>JACDOX010000012.1:9528992-9769568 GCA_014549065.1 Cardinalis cardinalis
CCTTCCTTCCTTCCTTCCTTCCTTCCTTCCTTCCTTCCTTCCTTCCTTCCTTCCTTCCTTCCTTCCTTCCTTCCTTCCTTCCTTCTTCCCCAAAAAGAGCTATTGCAGACTAAATATTAGCCTTGAGAGAAGCAATGACACAGGTTTCCTCACCTGCATGCCCAGTTAGGTGCCATCTGTTTCCTGTTCAAACCCTTACATGGTTTTTCCCTCTTACATTAATCAACACTATCCCAATAAAAACAAACACCAAATCTTTGAGAAACTAAGGAAATGTAGTTAAAATCAATCTGCATCTCAGGTGGGAAAAATTGATAATAAAATTGTTCTAGTATAAAACTTAGTCTTAGAAATGCTAGAGTTTTTCAGGGGCTATAGTCTAYTATTCATTTTCAATCAAGTTGGTATAGCAGGCATGCAATGTTGTGTCATGATCTATGTGAATTTTGAGTTTGCTTGTCCTGGTTCCAGCCAGAAGGGGTCTTTGCCAAGCTCTGGAGGTTATTCTGTACCACCTGGTGTTATTGCTGGGGGCAGAGGGAAGGGAGTCACTTCTGGGCAAAGAGGGTCMCTTCCATTTGAGTAAGTGCGACAGAGGGAGTGTAGGGTAACACCAGTGCTGAGCATTTCGCATGTGAACAGCACACCTCTCTCTTGTATACTTTTGGTATTAATATCTTWCTGTTACTGATAATTATTTAATTGCAGCTTCMAGTAAATTGWYCTATTCTCAGYCCTTGATCTTTACCCTTTGTGTCTCCAACTCTCCTAYGCAGCCTGCCACAGGGGAAAGGAGAGAGGGAGAAAGTGAGTGGCAGCATGGCTTGAAGGGTCTCAGTAGGAGCACTAAACTGGGGAGTGCCATTCCCAAACCATGACATGCTTATGAAACGGTGGAGAGAACAGCTGAAGACATCAAGAAGTTTCTTTCAACCAGGTAATTTTTAAATTAGCATGGTAGATATTAAATCCACTAAGATAATAAGTTTGAATATTCTTAACAGAATATATGAAGGTACAGTATCACCTCCAGGGGAGCAAAACAGGGTTCATAAAATGTTGCTATTACTTCAGCAATGTTTTCTGTGAGGCTGTTTCAGACCTGTCTCAGGCTCATGCTGGGAYTTCAGATAAGGTCTGAGTTATTGAACCCCTGTGACCATCAAAGGTAGCATGATGTTTTTTCATTATCATAATATAAGTTACTGCTAAATTCTTAGTTAGGAGCTGTTTTTAAACTGAACCCTAGGATTTCTAGGCAGTTGCAATATATGTAGACCCTTTCATCTACTGATAAACTCTAGATGATGAAACTGATGGTTTGCAATTGCTTCCCCACTCCTATKAAAATTGCTGCATAAATTGCTTTGATCAGTCAATATGTGTTAATAAGAAGAAATATTCAGATAGCAAAATACCATGTGATTCCTTCTGTTATGTTCAGGAGCTGCTGCTGTGTCATTGTCTTGCTCTGTACCTGGAACTGTCAGGGTGCTCCTGAATTTCAGTTTCTTGTTTATGAAAACAGTTGCAGTGAAGATTATATCTAATCTCAAAAATAAAATGTTTTCCTTTTACTAATGTCAGTATAGTGGTGGTTATGACAGAAAAGTTGCAATAATAGGACAGATTCTCTGCAACACTCAGTATGAATATTGTGATAAAACTAAGGTATTTACAACACTTACCCTTGTTGCTTTCACTCTGATATCCTGCATGGAAATATTTGACCCTTGGCTGCACTTGCACCTGCCATGCTTCTGTTTAGAGCYACACAACTCTTCTCCTTTCATCTCTGTCTTTTCCATTGCTGACTGCTAAATGAATGTCTGTTTTTTTCTTTTCTACTCCACAGTAGTTCTTACTTGTCTTTATATTATTATATTATTCTTAGCATATTGCCAGAGCAGAACTGCCATACATAGGAATCAGTAAAAGCAGAATACTGTCATTTCGATTCAAAATCATTTTACACCTGCTGCACACTCAAGCAGTACTCTGTCTGGAATGGATGTTTCTCTGACACCTTATTCCAGGCCACTAAATCTGAGTTACACTCTTTCCTTTTCAAGCGGTCAGACCATGTCTCTGCCACTCCTGTGGGTATGACACCATGATCTAATATGACTTCAGCCAGACTCATGCACTGCAGTTCTTGTCCCCTGACTGCCAACCAAAAAACAGATTTGACATGTACAGAGTTTTGCTTTTGCAACTTATAGGCAGTAAGAATGTGGAGTGACAGAGGAATGATTTATGATTTATTTGTTTGAAGGAGAATAGAATTCACTATGTTTATGACACACTGTATTAACCATATCTGGCATTTCAGTGAAGCCTGATATGATGTTGCCTTGCTAAATCTTGCAATTTGCCATGTCTCTTTGGGAACAAAGCGTGTCCTAATTCAAATTACCCTCACTCTTTCAATATGTCAGATTCTAGATGCTGTGAGGCAGATTACTCAGATGAKAAGTATATAACCTCTATTTAAAATCTCTGTGTTCCTGTTTACATCCATGGGACTGAAGAATTATATCTTCACAGCTTCAGAACAGAAGGATATGCTGAACAGAGTTCTGTAAGTGACTGTCTTGGCTCTAGTCCTGTTCAGTATTCAGTTACAAAAAAAGGGCACCACATAAGCATGCTAATTAAAATTTATTTAAAAGAAAAAACTGGAAAGGTCTACAGTTACATGAAGGAAACAAAAAAAAGCCCAAGATTTTAAACAATCATTAATAAATGTCCCAAAGATGAAATAGTCAATAACCATATCTGCACATATGACATATTTAGAATATTTAGTTACACCAATGCATAGAAATAATTTACCATATAGGTGAGGCTGAAGAAGTGTTGAAATTGATCATGAAATGAAGCAAGAATCAATGTTGTGTCCAACACGTTGTGTTAGGAGCAGTAAATACCGAAAAAATATGTGAATAATGCTTCAGTGATGCYTGGGAGCTGTAAGATTCCAGTAAGAGCAATCTGTAATTCTGGACATTCCAGTTAAAGAATCATGTAAACCAGTTAGGATAAGCCTAATGGACATTAACAAGAATGCCTAAAGGTAGCAAAAATGAGGGTCATGAGGAAAGGTAGAATTAATTGTATATACATAAATATATATATATACATATACATATACATATACATATACATATACATATACATATACATATACATATACATATACGTATGTGTGTGTGAGAGAGAGAGAGAGAGAAAAGAAAGGAAATACTATGGTCGTCTTCAAGTCCAAAAAAAGCTTCTTACAACAGGAAATACTCTGCATATCCTTGGTGACCACAATAGGATGTAATGGAAAATATTGTAGAGATAGGAGAACTTTTGACTGTGARGGGAGTAAAAAATGCAGAGAGGTTGTGGAGCCCCCAGATGGRGCATCCTTTGAAAGCAAATTAGCTAAATATCTTTCAGGAGTGGTGCAAATGAAATTATGTCCTGAGATGAAGACATATTTTTTCTTATTATTGTTTCATAAATTCTAATACTTCTTTATTCTCTGTTTGAATAGCCCATGTATTTTGCAAGCCTTGAAAACAAACCCTACTTAGACAAGTAGAATCTGGTGAACCTTGTATCACATAATAGCAGTGTGTGTGAGACAGGATTATATCTATCCAGATGTAAACAACTTTGGATTGAAACAGAAGAGAGGAAAAAAAATGACATAGGTAWAAAAGAGCTATTGTAGGTATATTCCATCATATGTTAGATCACACCAAATAGAGTTTTAACTGTCAGAGGAGTTACAATCTATCTGTTTTTATCATTATAGTCTTCTCCAAATATTGACAGTTTTCTCATGAAAGTTTCTTATTTCAGGCCAAAGGATTTATTTTATGGCACATGAGGATAAAACATTCGCTCTGAAGATTTTGGAAGATGGACAAATCCTTTAAAGGGCAGTACCTGGTGACAGCTGGAYGGCAGGTAAGGGAGATTGCGCTGTTTGTGCCATCACTGTCGTCATGGAGTCCTTGTTCCCAGAAAGTCAGTGCTTTAGCTTGCATTGTCCCTGGTTGAACAATGGCTTGAGATTGAAATGACACTGCAAAAAACATTAAAACAATATGTTTTAGCAATGTGTCAAATAGCTCTCTCAAAGGGCTATTTACAAAGGGTTATTTTCTCCAACCTCCAAATATCATGACATTTTTTKTTAAGTTAAAGGACAGATTTTCCATGTGTTTTCTTGAAGAATTATGGCACTTTTTGTATTTACACATGTACTGTACATTTCAGCTCAGCATTTTTCCCTTTGTTGTAAGAGTAACACCAAGCTTAATGTTTTCTTTAGTTTATATTCTCTGGTCTGCAGAACTACCTGAAGTTTTATATTATGATAAAAACCCCCATACTTCTTACAGACATCAGTTCTATTTAAAATACAACATATCCYTTATATAACTCAGAATTTAAAAATTTAGTCTATGTACAGATATTCAGGTGTTTTACTATGAGGCTGAAGACTTTCATTAGTACGTCAGAGTTTTCTCATAATTTTCACTTTTTCTCTATAAAAGGTGATCACTTCCTGGCATTATCAATTTATTCATCAGTATGATTCACTTAAGCAAATACTTCGTTGTTATAATTACAATACATGTTCCATACTGCTTACTTCAAACATTAATAATTATTCCATTATTATTATTATTATTATTATTATTATTATTATTATTATTATTATTATTATTATTATTATTATTGTTATTGTTATTGTTATTATTATTATTATTTAGTATTTGATTGATGTTTGACAATAGATAGATTGCTTCTAATAATCCAGAAAACATTAAATTATCAACTGAAATGTCTGATTTTGAGAGCCTTTCAGGTCACATGAACAGTAGGTGTTATTTCCTTACTTSTCTTTCCATTATGTATTTATACAGTAGATTTTAAAAAAAATATTATTGAAAGACTAAAGAGTAAAGTAACTATAGATTTAGATCATCATAATAATTTCCTGGCTTACTGAAATCAGTTTTCAAATGTACTCTATTTTGATGGGTGAGATTTCATTAGAAATGTTTTTAAAATCACAACAGTTTTGATTTGGAGAAGACATTTGCAAACCTTTTMAATGAAGCATTGTTTTCTGCATTTCTTCAGGTTAAATGAAGCCTTGGTTTTTTTGCCAAATATTTTTATTACTAGGAGTAATATGAAAGGGAGTGTGTTCTTTCTGCTAGCAGAGAAGAAGCACTGCAGAGTATTGGTTTGTAAGCTGGCCATAGCAATTTAGCTCTATATAAAAACTGTTGTGGGCTAAAGTGATTTTGCTTCATAGACACTGAGAAAATAAGGTGTAGCATTTAGATAGAACTATGCAGTAGCCATTAGAGACTGCTGGGTTCACAGAATCACAGAATACTCTGAGTTAGAACTACTTATTTATCATACACAGAAAGAAAAATAGAAGAATCTAGAAATTCTAATTGTGCACAGAGATTGAACATACAGCTAGTACTATTTTTCATAATGAACATATTTTTATTTTCATGGGAAAAAAAAATCAGGAAAAGCAGGGACCTGGAAAGATTTCTTTAAGAGAAGTATAACAGTGATTCAGGGCATTTTATACTACCTGATATTACTTCCTAAAAACTTCATCACACTTTTGTTGAGTGACACAAGCAACAAGCTTTGGTTAGAAAGTATGGAATTAATCTCTAATATGGTATTATAGCAGCATTATAACAGCACAATATACAATAATGAAATTTGAGACCTATTTGAGTCTCTGTAGAGATTGTGGTAAATTACAAATCAAACACCTTTAGGAATATTTAGAAAAAAATTATTAGATTGTGAAAGTAAGACATAAAAATTGTATTTAGATCTCTTGGAGCTCTTTCCACTTCTGATCCTTGTGTACTTGTCATTGCCACAATTTACCCTTTCTTACCCTTGCAAATGAGGCTGTAAATAAAATACAYTAAATATATTTGTCCAGCATATTTTGTCTTGTTTTCTATCAGGTATATCATAGAAGGTAGTTTCTCATGGAGCAATATTATCAATGTCTAGAACTAATCATGTCACTAAATAATTCAGTCTGATGGAATGATCCCTTTACATCAAGTTGCTGATTTTAGTAGGTGTGTTCCAGAAAGTCTCAAAGAGAATAAGCATGTAAACAACAGTCCTAGCAATGTAAACAATACATCAAAGACTTTAAAAAGGTCTATTATTCTGGTTTCCATTCATCCTCTTTCAACAAMAAGAAATCCAAGATGGAAGAGATATTCTCAAAGAATTAAAATAATCCTATTAATTTATGTTTTCTTCTGCTAGCGAAGTTTCAAACCATGYCATTGAAAAAGCTGATCTACTCTGMCAGAGGAGATCTTTTCTCTAAACATAAACAATAAAATTAAAGACTTTATGGAACAACATTCATTTTCTTCTCAATGGTTCAGATACAAAACTTTTCAGTCTACAGAATCCTCAATCTGAATTTTTATTATGTACTAAATTTAAAAATTATTTTGCTTAGRTGTGAATATTGTATAAATATAAAAGAAGCATTTAATACCTATATATATGTATAGTTATGGATAACTTCTCCCCAGTAAGCTTTCATAAAATTTTTTCTTGCAAACATATTGTTAACCATGCCAGACCTAAAACACCAGTGGATTTAAAAACTCTTAAATTGTAATTGATCATTAGCCTTTGAGAACATGAATATCATATCTTAAATTTATTTTTCCAGCCCATGAAGTAACATGGTTTCTCATAAGACCTTTTACAAAAGTATGTCCATAAATTTCTTTTAATTCAATGATTGTGACTAAAGTGTCCTCACAATCCTAAGCAAATATGCAAAGCAAATATGCATCTTTTCCCCCTCATTGACGCTTGTCTTTAAATAATTTACAGAACATTGCAAGAAAAGCATCTACATCTACGGAAAGTCCATGATGGTGATCTGGAGTTCACCAAAATGACTAGGAGTTTGCAGAAGATTTTATTTGGACTATATGCCTCCACTGCATTTCTGTGTGGACTGATTCCCTGGTCTTCAGAAACTGGGGAGCAGGAAATAAGAATCACACTGACCTGCTACAATGAATATTATTCTTCATGTCACCTTCAGCCCTTAATGTAACCTTGCTATTCTAGGGATTAATTTCACCAAAATTTCAAATATGTATTAGGCATTAATCTATCAATAAATATCAGCTCTGTGTATGCTGTGTATGGTGTGTATGCTGTCAGACACACCATTTGAACAGCTGTGGCCATGAGGTGCCAAGGAGCTGTGTCTGATGTTTTGTGCCTGTCAAACAGGTCTGCATCACCACATAGGTCTGCAGTACTCCTGTGATGAGAGATAAGGTTCTTAGGAAGCATAAGACATAAATGCCTATGTTATTCAGTTTCACTTCTAAAATAATTTACTGCTTGCTCAGACTGCTTGTGGCAGTGTAGACATTCCACTTCTAAAGAAAGATTTTTGCTCTTGGGAAAAATGGAATTCACTGCAAGGCAGACTTTGCAGACATCTGAAAGATGGTTGGAGGCTCGATTATTTCTTTCAAGATCTGAACACAGTGGCAGACAGAAAGTGTTTATAGTTCTTCCCTTTAGCTGTCCATTACTCATGGGAGTGATTCTCACTTCTCTGTTCTCCCTTTGAAAATCTGTTGGCTTTGGTGTAGCTGTAGGCAGCACTGCAAATCATTGCATTATGTGACTTTTTTTTCTTTCATGTAGAAGGTGAGTATTTTCAGGGATTTATACAGTAAAATCAGTTAAGCAATTCACTGTTACAAATTTATTTTTCTTTTTATTTTTTTTTTTTGGAAAGTCACATTAAGTGTAAATTTCTCTGTTCCCTCTCTTGTTTTGGGCTTTATACATTTTAAAGTGAATGTGATAAAGACGATAAAGAAATGACAATGCCTTGGCGTAAATAACATATGATATTGCCTAATGCAATGCTGAATTTTAAATTCAACTAATATTTATAGTATATATGTCTTAGAATTTAACTTATAAAAGACAGTAAACTTATGTTTTGTTCATTCTTACATTTTGGGATCCAAAAACAAAATTTTCAACAGATTTTTATAATGATTCTATTTTTTAGAAAGATGTAAAAGCCCTTATTTTGATAGCTGTTACCATTTTATAACTATTAATGCTTTAGAAATAAAAAACCAATAAAAATGATAAATCATACAGAAAAATAGAAGAGAAG
Organism: Cardinalis cardinalis; assembly: GCA_014549065.1. Lineage (NCBI taxonomy): Eukaryota > Metazoa > Chordata > Aves > Passeriformes > Cardinalidae > Cardinalis > Cardinalis cardinalis. The sequence goes on from JACDOX010000012.1 coordinate 9,537,238, forward strand.
GCATTTTTGTGTCTTAAAAACAAAAAGGAAATTTTTAATGTTTTTTTTTTTTCTGTAATTATAGCCAGTCCACAATAGTACAGAGAAATAAAAAATCCCCAGGGGTTACCTTTTGAAAAAGACAAGAACATAAAATTGATAGAATTAACTCAAAATACCGATGATTATGTACAAATAATAGATTCACGTTTCTTTAAGAAAGGATATAAAGTTCAAAAATGATGACTTWTTTTTAATGTCAGAAATCCTAATTTCTACTCTCAATATTCATTAGTAAGTGTAGCCCCCTTGCACAATTAGAGCTCCAGCTACATCTGCCAAGTTGATAATTGTGCCTGTGATGCTTCTTTGCTTGTCTGTTTTGGGACTTGCATTATTGCTCAACTGAAAATAATTGAAGAAGGAGAATATGGACTGTGCAGATGATATGAATAGGTTACATTAGTACAAACCTCTTACAACCAGAATTYCCACTGAACAGTAGGACCCATTCTTGTTGTGGCAAGTATTTGCCAGGTACGGRCTGYGAAAAGTATAAGCTTTAATTATCTACGTAGATTCTACTAATGCAATGTATTTCATTTTACTTACTGTACTCAAATGCAACCCAACTAAGATGATTTCTGCTACATTGTATTGAAAGATCAACAAGTGCCTAGCTGGGCAGTGCTTGGTGCTTGGGAGGGCTTGCCTGAGCTCAAGCTGGTGCCAGATTGCTCTAACAAAGATCTGGTGGCCACAAGAGCATTGCTTGACCTGAGTCAAACTTCTGTGACAGCCGGAGGTGGRTGAAGCTGGTCAAACCAGACATTCACTGCCAGTTGCCTGTGGTGTCTCCCAGGGCTGGGAGAGGTTGTGATGCCACGTCCAAATGGGGCTGGAGGCCAGGCAGAGGCAATCAGGTGTGAGAACATTGGAAAAACAGAGCTGATCATGAAAGAAAGAAATTTCCCCATTCCACCTTGAATACCACTCCCCACCCAGCACAGAGCTTGGGATGCTAACTCACTTTGACACCTCATTGTCTCTCTGGGTGAAGAAGTCTGGTGCTGTTGTACAGAGGGACATTGGAGTGCAAGAACAGCACCACAGTAACAGGGCAGCTAAGAGTACACTCTCAGGAGTAACAGTTTGCAAGAATATTATTACCAAGAAACTTTTCTATATTTGGACTATGTATATCATTATAACAGGACTAAAGATAGATGTTTGCTAGATTTTGATCACATCAAGATTTTAATTTGGCTAACAATGAATTCTTAGCTCCATACAAAAAAATATGTTCCCTTTGGTCGTTTTACATTTTGTTTTAAACCTAATTAGAGCCCAAATAAACTCTTCATACTGCACACCATATGCACCTAGCACATTATTAGGGAAGAACTTCACAAGTTTCCTAATTTGTAGGAGAAAAACTGATTCTCACAGATTTTTCAGGCTAAATGTGATCTGGTAATCTATTGCTAGCAATTATTTTTACCTTATGTCTTCATGAACAGTCAAAGTCAATATAAAGTGCTAGACATCAGTAATAAGCATGCTGATTATGCTGATATGTATTTGTTTAGTACCAGACTTCTGTCAGATTCCACAATCACGTTAATAAGAAATTCAATTTTATTACCATGTTTACATTAAGTGGCTTTCTGGTTTTTTTTTTCCTGCTTCCTCTCTTTGTTTAAAAGCTAACTTGGACTTTACTCTCATCCCAGTGCAACCAATTCCCACAAGTATACCTGCACAGRCTGCCTTTTGTGGGAAAGCTGCTCAAGGTAAAGCCAGTGAGTAACAAATGGAACATATGGCCTTTAAGTAGTATAGCACCAGGTCTGAGAGCAAGAGAGCACTGTCCCATTTTCATATTTGTTCTTCACTTCAGTAACAGGTGAATTAAAAAATGCACTGTGTAATAATATTTCCATTTCAGTGGTTGAGTATATAGTAAAAATATTACCATTTTCTTTCATTGCTTTTGCTTTTATAAATTTTTGCAATTTAGTCAGGAGGGAAAAAAGTCCAATGCTGCACTTTAAAAGTCAAAACTGCTTTTCATTTTAAGTTTGGTCATTAGAAGTTAGAGGGACAAGAGACGTATAAACCTTTCTTGAAACTCAGATTGAAAAGTGGTGAAGAAAAGGACATTGACAAGAGAAGATAACTTGCTGGAAAACCAAAATGGCAATACTTAGAGAAATTRTGTGAATGTTTAAATAGGGAAACTTTTCAAACCACAGCTTCAAATGATTAAATGCATGAAATAAAGTGTGAATTAATAGAACCCTTAAGAAATTCACCTGCATACTTTTTTTGATGTTGCTTCTACTGAGATGGAGGAGGAAACTAGCACTGAATAAACATTAAAATACACTACTTCCTACTTTTCCAGCCTTAAGAGCTTAAATTGAAACATGTTCTGAAGAGGTTTTTCATAAGTAACCCATTAAATGTATTACTTTAACWGTTAAGATTGAGTGTTAATAAGTCAGCTTAGAGAAATCTTGATTTCAAGATTTTTCTGAGTGTACTTAATTTAATTTAGTTTATGCTTCACATTTTTAAACTAAATAATTCCAGTTGAATATCCTTTTGCCCCTTTTGTACTGGTCTCTTTTAGACAGATGCATAATACTAATCCTGATGCTGCAGGCTTTATTTGGGAATAGTTCCATCCACGCAGTTGTTTCTTTTTAGAGTAAATGTTTACAGAATGTTGAGAGACATTGAGATCTATGATAATATTTTATTTCCGTATTTCATGAGGGCATTGAGRGCATTTCTTCTGTTATTATGGACCTTTCTTTCTCTCCACAATGTCTTAAGTGTGATAGAAAGAAGTGTCACAATGATATCTGTTGTGTCTTAGCACTTGGATATCCATCCTRTCTGGTTGCACAGGACAGAGAAGACCACTCTAATCTAAAAAAAAAATTAAACCTGAACTTATAGTTTAAACATAAACTTATGGAGGAATACAGTATTTAAATATAATTTCAATAGAAAGCAGAATATCTTCATTTGCTACAGAATTCCACAGGGGCTCTCAGAGCAGTGAGTCTTCCTTGGTACCATAAGAAACGCAATGACCAGACATAATGAGACCTGGTAAAGATAGTATTTTCTCCTTATTTCTAATTTCTTGACTTTAACCAACCTAGGAGCTATCATTTGTATGTTTCAAGAAGTCCTTTTTCATTTCAYATGTCTGGGTATAGACCGAATACTAGTTATCTTATCTTGAAAATCAAGCATCTAGCTAAATCTGTGCTGCATCAACATTCTATTTTCATATAATYCCCAAGTGAAATTAATAAAAATTGATGTGTATACTTTAAAGAGAGACTATAGATTATGTTTTTTCTATATTCATAGATAATGAGGGCAGCAGGGAAAAGTGAAAGCATTTATGCTTTAATTAAATATCTTCTGGTCTATTTAAAAAAAGGTTTTTTCTTTTTTTTTTTTTTTKTTATTTTTACCATGTGCAGAGTGAAATGTACTAATATAATTTTTCAATAATAAGTTGTGACTTTGGTCTGGCTGAGATAAAGCTAATTTTCCTCACAGCAGTGCCTTTGGAGGTGTGCTTTGGTAGCTGGAAARGTGCTGATAACACACCAGCGTTTCGGGTACCGCTGAGCAGTGCTCACACAGCGCAAGGTCAGTTTTCCAACATTCCTCCTTGCCAGTAGGCAGGGGGTGGGCAACTTCTTGAAAGGGGACATAGCCAGGACACACGACCTGAACAGACCAAAGAGTTATTCCACACCATATGACATCTGATCAGCAATAAAAGGTAACAAAAAGGAGGAAAAAGAGGGATGGGCATTATTATTACATTTGTCTTTCAGAGGCACCATTACGCATATTGAAACCTTACTTCCCAAAATGTGCCTGGCCATCACTTCCTCATGGGAAGTAGAGAATAATTATTTTGTTTTTCTTTGCTTCTACATGTGACTTTTGCTTTTGTTACTGTTTTATTGCACTGATTTTATCTTCACTCATGAATTTTCTTCAAACTTATTTTCTACCTGCTCTATCCTGCTGAGGAGGGGAGGGATAGAGTAACAGTGAGCATCTGGCATCCAACCAAGGTCAATACACCAAAATTCTTAGACAGGATTTAGTTTGTTTAATATAATCTTGCTAATTGATGTAACAAATCTTTCATAAATACAATCAGAATTTGAGTTACTGCCTTTTTTTTGAATATTGTGTTTGTTAATGCCACCTCATTTGCACCAATGCATGTGATCATGAAGGAGTGACTCRTTCATACAGAGAGTGAAATAGCTGCTTATGTTCAGAATTACTAAATTTGTGGTTGCATTATATTCAAAGCAGACCACAAGGATGGTTTAGTTGCTGCATAGCAACACTAAGTTACACATAACCTCATCTCCTCAACCTGTTTATAACCTCTAATTTTTAGTACATGCAGATACCAGGGAGACAAATCAACACGTGCTAAATAAATGTAGATAAATAGATGTAGSAAAAATGTTTTCCAGTCCTCATTCTCTATTATTCTTAATTTTATATAAATGCCAGTAGTTACAGAAAGAAACTGCAAAGCCAAGATAGATGGAGGGAAGAGCCCTGGCAGTATTATAAAATTGGGGCTTTTTGTCACAGTCTGTCCATGATTCCTGATTTATCATTCCACATCTTGGAGGCTGGGGGAGCTAGTGATTACCCTTAGGCAGACCTGTGAACAGGAGCTAAGGASCCCATCTCTGCAGTGTGCTGCAGTTTGTCTGGAGGCTGGCCACCCTGAGCTGACTCTATCTGGACCGGGAACCAGAGGCCTTTGAGGAGCCTGGAGCACAGGGTAGGTTATCATGCCTGATTCATTCCACTCCTCTCTCATCTGCCTATTATTGGCCCAGCTAAGACTATTGTACAGAAATACTGCCTCCAGCACCCAAACTAGTAATTTCAACTAGTTCAACTTTTTCTGTGCTATCTTGCAGTCCAATCAATCCTATGAATTTTGCAAGTTTAGTTTTCTTTTCTTGGTGGGAAAAAGACATTCAACATTACTACTTTTTTTTTTCCCTTCAGTATTTAATTTGGGTTTTTTATTCCCCTAAATATAATTTGAACAATTCTATTGAAGGCAACTCTTCAAGGCTGTAGTTTATTCATGTATAATCCACAATTAGCACAAACCACTCTTAAAATATTAAATGCTGATTTCTTAAATGTATTTGCATTATTAGTTGCTGAAATATTAATGTTCTGTAAAGAATTCATCACTTATAGATCTGGGTTTATTGTCTCATAAGCTATCTGTGCCTTTTGTGACACCCTGTGACAAATAACACTGGGCACATAATGGCCTGTAATCAATATGTACTGAACAATGTGAACATCACACAACACAGGTAATGTGTGCCTTCTGCTGAGGAAATATCTGCCAGGAGAGAGTGATGTGAGGATGAAAGTATTAAATATTTGAATTTGGACAGAAATTAATAATTAGTACAGAGCAGTTGTAATTGCTTTATTTAAGAGATGATGGATAACTCAATATCCCTTTTGTTGTCAGGTGAGTTCTGAGTGATTTGTCAGCAGTTGGAAGCTTAATGGTTCCAGTGTCCAAGAGATCAGGCATATCACCCATGCTCATGTCAGAGCAGGGAATATAGCTCTCTCAGTGAGCTTCAGGCATTCAGTGAGTCAGACAAGTGGTTTCCTTTATAGCACCTGAGCAAAGTAGGTGAAATCAAGGTGGACTGCTAATTAACACTGGAGGTGGCATACATTTTGTCACCTACAATACAACTAATCCATGTTACAATGGCTTTTAAATCTTTCACATGTTAGCAAAGAACTTCCAAATTCCAGAATAAGAATCAGCTAGCTTTGCCTATACCTATATGGAGGACAAGTTGTGGGATTTATTCAAAAATGTGCTCTTGCTGAACATAAATGCATTTAATCTCTTTTTAATAGAAACACTCAAAATAATTTTAGGAAACATGCTAGGAAACCTGCCTCAAATACCTAAATTAAACTACTCTGTAGAAATACAGATTTCTAATTTTGGAAGACTGAGTAGAGCTTTATTTTACTCTCAACACCAGATACTTCTGCAAAGATATTCCTATACTTAATCAAAAGTATTAGTTACACATGATTGCGAATATGTGATCAAAAAATATTTGAAACTGAACAATTCTAGAATCAATTTCTAGAATCAATTTCCTCAGATCGACTGTTTCCTTACAAAAAAAAGATAACATCAAGAATAATAACTATACCAAAGAAATCTTATTCTCAATTTTTTTTTCACATGAAATATTCTGTAGTAATGAGATTCCTGTATTAGCCAAGAGATAACTTTAAATGTAGGAAAATGAGATTAGATAAAACTCATAAAGCATTTTTAAAAATAGATTGGACTCTAAATCAAGTTGTTACTTAACTAAAAATTGTATCASAGGTAATTATATCAGTATTATCAATATTTGTTACCTCTGATATTAATGTGTTCTTCAGAAATGTATAAACTACACACTAATAAAGAGTTGCTGTTAAGTCATAAATGAATTCCATGTTTGCACCCTCACAGGGTCTTCAAAGTCAGAGTATACTCTAGGTGGAAGTCTTCAAATCATATCAAGGATATCAGCAAAATCCCAAATCCCTAGCAGTTGCCTATCTCCCAGAATAATAAGACAAAGCCCTTTCCTTTRAATAACCAATTTTGTACTTTTATTCCTCAGCAAAAGCTAATTTGGTTAGAGCTGATAAAAGTGTGTTATTACTAGGACATTGTTCAGGATGAGATATTAAAAAATATGCCAAGAGAGACAATGCATAATCATGATATTGTGCATATTTTTGTATTGAATTAATGTTCTTGGCACTGTAACACTAATAAACTGGCAAACTTGTAACTCTTTGATGCAATGGCCACAGGAAAGAGTTTACTGTTCATTAATGTAGCTGGTGAAATTTCACTAATCAAGAAAGAGCATAGCACCGCAGCTTTCTGATGCCTTGTGATGACATCAGATTGCATTACTTCAAAGGTCTCMAAAAAGGACATGACTAGCAAGGTACATGCCTATTTTTTGTGGCAAATTAAATGCTCTTTCCATCAATGTAACAATCCTGCCACATTAGTTTCATTAATTAAGCAAAGTGCAATGGCTGAAAGTGGCTGAGGATTTACCCCTGCATTTTGGTACAGGAATGGCAAAGTACATGTGAGATGTAGTCTTAGGACAAAATTTCTAGTTTTTCTTTTTTGGTCGATCAGAAAGGATTAGGCAATAACACTGTAAATTTTTTCTCACTCAAATTAACTTTAGTACAGATATCAGCACTAATATCCTGTGCAATGGAGTAAGGTCGGATGAACTTCAGATGTACTTCATTGAAGCAGTTGCAATTATTGCTCCCAAGCCACATTATTGGCTCTAGAAACTGTGCTGTTCCTGGTTTCTTTTTCTTAATTTGCTTGGAAGGCATTGCCTGGCAAATAAAAGGTCACTTAAAATGGGTTAATTTAATAGTCATCCTATACCAAGTATCTTCTCTGGTAGGGTTCTGCATTATTTAATTAATAATTATGTTATTGTGCTGGCCTTATAGTGAACACTTATAAATCACAGTGCAGCATAAGAAAATTCTAGAAAACAAATGCTGTAAAGTACTCTGTAGACTTGTGATTCTGTTTCCATTGAATATATGTAGCAAAATTGAAATATAGATGCTGTTTGATCTCTGCAAGCAACAGAACTTCCTATATTTYTTTTTCTCTAAAAAAGAAGCTAAAAGTAATGTATGCAAAAACACCTCAAATGGTTGGAATGTGATTTGAATCAAAATGTTATCTAAAGGAAAAATAAGTTTTTCTCAAATAAGGATCTTATAAACAGGAGCACAATGCTACTTAGCATTTGGAACTAACWCTACCTTAGAGAAAATTGAGGAAAGTTAAATTACAACCAATAAGAGAAGGTCCAGGTTGATTATAATACCCTAATTATAGAAGTTACATATCTTAATGTATCAAGACTTTTCTTCTTCCATACCTCAGCTTTTGTCCACCTATCTCTATAGATCTCCACTGCATTTGCAAAGTTCTAAATTTTCCTTATCAAGTACCAGAATATTTTAATGAGGGAATTTCTTTTAATTCTAGATWTTTTTTTGAGCTTAAAAGACCCAAATCTAAACCTCTTTCCTCTTTCCTCTAGTTTGTTCCAGTTGAAAACACATCAAGAATAATATCTAACATGTTATTTCTTTAATAAGATTCTATCCTAAATTTTAAAATTTTTGTGGGTGAGAGAAAAATGAAAGAAATATAACTCAATTGTTTTATTTTATTTTTTAGAACATTTTTTTCCACTGAAAAAAATTTGTCTGATTCTGCTCTTCCTGAGCTGTATGAAAAAGTTTTTAATATCTTTCAATAACCTTACATAAAATGAGAACTCATGTTTCATTTTGATGGGTTTAATATAAGCACCAGGACAAAATAAAGTAGAAATGAAATAGAGGAAGACCTTGTCAGAGGATGGTCTAGAAACTAAAAATATGAATAAGTTTGAAGAACAACTAAATATCTGCTAAACACAATAGTCTAAATACAGTCTTTGGCTCAGAAAGTCTGTAATTGTCATGCACTCACAGAACAGCCATAAGATAATTCTAGATTTTCTATGGGTTGTTTAGAAAATTATAACTATTACTAAAATGGTTTATTTATGACTTATTGAATCTCATAAAATTGCTACATTTCATTTAACTGAATTATCTGAGTTCTCTAATCTTATCTGGTTCTACATGTTAAATCTTAAACCCACATCCAGTACAACAGAATGTTCCTTCCRCAGGAAGGGGTGTCACTGAGAGGAAAGTTCACCCTAAATTCTTAGGCAAAATATATTTCTTGTGTAACCTCAAATGTTGCATTAGAAACATCAACAGTTGTCCAAAGTTTTATTAATTTCAAAGTTGTGTTTAAGATWGTATTCCTATAGGAGTGATTGTATGTAAATCATTAGCACAAAAATAATCCAATCCTTAATTAGATGMGTAGACAAACCTCTTATTTGTGCCATCACATCTTCCATAGTAATGCTCCCTTTATCTGTTTTAATGTAAAAGTGCTTGTTAGCAGAATTAGATCTTTTGGTACTCATAAGCTATTAGACATATGTATTGTGGATTTCTTCTTTTAAGCTGTGGACAAAATTCTCTACCTATATTTTCAGCAGGTACAGATTAATATTTGTCTTGTATTACACCAGTTCTAACCAGCTCCTTTGCATTGAAAGATGAAGTCCAGTTTTGTTTGATCATGTTAAAGAAACAAAGCAGAAATAATGAATGGAGGCTTCTAAGCAACACAATTTTAAGAAATGAAGAAATATTCCTGATTTCATTAAATTAGCTGACAGAGTAAGTATACAACAAAGGACTGAGGCACAGAAATAAACCATGTATGAGAGATGCAGAAGTGAATGGAAGACAGTAGTGAAATGGCTGATATTATTGCTGAGATGCCACTGGGGACTGGATCAGATGAAAYGTCTTCAAAACAAAGTAAATACCATGAATGTATCTTACCAGCTTTCWGGTGTCTTCCAGAATTCAGTTTTGGAGGGAGCACAAACTAATTATCATAAAACATGATTTGAATTTCTGGTTAGAATTTCTTTAATTTACTTTGGTTTGTTCTATATTGATTTGTAGTTCCTAGAAGTTTGAAAACACAGTTCTCCTTGGTATTTCACAAAAGCTGATTCTGTTAATCACTTGTATGGTTTCATAGGCGTCTGCATTGCTTCACATACCTCTGGTGAATTGTCGGATATATCAGAGAGAAAAGAGAAATAATACTAAAGATTGCAGCTGCAGCAGCTCTTGTACAAGTGCTCAGTTTCACAATACTAGTTGTGGCTATGTCTTAGATATCCTGCCTCTAGTTGAGACTGCTTATGAATCAAATAATTGTCAGCCTGTTTTGTCAGATATGGAACCACTACCAGACTGCTATAACAGCTGAGTAACTGAGTGGTTCAACTGGAGATGCAATACAAAGAACCATAATAATGCTCAAGTGATAGATAACTACTTGGGGTTAGTCTTGGTAACAAAATAGGATTATTTTCGAGAGGAAGAGGACAAATAATTTATTTTAATTTTTAAAAATAATTAGTAGGGCMTTTTAATGGAGTCTTTTGGTACTTCAAATGGTTGAGTTCTGTTGGCCARCTTCTCTCAAGTGAACAAATGTAACATCCAAACCCTTAGAAAGGCATGAGTTTTACTCAGGAAATATACGTGCAGTTGGCATTAACCTTGATAGGAATCTTAGGAAACCTTATGTAYATTTTTAAAAATATCTTGAAAAGTGGAAGATTTTTGTTTCCCTTTACTTTTAGACATAAATTTAATCCATATAGAATTAGAAGTATAAGCAAATAAAAATGTCTTAAGGCATTAGTTAATAACAAAATCTTATTCCATATTAGAAAATGGAGAAAAAAAAACCCAGAAAACCAGAATGCACAGCTCTAACTAGATAATTCTGTTTATATCCCCATGAGGAAAAGATGTCACATAAAATCTTTCAAATACYTTTTAAGGTCCAAAATTCAGGAAAGACTATAATTTATCCTGACCACTTTCCTCCATTAAATTGAAATCCTAACCACTAGGCTAAACAGCTATGAAATGAACATATTATATTTCTAAAAATCATGTTTCAATGACATGCAATAATATCAGCAATGTACTTGAGGCCGTGTAATTACAAGCAAAAAACAAATACAGAAATGGATCAAATAAGAAGTTGCGCTTAAAACACAGGAGTTAAATAGAGAAGTAGAAATGTTTTACTTCTGGATAAAAATGTACAAAGCTCTCAAGTATATAAAACAATCCCCAAAATTTCTTGCCATTGTGAATTAACATCATATTGAAACATGAAATCATATATCAAATATGCAGTTTAATACAGTCATTAGTATCTTTAAGTTGCAGGTCTATATTAAATTACAGGTAACTGACATGCAAACCTTCAATGTTGAGGTCACAACTGTAGTGATTTAGAAACCTTTACTTATAAAAGGCTACAATATTTATATCAAACAATCCCATTCACGAGCAGCAGTAAACATAATGCAGTGTGTGATTTTGCTCTTTCTTACCTCCTTCAGAATTGCAAGCATCTCAACAACCCCAGTAGTTAGCCCCCTCTGGCAGAAAGAAGTATGAGATTTTTACACTTTATTATTGACACTAGATGGAAAAGGTATGGGACAAAAGAAACAGTTTGCAATGCCCTACTTATTAAAATTCTCCATACCTCTSTATTTATTCACTAGTGTTAGGATTGCCATCATCTAAGTGAGTGGTAAACCAGAATGCATTGGTTATTGTATTACTTTTATCACGTTGTTTGGCAGTCCCTAAAGTTGCATTTAACGTTGCCACCGGTATAGATTAAAAAAYCCTGAAAACATATAACAAATCAAGTGATTCTTTTCATTGTGATGTAGRGAATGAAATCATCCTCTCTTCACAGATTTTTTTGCCTCTTTTTCATTTTCTGAAGCGTATCTCAAGAATTTAGATAGCTGAAGCTTCTGCTATTTCATGTGGAGTTTAGAATTTTCAATGACCTCTGTCTGTAAGAGATATAAAACAGACATGATTGTGTTCTATAAGCACCATGGGAATACAGTACTTGGAGTTCATAGAATACAATATCACAGAGAAAAAAGTGTCCCTGCTTTGTTCTGCCTGTAACTAACAAGGTAACTGCAAGACCTTGTAGCAATTTTTTTCTCAATTTACTATATAGCAAGCAGTAGCATGATCTGCAAATGGATCATTAAATGAAATAAATCTCTATGTACATTTATTTATCTAAAGRTCTATGTATTGTTTTTAGCCTTTTCCTCCATTTGATGCACTGACAGATTTGTCTGTATACTTGAGTTCCAATCTGTCATAGAAAAAAATGCTCAAGACCCAAGCCAGATCAGCTTCTAACATCTCTCTCAATCTTTTTCCCTCCTCCTATTTACAAAAGGACCCCAATTATTCTCTGCAGAACAATTGCATGTGAGTTTGATTAACAGCTGAGTCTTGGCAGGATTGTTCCATCATTTTTTTCTGATGACTTGCAGCTGCAGAATCAGCTCATCTCCCTTATAACTGACAAGGAACTGGGAATACTGTCAAACAGCATCCCTTGTGGCTGAGTCTGAGCCACTCAGGACCGCAAGAAGAAAGTGTTGTGTGGTGGTGGCAGGAGAACCACTATGCAGGGAGCAGAGCCCCTCACCAGCTGACCAGCCCTGTCCCCTGGAGAGGTTTACTTCTTGCTGAGGGCTTGCATTCATGACTTCCCTGAGAGGTGACCAATGTCTCATCCAGCTGMGTGGCTCTGCAGTTATTCCACATAGGCACTGATATTATAGACTGGGGTGACCTGGGAATTGCCAAAATGTGTGTAAAGAGCTCTGTGGACAGTGTTCAACAGCATACACTTAATGTTTGACTCCATACACTTAATGTTTGATTCCTGCCAGTGAGGAAAAAGTGCGTTATGAGGACTAGGCAGACTTTATGGCTCTACAATTGTTTGCATTTCTGGTGTTTGAGTAGGGATTCAGGTTCCACAACCATGGGGCTCTCTTAAAGGATCAAAGCCCTCTTGTGAGAGACTGTATCCATCCTGACCCAGTCAAGTGGGGCATCTTTCCCAACAGACTRAACAAACTGGTGAAGACAGCCTCCTCAAAAATCAAGTGTGGAAGTTTTAGGTGGGGTAGATAAATTAAAAGCTCGGGATAATGTGATAAAAGGARACACAGTGATCAACTGTACCCACCCATTCAGGCACTGCAGACACAGGACTCATCCCACCAAGTTTCACTTTGGCCAGTGATATCAAATCTCTGGCACTGGACCAAATCTTTAAGCTCCTCTTGTTTGTTCCTCATGCTGTTTGCATTGTTAGAAACATTTCAGGCGTGGTACTTTGTAGCAAACACCTCATGAAGAAGGTGAAAAATGATAAATAGGTAAACTTGTGGATTTTTTTTTGTGGTTTCACAAGAGGATTTTGTAACTCCTTGTGAAGTCATTGAGGGAGAGCCTCTTTCCTAACTAGTTCTATAAGCTCTCTATATCACATGTATGGGAGAGTCACATGCATTTCTTTTTCCATATGAACAAAGATATCATGGAAATTGTAAAAGTCAAGATCTTAACTGCAGCCTCTGAGCTACTGGACTCTGGAGTACTCTGTTTCTGCTGTTTAATTTTCTCCATTTGGTATAAAACAGTATTATAGCAGATATAATTTCAGTGCTCTCGTCACCAACCTGCAAATTTATTGCCTCTCTTTTTAAAAATTTGCTCTAGTATATACTCACATTTTTAATACATTCATTTGCTTTTATTAAAACTGCTCAGAAATAAAGTAGAAAAGAGGTTACATAAAATTATTATAGTCAAGAAGAAYATTATATTTAATGAAAACTTTCTTTAAAAAATACATTCAGTTTAGTCTCTCCTCTTTGCTAACTTTATGCAAATTAAATCAGATTTTTGGGGACGGCAAATTTCTCCTAAGAGGTGGAAGTAGAGAAGTTAGCCTATTCCTCCAGTTTAAAAGGTAAAATCTTTAGTTTTATTGCTGATCAAATAAAAAAAATCTCAGAGAGCTCAAAAATAGTTATTATATTTATATTAACTTTTGCATTTATTTGAGCTTACTAGTTTTTGTCTCCTTTATTATATTTAGGTATCTTAGTAGACTGTAGGTATAATGATTCCTTCCTGGATAGGTCTTTTAATTCAATTTCATGTTCACACACTCATTCATAGCTTGATTAATCACACCTTCTCTTTTGATACTTTGTCTTCACAGACTTTTCTCATTCTTTTGATACGTCTCTCTGTATTTGAGACATATCCTGCACAGCTCTTTGTGGCTTGTAGTGGATTAATCTCTTCCCATTTATCAGCTCTGGAAAACATCAGTTCTAGTATAACATGAAGTCCTTTACAGGAGGCTATCCTGTCCTCAACTACTGTCTTTACTGTCTAGTACCTCTTTGTAATAGTGCTTTTCACAAATCTCTCAGTACCAGCTACTTCAATCCAATACAACATCTGAGTCTGCTATACATCTACTCTTAGAAGTACAGAATGATCAAAACAGAGCTTTGAAAAAGCTGCCAGAACTTTAATTTTGTTCTTAACTGACAGAAGTGTGAAGTCTCTGTCCACTCCTTGTAGTGGCTGAATAAGAAAGTTCCTTGTAATTTCACATGATCATCTGCTCAAGGCAAAATTGTGCTTTGCAGAAGTGACAAAGAAACCAAGGCTGTGAACAAAATGACTACAATCCACACCAAATCCAGGTGTTTTTAATAATCTTTGAGTATTCTTCCTTAAAAAAAAAGTCAAAAGAAACAAAAATTCCTGCCATGGCTAAAATTAAAAAATTTCAAAATTAAAAAATTTCAGCACTTCCTAGTGCTAACATTTTGTCAAAGGCCAGAAGACTACACAGTACTGTGCCAGAATTTTATTTTTTTTTGCAATGGGATGAAATAGTTTCTGGAATGTCATATGCAAGTGACCTTCACAGTTTCTTCTTCATTGAAGTAAGGTAAGATTGATGTCAGCTCTCTTTTGTAGTCAATGACAAAATAATCCAAATGAAAAGGAGCAGCTTCTTCATCACCTTATAGATACTATAAATTTTTTCCAAAAATGTCAATAGCCTTTAATATAAATAGACATAGAATTTAGTTGAAATTCAAACTCAGATGAACTTTTGTTAGCATGAAATCTTAAAAAAAGTTTCTTGGAATCTGGGAAGTGGAGTTGAGGAAGATGAAAATATCCTGTGCTATTCTCTTTGTGACAAAAATTCTTCAGTTCACTAATACAAAGCTGGCACTGGATTCAGAAAACAGTTCAGCTTCAATTAGTTAATGTAAAGTTCTCTTATACCTAAAGACTACTTTCAGGCAAAATGTTGGCCTTTAATTCTTTAGGGGAGATTATATGGAGCCTGGATAATAAAAATGTGTATGTCAGATTTTTTTAATATATATTTCAAAATTTACAATATGAGAATGAGAATTCTTGAATTCTTATTCCAAATCAATATTTTCCCCTTTCAATGTAATAATATTGTCTATAACAATTTCCACTGTTATAGATAATTGATATATGCAATTTATTTATTGCACAGGTATGAGTATTTTTTTGCACATAGAACAGTTTGGTGCTGTTGTGATCAAGTACACTTTTTTTTCTTCTGCACCTGTGATGTTCTGAATCACTGAATAAAAGGTCAGTGAACAAAGAAAGATAAATTTCCAGTTGGCTTCATTGCCATCTTTCTTTATCAGGGTACAGTATAGTACCTATAAATACACAAATTTCGTAGAAAATGGTTCAGGATGTGGAACTAAATGTTAGGTAGCCTATGACACCCTACCAAAAATAGACACTTAACAAGCCTTCTACAAAGTGACAAAAGAAATCTCAAAAGAGGCATGTGAATAAAGTTCCAGCCATGTATTATAAGTACCAAATGCATGACAAATACTTAATAGAAAATTCCTTTAACACCCCCACCTCTAATAAATAAAAAAAGGACAATGATAAACCTAGAAAAAGCCAAACAACTTACTAAGTGCTTAGAAAATTTTTATAGAAGAAAGTGCCATCAAAAGTTTTCTACAGATTTTTTTCCTCTTTTCCTTTAAAGAGAGCTTCTTGCCAAGACAGGGGGGAAATGCCTCAAAATCCTTTGTAAAAGCTGACCACAATCTCTCTTTTTCAGAAAATATTGTCCCAGCATCATAAGGAAAATTTTTACTTCCAATGCAGAAGTTTTTCAGCTGTGAATTATTTACTTGTGAATTCCTGTTTAGAAGCAATTTATTTAATCCAGATCTGTAGCTTAGAAGACTATTCTATATATTTTTGATCTATTCAGAAGAAACTAGCTCCATTATTTAAAAAGTAGTATTGTTCCTTAAAAAGATTTCTTCTTATTTTCTTTCTTTCCCAGCAGAAGCAATTACATTTACTCAAGTTTATATCCAAGCAATGTTTTCCGTTTGGATCGTAAGATATTTTTATTGCCTTATTTTTTTGCCTATAATAGACAGTAGCCATGTGATGCAGAGTGCACTTAGATACTCTCTAATTGCAAGTTCTGTTTGGCTAATGTCTCAATAGTACAGACAGGTATTGACGATTGTGCAGAATAGTACTATCACAAAAGCATAGCTGTATTCCCAGAGCAATGAGGTATCAAGAACATATCATTAAAACACACATGGATGCATTCAAAAGCTGTTCAAACTTAATAACTMCTTCTCAGCAGAGAATAGAGAATGTAGTTGTTCTCAATCGATTTATAAGGCATGTTTAGTGGAGAGTTCAAGGTTGTCTCCGAACAACYTTCCACTGTAAGGACAAGGAAATGTTTCCACTATGAGCAGTTTTGTCCTAGATCACACCTTGGTACAGCTCCACAAGCACTTTGTAGATGTAGATACAGATGCTTGTTCATAGCTGAGGTGACCACTGTCTGTGTGTGTGTCCATTTCCATGTGCATTTGTGCAGACAAGAAGCCTTCTAAGCCAAATTTCTGAGAACCTAAGCTATTAAATTTGATTTTAAATTAAATTTTCATAGATTAAAAAAAAGTCAAATATTCCCCAAATAGATTTTCATTCRTATGCCTCATTTCACACAGTACAATTAAATCTGTATGGACTATTACCTTTATTTAGGATCAACTTTTTTTCTCTCTTCTGCCCAGAAACTACTGGATTATTTGCAAATAATGTATTAAAAAATCTATTCAGTGCTATCAAAAAAACCCAAAAGTTAATCATTATTATTACACGTTGCAAATTATTAATGGCATTTAAAATACTGGTATGTATTGTCTCTCTATACAAGATTAATTGAAAAATTACATTGGAAAGGTACTGTTTTGGGAATCATCAGATAAATATATGCTAAAACACTAAACCCTAACAACAGTTCAGCACATATTCATGGGCATACATTCACCCTTCTACCATTCTACTTATTCTTTTAAGCACAGGAATAGTACTTAAAAGAACACAGAAACACAGAATCATTAAATCACTGAGACTGAAAAGACCTACAGGAGTCCAGTATGACCAAACACCACCATTACAATTACATCATAGTACTAAGTGCGATGTCAGACATTTTTTGAACACTTCCAGGGATGGTGACTCTACCACSTCACAGGGAAATCTCCTTCAATGCTTAACAACCCTTTCCATGAAGAAATTCTTCCTGAATTTCTGACCTGAATCTCCCTTGACACAGCTTGAGACTATGTCCTCCTGGCTGGACACAGCACATGGGGTGCAGCCTCACCAGTACCCAGCATAGGGAAAGAGTCCCTTCTCTAATCCTGCTGACCACACTATTTCTGATACAGACCAGGATGCCAWTGGCCTTCTTGGTCACCTGGGCACRCTCTGGCTCAAGTTCATCTGCTATCAACCAGTACCTCTGGTCCTTTTCCACTGGGCAGCTCTCCAGCCACCCTGCCCCAGCCTGGAGCACTTCAGGGGCTTCTTGTGACCCAAGAGTGRGGCTTGGCACTTGGCCTTGTTGAATATAATATTGTTCTCTTCAGCCCATAGATCCAGCCTGTCCAGATCCCTCTGCAGAGCCTTCCTATTCTCCAGCAGATCAATGCTCCTGTCCAACTCAGCATCTTCTGCAAACAGTGAGGATACTCCATTCCCTCATCCAAATCACTGATAAGAGTTATTAAACAGCACTGGCTCAAATACTGAGCTTTGGGGACCCCAYTAGTGACTGGCTACCAACTGGATGTGTCACCACTGACCACCACTCTCTGGGCCCAGCCCTCCCAGCAAAGAATGCATCTGTTCAAGCAATGGACAGCTGGTTTTTCCAGGAGAGTGCTGTGGGAGACAGTACCAAAGGCTTTACTGAAGTCCAGGTGGATTAAAACCTTTTCCTCATCCACYAAAATAATCACCTGGTCATAAGAGGAAATCAGGTTGGTTTTAAAAGAAAATCATATTGGTTAAGCAGGACCTGCTTTTCCTAAACCCATACTGGCTGGGTCTGATCCCCTGATYGTCGTGAAAATATCTGGTACATAAAATTCAAGAAATTTTCATTACTAGCAGATTTCTCATAGATGCATCTGAGTTATTTAATGACTTCCATCCAGTAGTCTTAACACTTTACTAAGCACAAAAACATAGGTCCCTGGTGTACCAAGAAGTTATTCTGAAGACAGTCAAGCTAGACTCTCTTTCAGTCATTCCTATTATGCATTTGAGAGCAGTTTTTCTCACAAACATCGCAGTTCACTCCAAGGTTTATAGTAGCAAACACTTTAATATTGCGGACCAAATATTAAACCAGAATGACGTTAAACAGAATTTCCCCTGAAAATACATTTGASCACCAGCTGAGGCCCCAGCTGCCCTGGTCTGGCTGTGATCAGCACTGGGGTCCAGAATGCTCCCTTGTATGTAATGTGTGTGTCCCAGCCCTGGCTAGTGGCCTAGCAGTGCCTGCTGAGGCTCAGCCTTCCTCAGTGATGGGCACACATGGATGTGTTCCCACTGAGGTGTTAAAATTTTCATTATTTGTCACTTTCTAACTCTCATGGGTGTCACCAGTTTCCAATGACTTCATTGGTCATGTAGCCCCAGATCAACCTCCCTTATTTTGTCTGTATCTGAAGGCAATTAGTGGTCTTTTGAGTAGATGCAGATAAGAATTCATTTTCTTTTAGGGGTGCATCTGAGTAGGTGTAAGCCTGTGACACACATAAACATGTTCATTGCTGAGTAGATGGGTGGCTGTAATCTGATTTTCTTAAAGCTGTTGGTCATTATGGCTGAAAAAGAACTGAGCAATTTTAACCGTATCAGCAATATTGAGTATGTTTACAGAAAGGAAGCAAGTTGAATGCTGTTTTACAAAACACTCTTTCCTGCAATGTCCAGAGAATTTCCAAGGACTTGTAATTTTCCAGTTTGATKTTTGTCATGTTCTGCACAGGACATCAACTTTCCACCCACCAAAGAAGCAAAAAAAAAATCTTTTCTTAGTTTTAACAGTTAATAATTTTCATTCAGTCCCTAGAGTGTAGTATAACAGGTAATTTTAATAGAATATATTGATAATGACAAATATTAGTTATGGGATGCAACCTCTGCAGAACTGGTTTCTTTCTTCCCATCACCTTCGTCCTGGAGAAAAGWAAAAAAGTTAAACTCTCCACTTACAACACAAGCTTTCCTACTTAAGCAAATAGGAAAACTCACACACTGCATTTATACTCTCAACTGGATTTTAATAAACCTTTCACTTTCAGGAACTTAATTCAATTCTGTAAATATTTGTTGTGGAAAAGGGGAAAGAAATCTTATGGCAATATAAAATTCAGATTCTCCTTCATGGATTTTGTCTCAGAGCAGATTAATAGATTGCAGTTAGAAAAATTTGTCTTTACAGATGARACACTGCATTATCAAGTTAATATATATAATTAACAGAAGGAATGAGAAAATTGGAATAGAAATTCTTTGAAGAAATTCTTTGTTTCAAAGGGACATGTAATAAACTGTATTAGCTGCATTGCTCTTGCTCTTAAGGAAATCTTGAGAAAGATACCACCATTAATCCAGGATTTTGCTGAATTTATTTGCCAAATATATAAATATAAAAAGACTTCTGCTTTAAGTAATTCCTATTTGCATTCTTTCAAAGATTTTTCACTATAAAAATTATCTATATAAGTAATTCTAAACCAAATATACYAAATCTAAACTAATCTAAAAACCTCATTATCTACAAAAGAAAACTAAAGATAAAAAATTCTTTCTCTATGTAAAGTAACATAACTGCTAAAATGTGATTCAGTTGGACATAATTAATTAAATGAAAAACCTTAATAGCCTGCTGTCAAATGATAATACCACTCTGCAATGCATGAGTCCTTGTCTTTTATAGCATTGGATTTCTTGATTTAATCAACTATGATTGTTGTATTTTTTTAAAGAAATGAATTTTAAATTTATGTCTAAAGGGAACCATGAATTTATTTGGAATWAAACAATGGAAAATTTTATCTTATTTAACAATTGACCTTATGAAACCTTTTTTCTTTCTTCTGTCATTTTGTTTGCTCACTCTTTCTCAAAATCAGATTTCAGTTTTTCTGTTATGGGTTGAACCTATAAACATTTCTGAATGTTGGRTCAATGAAAACCTTTTTATTTCCTTCCAGATGCCCCCTGATATTTAGAATGACTTTAATTTTTTTTTTTGTAACTCCTTAGTTCACTGGTTTTTAAATGCAGAAGTTATTAAATATTAGTTTTAGTGTAGTTTCATTGTAAATAATATCACTTTCACCTGTAAGGCATTGTTTTATGCATTTTCTCTTTGAAAGGTATCTCTCTTAAAGGAACACGAAAGTCCCTGCTTAGAAATGAAAAATTAAGTTTTATTTGGCAAAAAAAAAAAACAAAAAAAAGACCCCAAAAAAATCACCATCCAACAAACCAATCAACTGAAAAACCCCCCCCAAAACCCAACAAAACCAAACCAAACATAAAAAATCAGTTGTTTGTCAAAAGGTGAAAAAGGAAATCTTTTAAAAAGGATAGCAAAATACAAGACATCAACAAAAATACAGGGAAAAAATACTCCTTTTGGATTCCCACTCATCCAGGGTAGTATAGTTCCCTCACAGTCTGTAATATCATGCTGATAACTTTTTGTTCTTTTTCTTTCTGTTTAAAAAGTGCCTCTCTTGTAGTCATTTTCCCCTCCCTAATTTCAAATCAGGAATGCTTCTAGCTCTATGGAATATGTTAGACCTACGAGCTTCTCTCTTATCAGCTGACTGTATCATAGCCTGGAACTTAGGAAACTACTCTTAAGGTAATAAGAGACTAAGAGAATATGCTGCTTGCTCTGACTCAGACTGAGTGTTCTGGTAATGTGACCTCTTATCTTGGAAGCATTCAAAGAGAAAATGAGAGCACAGATTTCAGTACCATAAGCCTCTGCTAAAAACGAGACCTTTTTCTTGAGATGAGGGCTTGAGGACATAATATCAAGATGTTTTCTGTTAGAACTAGGGTGGGAGAAAAATGAAACCGAGTATCAAGCAGAGACAGGAATCAGAGTGCAGAGCCATACAAGCCAATCTCTTGCTCACAGCCTTATCTGACTCATGCTAATCACTTGCCACCTTGTCTTGGAGCTGAGGAGCACAATTCCATGCTGCTGGCTGCCGAGAGACAGCTGAACACTGTGTGCCCATTAGAGGGGAGACAGAACTGATTGCTTATCCAAAAGAGAAAAAAAACCCCTAGATTCTAGCAGTCATATTTCTGTAAATAAGCACTAACATCATGACCCAAACTGGATATCTGATTCTGCAAATGTATGTTATGATGAATTAGGTTTAAGTACTCATTACTGTGAAATAATTGCTATCAGGGAAAACTGATGTGCATAGGAGAGATCRAACCATAATTTCTTGTTTTGTGGCAGAATCAAGGCCGGAAATCTCTAACATATCTACAAAAAATGTATGTACAAAAATACATATGGAAACTAGAGGGGTTTTTTTTTTGTTTTTTTTTTTTAAGTTTACTTAAAGTAAACTTCTCTGGTGACATTTAAAACACAGCAGAATCTATGGATTGTTATGAAATATTGTGGACCTGGCTCTGTTCTGAATATAATTAAAATGTGGAATAAAATTATGATATTTGAAAAAATATGTATAACCCTTATTAAATCAGACTTTAAATTAAGGTTAGAAGCCAGAATAAAAGTTGAAGCTAGGAGACAAGATCTTGGCTGGTGCCAAGAAGCCTTGGTTCCTCAGGAAAAAAGCTCATGAAGTTGCTGAGTCTCTGTTCATTTATCTRTGAAGTGATCATTAGCAGAAGCAAACACATCTTGAAATATGAAGGTCTTGTGAGCTTTTTGAAAATTACTGTTTTTTACAAGGCAATGCTGAAGCTTCTTCCTCTTACACTTTTCACCTCATAGCAGGGCAGTTAGTACATGCATAGCTTGGAAAGAGGCATAAAATTGTCACTCTCACTCAGTAATTGGGGAACAGGAGAAGTAACTGGCATTACTTAAGGATTGAGAAAGAGAAGAGATGCCAATTAAAGACTGAGAGAGAGAACCAAATTGGGAATTGTATGGAAGTGTCTTAATGGACCTATAACAGCAGTATTGTGGAAGCCTGTAGGGAGTAGTGTTTGTTAGTCCTAATTGAGAAACAACTTATCTGAAAAATATTTTGTTGCAAATGTCAAATAATCTTTAATTCCTCTGAGTCCATTGTTTTCAATAGTGGGTTGTACCAGATCACTAATTTTACCAACAGGTGCTGTGAGATGACACACTGCATGCTTGAACTTTGCATTTGGTGAATGCACCCTGAAATGTTCTTTACACCATACTTAGGGGCTGAGAGGGAAAGTAAAGGAGAGAGATATTGTCTTTCAGGAATTTTGATATTTGGATAATTCAACTAATTCTTAATATATATMGTTAAACATAAATGTAATTTGGGGTAGCCTACATGTGCAAGAATCAAAATGGATTATTTGATAGTGGATTGCATGGCCCTTAGGTAACCCATTGTGAATGGTGAAAAAATGAAACACCATACTTGTATCAATTGTTTATCCTTGAAAATTATATAAAACACAATACACATATTCTGTGAACTCTGATAAATTTATCTCAAGTGGTCTTTTTATTTGCACTGAAATAAATTAGTAGAGAGACCATGGAAGTAAGTATTATTTATGTGTTAAAAATGCTCTTAGGAAGCATTATTCATAATTATTTTTCTGTGAAACATTAACAATAAGTTTTATTGTGATTATTTTTTAATTTAGAAGGTTTGATTTTTGGTCTTCTAACATAATATAACCTTTGAAAACATGCATTTGAAGCCATTTCTCCAGATCTGTGTTTTGACCTTTTTGTGAGAGTCTGTCGGAACAAGGATCTATTTTGGTGAAAACAGGCATCAAAGYTTAAATTATGAAGCTTTAGCCTACTGCTGATTTGGATCTGGTGTCATACGTAAAGTGCTGGCTTAATTTGGGCCAAATATTATTTCTCTTTGTCTAATTCAGATGGAGTTGTCTAGGGCTTTATGTTTTCAAGTCTGCCACTGAGAGGCTATCACTGTGAATAGAATTTAGAACATCTTCATATAGCTATTACTGCTTAGAATAGCTGTGAAAATATTGCATATWTTCCTATTTTTTTTAGGATAACATATAAATATGTTATCCTTTTATACCAGTTCATGATTTGAACTTGATTCCCTCTTCTCTATTCATCTTCCATCTTTAATGCTGCAATCTGTGAAAGAATATATCAGAAAGGAAATTGCTCTTGCAGAAGACTCTAATAAACATGTCAGCTGCATTATATGGAAACTGTATTTATCTGGAGTTGAAACAAAATATTAGCATAAGAGAAAATCTGAACACATCTTTGGTGTCTTTCATTTTCACCTTTGGTTGGAAAAAACATTTCATATTGTTGTTTAAACATTTTTTTATCAAAATAAAAAAGAAATCTATCAGCATTGCCTATTAAAAATGTGTTGGTTGCCAGGAGTTTTTGGGAGACCTGTTCTGTATATATATAAATTCAGGACCTGTGTACTTTGAATATTATTTGCCATGAATTATAATAGGCCAAAAGATCATACTATTTTTTAAACTTAATTGCTTCCAAGCAAATTAAACTGATCTTTTAAAAAACTTGTGAAGTGAGTGTCTTACGTCAATGTTATTACCTTTTTTATGACTCTTGTCCCTTTAAGGACCTTTTTTCAAAAGCTACATTTTAAAATATTCATGCTGGGACATTATACCTATGAAATGCCACCTACTTTCTGTTTTCTGACTGTGTGACAGGTGAAACCTKCTGAAAAAGTGACCTTTGGCAGGAKACAGAGTGCAGGGAAAAAATAACCAATATCATGTCTGTAGTGACACAATACATACAATATCACAACTTTCTCTTTCTAGAGAAAGAAAGTTGGTGAAGCAAAGTCTGAGGACAGACGGTGGAAGATAAAAAATGAGGTAAATTCTGACATGTTTTCAATACCAGGCTTCAGAAGTAGGCAAGATTAAAAGTAAAACAATATGTAACAAAAAACCAGCACATAACAAAACAATCCAATCTCTGAAATCAGAATCTGGTCAAAAAGAGTCAGGGATAGTAAAATGGATTACAGGCTRTAGTAAACAAATGAATCTGGGAGTACTGGTCTCCTGGGATTGTCTTTTGGTGTTGGGTATGTTTTTCTTATATTAGACACACACTTAATGCTGTTCCTACTCTCTAATATTTCTATTAAGAAAATACCAAATTAACTAAGGAAAGGTATGAACAGCCTTTTGCAAGATTTTTTTCACTTTATTAGCTTTTGTTAGCAACATACATTCAGTCTCTTACCACTGACAGAAAACTAGTCTGGTTTATATGGAATTATTTGGTATGAATGCATTTTCTATTTTCATCTGTAGTTCATATATGCYTCAGTTTTTGAAGTCCCTTTGCCATTAGACCTATCCAGAAAACAACTGAATGCTATACTAACTTGTGAGGTTTCAGAATGTATTTCCTTAATGCCTTGACATGAAATTAAATCTTCCCAAATAATTTTTAATGTACTCTGTCAGAAGTTTTCACTGAAAATGGTAAATTTTGGGGCTTCTTCCTCCCTGTCKTCTGACTTTCTGAAATTTTACAGGAATCTCCACCTTGGAATAAAGAAAATTATGCAGAGAAAACCATTGTTAAATTGCAATATTTTCATGGGATGATTCTGCTCTGATAAAGCACTCATCACTCTMATCAAAATTGTTCCATCCCACCCTCATTGTCACAGAGTCAGCAATATAGTCAACAGTTCCCGTGTATATCTAAGTGCTCCTGACTTAACATACATATTTTTCCTAGCTTCTTCTCTACCCTTGCTAGAAGTTTCCTGTCAAATATTTGGATATCCTTTAATCCCAGTTCCCATTTTTGTTGATGAACTTAGTATTCATGCAGAAGTTAGGYCAATCAAAAATCCATTGATGAATTACTCACCTTGTAAAAAAAAATGGATACAAGTTCATTTTAAAAGTGGATTGGGTTTTGGATAAGGAACTCAGCTTAACTTAGAATCTTAGTTTTCCTGTGGATCTGAAGATGGACTTATTGTTTGGGTTTTTTWAAAATTTTTTTGCTGTGATATATTAATATGGGAACAGAATTTTGTTCCTTGACRTGAGGTTATCCATCTGTAACACATCTACAAATGCAGTTTTGTGGTCTGGTTTGTACAATCCTAGGATGCAGGTTGTATATTCTGCTGCACTTTGTCAGCCACTATGTCTTTTATTGGTGTATYCTCTTATTTTGAGCACTGAAATTCCTCTGAACATATTTCTGCATCTGTAAATTGTGACCTCAGAAATGTTTTGACAGGTTTGGTTTCCTTTGGTTTCCCTCATACCTTGATGCCCAGTGTGTGATGTTTACCAAGCTGCATATGAGGAACTTTACTGCCATTGATGTCTGTGGAGCACACACCATGCAATACATTTACTCTAAAAAATGGAAGTTCCCCACACTGGCTGTGATGTATGATAAAAACATAGAGACTTAAGGCAGTATAGTAAACTTCTAGGAAAAGAAAAACTTCCTATGACTTACTACAGAAGTGATGTGTGGTTCATTAAGTCCCTGCAGCACAAATCCAAGCTGTGAGGGTATTTGGAAAATTATCACCCAATAATTGTCTTGTGTTTAGGTTTTTCTTCAAATATGTGTTTTCATCCACTCTTSTAGATATGACACTGTTCTAGAGACATCTTTGGTCTCACTCTAGTCAGTCTCACTTCTCCTATTGTTACAAACAGAAGAACATAACCAACCTTTTGAACTTTGAATGCCGTCATCTACATTTTCTGGTAAAATGTGGATAGCCTTTTTCAAAAACTATTCCCAGATGATGCTGCTTTCCCCTTTCTCAAGTAACCACACATATSCCTCTGCAGGCACAATGGGGGTGAATTATAATGATTGTTCCCACCTATAACAGGTGGTGAGATGCATGACACAATTTATTCTAGCTAAAATCAAGGATGTGAAAGTCAGTCCACAAAACCTTTACTTATTATTTAATTATGTCCTTTCTCTTGCACGATCGGCTCKCCTCTCCTCTTATTTACCTCCTGCTAGTCACTTAAAACTAACTGCCAGATTTTAATTGCTTCTTTTTTTACATTAAGCACGACATTTTTTAATGTATTCTTTATTACCTCCCRTCATTGTTCCTAACTGAGGGTTGGAACTAGCTCTTCGTGGTTTTCAAGGTGGTAGAATTGTCACTAGAGAATAAGTTTTGTACTTCATACACTATAATTTTTCACTAATTTAATTCCTATATTCTCCACAGGTTTGCTTCTATTTTCAATTTCTTTACTCCAGSAAAAAAAACCAAAAAACCAACAAAAAACAACACAGACCACAATTTTTATCACAATGAAAAGCTGTGCAAATAATTGATAGTCCTGTGGCTCATATTTTCCTACAAAAGTGACTACAAAAATTTAAATCTGCCTTATGATAATAAATAAATTATTTCCTTAATGTTTGTGTGTATCTCTTTTTACTTTAGAATTGGTGCTTAAACAATATACATAAAAATTGAATGATTATAACTTTTGAAAATTTTATTACTTTAATCTTATCCATTAAATGACACTTTTCTGACATTTTGCTTGTAGACAACAGCAACACTATCCACACACTTAATATATGACATTGCAACTCTCTTAAGTAGAAAAAAAAAGTGCAACTCTGTAGGAAAATACCAGTAATGAGAGCTCATTCAGGCTAGAAAAATACAGATATTATGTTGCCAGCAATAATTTAGATGAGGGCCACGTGAAAAGCTCTGCTTGCTAAAACCAGCAGTCTTTGAAAGACAACTTGGAATAGTTCACAAATCTGAAATGTGAAAAGTCTGGAAATAGGAGATTAAAATCCAATGTATATTGGGAAATACAGAAAAATAGTTTGACAATATAGTCCCTCTGCAAAAAAAAACACTCTACGATTTAACAACAACAAAATGAATAAGTAGCATTAAAGGCTAGAAAGCAGAACACAAAATAAAATACTAAAAATCACACTGTATTTTTAAATAAGTAAACTGATTTACTGATTTTTCCATTTTGCTGCTGTGTTTACTTTCTTTCACTTCAATAGAAATATCCTTTTGTTTTCATTTTCCTTTCAATATTTGTTAATTCATTTTTAATATAGCTTTTCTGTATATGAGTTAGCTATTTAATTGCCATATTAAGTATTATTCTATGGATAATYCCTGTTACTTTGGAATCAGTACAATACTGTGAGCAGATATTGTTCATAAAAGCATTTAACGCGGTATAGTTACATAAAGAGTTCTGCACTATATTTTTGAAAATATTTTCATGCGAGTAGAATGAGTTGAATGCCCAGATGAAAGACTGAATATAACAGAAACATTAAGAACTGGAACAATTGTGGTCCCTGTCCTCTATGCCTGAAAGTAACATTGGTAAACTAATATTAAAACTAAGTGAGGTTCTTCTCTAAAACATAAAATTTGAAACAGAGTAAAAAGTCAACCTCTGAGTAGGTTTATCTCAATTTAAGGTCATGRCTGGCATAATGAAACCATACAAATAAAAATGAAATTGGTCGATATGTTAATACTAGATTTAATGCTACATTAATTTGATAATAAGGCGTCTTCTCTGATTTTGTTAATGTATTTGACATTCATTCAGTAGAACTAACTATTCTGCAATTAAATTTTTTGCATTAAAAAGCTTCATTTATATTTTTCCTTTATCTGATTCTTCTGTAGGTCTAGACATCACACTACCTCATATAACTAGATATGTGCTGGAGAAATCAATTTATGAAATCTTGGAACTTAATGCTAACTGTGGATTTTATAGATATATATATATAATACTTTTTTTAAAAGGCAAATTTAATGCTTCATAGATTAACTCTTGACTTGTATCAAGGGGAAGGGCCTAGTATCATAGCCGACATTTGGTTTTCCTGATTTTTTATATCTATGAGTTTTGTAGATGTATCTCAGGAAATTTTTCATCAAATGCTCTTTTTATTACAGCAATCAGAACTGAAATAGTTATTGAAAAAAGCCAACATATTTTCTTATGGCCAATATAGAGGACTGTGTCTCAGGATTTTGCTCCAGCCCAGAATAATAGTTCCTAGAATCTGTATGTTCCAATTCCTATCTGAGTGCCATAATCAACTGCTTATTCTTCCTGCTGCTTTCAAATTTTAAAAAAAGAATTTGAAATTTATTTCCCATTGGGAGTTTACATCATAACTAGAGATAATACTTTAAAAAACTCCAACACTATTTCATTTCCCTTTGTTTTGTATCCTTTACCATTGAATTTATTGAAGTGTCCTGCTACAATATGTGGTCACATTTTGAATTAATGGATATTTAGTAAAATATTTATTTCTGGATATAAGGGATTTGCTGAAGGTTTGCCTCTAGTCTCTGGGTGACAAAGAAATGTTCTTATCAAAAAAAACTATTAAACTTATTTTTCTTAGACATTAACTAAAAGAATAGGTGAGTTTACAGGCACACCACCTTTCTTGAGCTGACATACTTATTCATTATGAGCAGATTCATTTGTACATTGGACTACAGTAGTATTTTATGCCAAAGTCATGTTACAAGGCTTAGTTAATTAATTAATTATTACAAAGCACTTTGAGAACCCTGGAGAGAAGACATTATAAAAGTATGTGATGTTATTTTAATAATTTTCCATTTAGCTGAGTGGAATGAATTACCTTAGAGCCCTCAGGGTTCTGTGCCTGATTAAGGACTGTTGACTGCATTACAAAAAGTACAGCTTCCACTTCCCTTCTGCTTGGCAACCTCCCAACTTGTAGTTGGCAGCTAGTAAAAAGGAGGATTCTGTAGATTTCTATATGAGTTTTGAAATGCTAGAAAAGGTTTTAGAAGAGCAGACATCAGATAATTTCACCTAATCAGAATACCTGGGAAGTTGCTATGGAGAGAAAAAGCTGAATGAGTTTTAATGAAAACAGAACTGCAGCAAAACATTGTCTTGGTGGAAAACCTTGAGTTTCTGGGAGGGGTTCATCACAACCAGAACAAAGTTAATGCAAAGTATTTTTCCTTCAAAAGAGCAAGAAAGGAAATTGTGACCAGTAAGCCTCACCTCCGCCTCTAGATAGATCTTGGAGTAATGGAATCGATCTCTTTATTTAGATATAAAAAACCAGGACAGAAATCAGGAAGAGTCAATATGAATTTTTCAAGGACGATGTCTATTCAGTCTTCTTGCYTTCTGCAAAAAAGTTGCTGTCTTTATGGATGACAGGAGAGTGGCGACTGTGACACTCCTTGATGCAGGTAGATCTTGGGACACCAGCTCTCACTTGCATTCTTAATTGGGAGCTGACGCTTTGAACAGAGTACTGGGTGATAAAAATGGATGGATTACTAAGATCAAAGGGTGTGAATCAATGAGCTGGTCCTATTGGTGACTGTAATAGTATCAGGGGGACACGGGAATCCATTTGGTTCATTATTTTCATCAGTAATGTGAACAGCACCCACAGGAAACAGACAGCAGCCGCAGGAAACTTGCAGAAACAATGCAGAAACAATGAAGCAAAATAACTAACTCACACAATGAAAGAATGATCTGCAGCTCTGAGGTACCTTGATAAACTTGATTAAGCAGGCATAAAACTTATGAAGCCTTTCAAGAACAAAACTGGATGCTGTCCTGGAGTCCACATTTCAAACTACAAACTGGACTTCCTTTAAAAGAAACTCAGCAAAGAGGTTTTTGACCTCTACCCTGTGCTAATAAGGTTACATCTGGGATACTTGYGTCCATTTCCAGAGGAGTGTTAAGAAACTGGAATGTATCCAATGGATTGATACTGTGCTGGTAAGTGGTCTTGAGCAGAGGACCTACAAGGAGGGTTTATTTCTTTAGAATAAGACTCTTAATAAACTCTTTAACTATGAAATACTGGTGAACATCCAGTCTACAGGATCACACCAGAGCTGATCTAAAGTAATCATCTTAAAATATACATAGTGTAGGTATAGTGTCTCCAATTCCAACTCTTTGTCTTGGCACATTCACTCTTATCAAATATTTTTTCTAATATAGGTGAAGTCCAAATCAGGCTCAGTCTACTAGATTTCACTCTGGCCGTATAAATCACCTTTTAACATCCTTATCACAATTTCTGCATTGTTATGGCACTTTTAGAGCTGAATATCCAACACTCAGGACAAAATTAACTCACGTGAATGAATAAAGAAGAATGAGAAGCATGATACTGCAGCATGGGTGGTCAGATGCACAGCTGGGGTGGACATCTCCAAGATCTTCACAAGGTAATATCAAAAACCTGTACTCTTCCTGCTCCTGTGTTTCTGTGTTTTCTTAAAAAAAGTTTCTACTCCAAGGAAAATTCTCCACCTGTGTCAATGAGTTGTAATCTTTGTAGGCATGGATGTCCCTCTGGGAGTGGGACTGAAAAATTAAATCTGTTTTCCTTGTTTTGCTGTTGCTGATCAGTGAGCTGTTAGATTTCAATATCCTTCTGACAGGTCTGACTCTGCATGAACTGAAATGGATCCTAGATGATTGATTTCAGAGAAAAGGCCCCAAGTGTTTTATTTAGATATGGCCCATTGCCTCCTTTGCTAAAACTGCAGTTTGAAAAGCTTTTAAATCCATGGTTCTAAGATTTTTAAAAGCTCATTCATGAATCAATGCCAAATAAATTGAGAAAATGCAGCAAGCAGCAATGAAAAAGAAAATAATWAAAAAAAAGGGAACACTTCAGAATTTTCTTCAGAGATGCTCATTCCTTATGCTGAGTGCCGTGAGAAATAACAAATTAAATAAAAGTTATTCTTAAAGCCCCAGATGTCATGAAAAATCTGAAAGTATATGGTTTCATTATGTAATGTTATCTCATTAAATTGTCAGGGAAGTAAAAATGTCCAGTTAAAAATTTCCAGATCGAACCTACAATGAAGGATTTCATAATACAAAAAGAAACCTAAAAACCCCATCAGTATTTCTCCCTTTCTAATTGAGTTATTATATGAGCCTGTTATGGATTTTGGATTTGTCAATTCACAAGTCAAAATACATGCTAGTACAGTAGGAATACAAGAACTCAGAACTTCAAAACTATTTGTATCCAGAAATTGATATGTTATAGCATAATATGATATAATTACATATTCTTTTTTAAAAAAAATTATGGACCCTTGACCTGTTTTTCTGAATTTCTTACTGTTCTGTTTAGTATTTTTTCTACATGTAAAGACATTATAATTTTTTATCAGAATTGTCAATACACACATACTATCTAAAGAATGTAACCAATTCATTTAAAAAAATCATCAATTTATTTTTTGAGATTTTTATGAGTACACATAAACATTAAAATGTCCACACAAAGTATATGTATTACTTAAAAATTTTCTATCAGTAATTGTTAACATGTTAGAAATGGGGAATTGGTAGCATATTCATTTCACCTAAAAAGCAGTCTTTATATTTTTGTTTCCTGAGACTGTCTCTTCAAAAAGCTTAAAAGAATTTAAGTAAACTTAATGAAAAGTAATGATATACTGATGAAAAATATCATAAATGAAATGTCTTAATTTCTAATTTCTGCTTCACTTTTGCATTTTTTACACAGTGGCAGTAAATTGTTGACTTTCCTGAAGTTCCTTTTATGCTCCTCAGTTCACAGATTTTTTTACTGTTTTTCCCGATGTAATCTCTGTATAGGTGKGTAGAGGAAGAGGGTAATTTCCTTTTATATCTTTGTTTTAAGCCGTGTTGATACTTTTTTTTTTTTTCACAAAAATTTCAAGGCAGGAAAGAATGTTTCTTTTATGAACTGTTATCTCCAAGGAGGGCCATATAACATTGCAATGTCAAAATGAAACAACAAAAAAAAAAACCCCAAAAAACTAAAAAACAAACCAAACCAAAACA
This sequence comes from Cardinalis cardinalis, assembly GCA_014549065.1. Taxonomy (NCBI): domain Eukaryota; kingdom Metazoa; phylum Chordata; class Aves; order Passeriformes; family Cardinalidae; genus Cardinalis; species Cardinalis cardinalis. The sequence continues at coordinate 9,569,476 of JACDOX010000012.1, forward strand.
AAACCTCATTAAGAAAAATAATCTAAGAATAAAGTTATTTTCAGTAGGCTCCATTATGAAAAAGAAAAATGTTTCTTATAGCCCTCCCATTCTTCATTTCTTGAATTTTAAAACTTACTAATAAAAAAGTTATTGAGCTTTCATTTAGAATTTAATCCTGAGGTTGATCACCTCATGTAGTAAAGTACCTTTAGCACGAGGTTTCCAGAATAAAAAGTCATKATAACAGTTTTAAAAACCATTTGCTATGAAAATTCTTCCATATTCACTTTAAAATAACCAAAGATTAACACTCCTTCCACTTCAAATACATGCTAGAAAATGCATGAAATTTTTTACAAAATCCTGCATTGAATTGAAAAAGTAGTTTGAATTGTAATCCAAGAAGAAATTAGTATTAAAAATTCATATTAAAAAAAATGCCTCATGAATCTTACACCAGTAGTTTGGTTTTACAAAGCACATATTCCTCTCTTCTCCTGGATGATTTCCACCTTTTCTCACTTGCTTTTGCAAGGGGACAGCAGTTAACCACAATCAGCAATTTCTAGGGAAAGCCATTACTTCCATTACAGCAAAGCAGTGGAAGCTGTGAAGAAATTATATTCACTACTATATTTCTCACRTATTTTCTTTACACATTGAAGTTAGAATGTCAGTACACATTACTTCAGCATTTTACTCTGCATCCTGACAGGATATTTTACTTGGAATAGCACTGCTATTTGAGGCACAAGAAAAAAAAAGCATTCCAATAAGTTGAAAATGCTCTTAAACTTTTTGAAATAAATGGACTGTATATTTGTTCTTCATGGAAATCTTGAAAAGCTTTACAATCAGAAGTCTTTTTGCAGCCGCCATCTGCATGTTCCTGAACTCATTCAGGATGTCATACAGCTCTGAATAGAAAGCCTCATAAGGTCATTTTCTGCCTTAGAGCTTTACACTTAAAAGATTTGGCATATCTGCAGCTGCAAAATGCAAAGCATTTYACCCAGAATAAACTTCCTGTCAAATGACAATTTATATCTATGCAAAGCACCGCTTTTGTTTATGCATCACAGGTCTGATTATGTATAGATTAGCTGAACCCTAGAGAGGTTCTTAACTTTTCCTAGTAGAGGCCAGGACCAGACAGTTTAGAGGAAGAAAGCAGCTGGAAACCTGTGTGACAGAATATTTTTTTAAATTAACCCAGGAACTGAATTTTACATGCATTTCCCTTACTCTATTATCCCAAACTCTGAGACAGTGGTACAGATTTAGATTAATTCCATGTTAAATTAGGACTTTGGATGGACCTGAGCTCACTAGGGATGCATTGTGTTTGGCTTTTATTTTAAATTTCTCTGACAGTGTGCTACTTTTTCTGAGAGTATTTTTTATCATTAGTTTTATTTATACAGTGGAGACCTTTGGACCAGCGTCAGACAATGAAGAAATATGTCATGAAAATCAAGGCATGCCTCAAAGATCTTTCCAGATGAGACCCTTAGGATTGCAGAAATATAGATGCACAAAGAAAATTAATCCAGGTCTTTGAGAAGAAAAACAGTGAAAGAACCTTCCTTAGTCATAAATATGTTTTGTGYTAAAAGGCCACTTTATATAGAAGCACGTGTTAGGAAACTAGCAGGTAAAGATGAAGCTATTAGTGCATAAGAAAAGCAGGTAGTTGGAAGCGTTCTGGAAACTTAAGTTCATTCAGCTGGGCATTTCTAAATGTATAAAATGTTATCCTTTGGTGGAAAGGAATAATTTCTGCACTTATCCAGCTTTCAGCATCAGAATAACGTCTTTCTACAACAAAAAGTTATAAAATTTTATATTCAATCTTTAACTATGAAATAGCAGAATTTTAAAAATGGTCTTTATGTGCACGAAATGAAAAGAATATGAACAAATGTGAAAAATACCACAAGGTTGCAGAACTTACAATTGTTTGTCATAAATATCTGTAAAAAGACAGACCAGGTTCTGCGCTTGTTTTTCAACTATGGCATAACACAGAGAAGTTATTGTAAAAGCYATAAGTGTGACACATTCATCCATTTGCTTGAAATAATAATGTCTACCATGTATTCATGAATCTAATTTCATGGATGAAGACTAATTCAGAGTCTAAGTTTTTGGAAGCAAATTATGACTTTTGAGTCACCAATACTTTAACTGATACCYGATTTAAAACCAAGACTGATTATTGATTTTAAAGCAAACTGGGGTTTTATATTTTTGGAAGTAGACCTGGAAGATAATAATAGGAAGCTAAGAAGTGAGGTTGCATTTGGTATGGGATACTTTCTCCTTATTCAACAAAAATATCTTTCACCAGTTTCTGAAAGAGGCATAATTAAGGAGTTCTAAGGTAAACTTTTTGTGATGTCTACTTTCTGAGGGAGGCTAATATCACCACAGACCAGTGAGCTGTTGACAAAACCCATCTATGTTTTCTGTTTACTACAACATTAGCATAGTTTGCAAACTTTTAAAATAGAACATAACCAAAAAAAAAAAAAAATCATTAAGCATACAGAGAAGCTAATTTTTCTTTTCAACAGTATATGGATTCAGGAAAGAGAGATGGAGATTTACAGTACAGCATTGGCCAGTGGGCTAGAGAGATAACACTGTTAACTGAGAAAAGAGGGACCTAAACAAATGATCCAGTTTTGGGGGTGGGCAGATAATTTTAATAATGATAATAATTTTCTACATAATATGATGAATTAAATAGTCAAATGAAGTTTCCTACCACCTGGCTAATCACAGTTAGCTATTGAAATGTGTTGGAACATTGTAAACTAATTGTGAAACATTGTGAAAAACTTATTAGAAAATAGCTGGAAGAAAATAATTCAAGCACTGTCCTGATGAAAGGAAAACCTGAGTTTTGGAGGTTTTTTTGTCTGAATACAACAAAATAAATACAGAAAGTCACACATATAGATTAGAAGAGAAATCTTGAATGCTGTTACTCTTCAAATAGAAAGAAAACATAAAATCCTAAAATATAATACATAAAACTACACAAAGCAATAAATAATTTCATGACTTAAAGATACTAATTTCTTTTTTCCATTGCCTCCAATGATGCTCCCTCGTTGCTGACCTACTTTGAAAAGGAGTATTTTATTTGTAGGCTGAGCAATGTATGAGAAAATATTGTCTTGAAGAGCAAGGCTGGAGTTTGGGCCTTACATATGAAGTGAGATTTTTGTCAGTCTCACTCCAACATTTAAAAGACTACATTTTTCATTCAGGAAAAAAAGGTTTTAAATATTAAAAAAACACATTTGAATTGGATTTGCAAGTGCTTGCAAATGAGCCTGTTTTTCTTGCTTTTCCTTCTAAATGGTGCCATTGGAAGACTACTAAAAGACATGGTGATTGAGGTGAATATGTTTCATTTGCATCAACATTGTTCATGTCTGAAATTAAACTTACTGAGTTAAGAAAGAAAATTTGTGTAGTACAAAATGCTTAATCTTTCAATATTACTGATTTTGAAGGACATGGGACAAAGAAACAAAACTACATGAAACAAAAGTATCTTTATTTCCAGGGTTTTAGAATAATTGTCTAAATTTCCATTTCCCTTGTGGTTCACTGAATAGCACAGAAAGCAGATAAAAATAATAATGCACTTTTTAATACTGTATAGAAGAATACTTGTCCTGTTTCTGGCTTAATTCAGACTTAGCTTTTCTAATTCTCAAAAGAGAAAAAAGAAGACAAAATTTACAAGCAAAACAGATGTTTTTTCAAAAAAATCACAAAATCCTGAGCTTTTTAATCTACTTTCATGGTTAATAGTTAGTTGACAGTCCTGTAAGTTGATGTTTCATTTCTAATTTATTGTCACATATATTAATCGTTCTATGAAAATTAGTTAATCATTGCCTGCACTTTGCCAATACTACAATTTCATGATAATCCATGGACTTCCAATCATAAATTTTACCTGACCTGGGTTTGCTTTGGGTTGGTTGATAGCTGCCTCAGCTCTACTTTTATGAGTTAGGGGTATTTTCATCAGTATGTAAAACAAAGCTCTTGAGATGAAAATGTGGTCTTCTGCGTAATTTAGAGAAGTAAACTTCTATGGAATTATCCCATTATTCTGGTTTCTACTGTGAATCTAAAGTTTTAGGTGTTTTAAAGTTACTGTTCAATTTGTATATATATTGTTTAATGTAGCATATATCTGCTCCAGTGTCTTTTCTGCGCTCTTGATAGAAAATGTGCTTTCCAATAATATTATGGTTTTTGAAAAGTATGCTTTTTTAAAAGTGGCAAAATTATGCTAAATTATGTTGGTCTGCTAGCTGAAGTCGTGTTTTGATATATTTCTGTTATGTAATTAGAACTGGATATTTTTTTTGATTGTTGTAATGCTTGATTCCTTTTTAAAGGAAATAGTTTATATTAGTGGTATTTATAGACTTTTAGTGAGGCTGAATTGGGATCAATACCTAGCATTCCTACATTCAGGTATTAAATCCCTTAATACAATAGAGTTGTTTACAATTTGAGCAATATTATCAAAATCTTAAAAATCAGAACGACTTGTTTTTATTTAAGAAATTGGAAAGATTTCCACTGACTTCGCACTATGCCTTCCCCGTAGACTTTAATGCTGCTAGAGATCAGTTCAAAGCTTGAACAAACAAACACTATGTTCAATAYTAATCAACCTTGACTTTGGTACTTATCAAAAAGGGTAGGTTTAGGACAGGTATTTGTTAAATTTCTGTGGTTTCTCTGGATTGTATGCAACATTGAATGACATTCAGGTTTTAGGGTTTTTTCCAGTTATCACGATGTTCAGACAATACAATAGAATAATGCAATTGCAAAGAGAACCTAAGCTGAAACTTTAACCTTGACAGCAAACACATATACGAGCACACAATAATTTCATGACAATGTACACTTCATTGTTTAAATTTGACCAACCTTGGGGATGTGTTCCTCATTTTAAGAATATCATTGTGAACTTTAAATTCCATTGCAACCTGGAACAAATACTGGTTAGGATCAAAATTACTACATTAGCTATTAAATGATAAATAACATTATGAATAAACTCAAATTCAAACTGCAATGTTTTATGGATTAAATACCTCACAAAACATATTAGTACAAAATGTTTAGAATTTTTATACTTAAAATACAATAAAAATATAAATATTAAAAAATGAAATATCTCTTGAATCAAATTATTTACATGGCATAATAAAGGCATAATAGTCTTTCTCCTTATGGAGAAAGACTTGGGGTGAGCATTGATGAAAAATTCAACATGAATCAGTAGTATGTGCTTGCAGCCCTGAAAGCCAAGAGAAGCCTGGGTCCATCGAAAGGAATGTGGCCAGCAGGAGGAAGGAAGTGATTCCCCTCCTCTGCTCTTATGAGATCCCGCCTGGAAGGAGCAGTCTTGGGAATCTGGAGAATTCCCAGCTGACTGAAAGCTGGCAAACATTGTCCCAGTTTTCAAGAAGGGCAGGAAAAGGACCCTGGAAATTACAAGCCTGTCAGTCTCACTTCAGTGCCTGACAAAGTTATTGAAAAGATTATTCTGGGAGRTATTGAAAAACATCTGAAATACAATGCAGTCAATGGTCACAGGCAGCAGGGCTTCATGAGGGGAAAATACTGCTTAGAAAACCTGATTTCCTTTTATGATAACCCACCTACTTGCTCAAGGAAAGCCAGTTGATGCCATCTTTTTTGGATTTCAGTAAAGCTTTCAACACTGTCTTTCACAGTCTCTGTCTGGACAAAGTGTCCAGCACACAGCTGGTTAACGTGATAAGCGAGCAGCTGGCTTGAATGTCAGGCACGAAAGGGTTACAGTGAATGGGGTGACATCAGACTAGTGACCTGTAAGTAGTGGGKTTCTGTAGGGCTCCATTTTGGGCCCTGTGCTCTTCAACATCCTCGTAAATGATTCTGGACTGGAAAGGATACTGAGCCAGTTTGCAGATGACAGAATGCTGTGAGAGGCTGCTGGCTCCTTCAAAGGCAAAGAAGTCCTGTAGAGAGATAAGTTAAGAGACCTGAGCAGTCACCAAGCACACGAAATTCAGCAAGGGAATTTGCTGGATTCTTCACCTGGGATGGGGCAACCCAGGATGCATGAACAGACTGGGATGTATGGACAGAATGAGATGCTGGAACGCAGTGCCACGGAAAGGGACCTGGGGGTCCTGGATGATGGCAAGATGAACATGAGTCAGGAGTGCCCTGGCAGCCAGGAGGGCMAACATCGTCCTGGGAAGCATCAGGCCCAGCATTGCCAGCCAGGCAAGAGAGGGGATTGTCCTGCTCTGCTCTGCGCTGGGGCAGCCTCGCCTTGAGTGCTGGGCAGCAAAACATAAGAAAAAAATTAATCTTTTAGAGAGCATCTAAAGGAGGGAAACTGTCCTGGGTTACAATATCAAGATGTATTCTATTCCCCTCCTCAAGAGCTGCTGAAACCAGGAGGGACATTTTTTTTTCCTTATCTCCTGTTAATGGGCTCATCAATGCCTTTTTGCATGACTCACAGATAACTCCCTGCAGGAGCCATTTCTGTTTAATGGACCCACCCACGACTCACAGAAAGATAACAGCCCATTGTGAGATGCTCCGCCCAGAGGGGAGGAGCTATGCATCCCCACCTGGATATGATCCGGGGTTTTGGGACACAACAAGCCATCTTTCTACTGCATTCCTAGAGGAATGGCTGTCTTTTCCACTGGATCTTCAGAGGAAGACTACACCCTTTCTACAGGATCACTGCTCCAACCACATCTGCCACCCCAGGAGGACTGCAGCCACCAATCCAACTGGACTGCTACCAACACCCTGACCAACAGGGTGTCAGGTTGTATTCTGTCAGTGTTGTTGTTTTTTTTTTTTTCCTTTTGTATTATTGCATGTATTTTGGTTTTCCTTTTCCTAGTAAATTGTATTTCTGACTTGGAGTCTCTCACTGGTTTTGCTTTCAAACCAGAACATAAACAAAGGTGGTGAAGGGCCTTGAGGGGAGGCCATATGAGGAGTGTTTGAGATCACTTGGTCTTTTCAGTCTGGAGGAGACTGAGGAAAGATCTCTTTGCAGTCTACAACTTTCTCGTAAGGGGACAAGGACGGGCAGACACTGATCTCTGTGGTGAGCAGTGGCAGGACCCAAGGGAATGGCCTGAAGTTGTTTCTGGGGTGGTTTAGGTTAAATATTAGAAAAAGATTCTTCATCCAGAGGGTGGCTGGGAACTGGAACAAGCTCCCCAGGGAAATGATCACAGCACCAGCCTGACAGAATTCAAGAAGCATTTGGACAATGTCCTTGGACACGCGGTGTGGTTCTTCGGGATAGTCCTGTCCAGGGCTAGGAGTTGGACTCAGTGATCCTTGCGGGTGGCTTCCAAATCAGCACATTATGTGAACATTCTGTGAACATTCTGTGAATACTGCTTAAAATTCTGGTTTCCCCAACATAAAAATGACATAGAACTGTTGGAGCAAATCCAGAGGAGGGCCATGAAAATGATCAGATAACAGGAGTACCTACCCTTGGAAGACAGGCTGAGAAAGTTGGGTGTTGCAGTAGGGCCATATGTCCGGACAGGGAAAACTCCACACTCAATATGAGTGTTCAGAAAGCTTCCCTTTATTCAGTTCGAGCACCAGACTATATACACAACAAGTAATAAGCTCATGCATATTCTAAAGCTAAGCAGTCTATTGGTTATACTATAATAACAACTCTTCTTCAGGCTTTCGGGCTCACATTTCATTTTCCCACGTCTCTCTGTCTACTCATTATCGAGCTACGCTGCTTCTCAAGGACACGATGTCTTGCAGGTGCAAGAGCTCAACTCGCTATGTTCAGTACTTTCCCAGCCCCTGGCCGGCTAACAAGCGAATGTCTACGTGACCTCGGTCATGTAGCCATTTCTCCACAATTCCCCTGTTATCTTGTTGCACAAGCAAGGTTTGATTAAATGCAGCAGATATCATCCTTTGCACCATATTTTGCAAGCATATACAAAATCAAGGCAACACTAATACTACTTACAAAGTTATAATACCTACTCTAATACTAGCTTTATCGGTTAATTGCGTTACACTTTGTAATACAAGAATAGACAATTCTGATAACTATTATATTGCAAGCAGCATTCTTAACTAGCAAGGTCTTTCTTTTATAAGGGATTTGAGCTAGGAAAATAAACAGAAGAGAGGCTGTCACTATCTATAGGATATACTATAAAACAAATACAGAAAGGATTCTGTGCTATTGCAAGGCTCAAACAAAACTTAGGTGTGCTAATACAATCTATAAAAGTAAGCTAAATATTTTCACTAATGGGGTTTTGAATTTCTTTGGGAGTTAACTCATTGGCGACATCAGTGCTGATATTCATTTTTGGCATGCCACTTGATACTAAGTACAGAATGAGGGTAAGGCACAAATACATTTTTGTCACACTCAAAAAATATTACATGCGAATTTTTATAATAGGCTAAAAGGGTAATATGTGTGCAGATTTGTTAGTGTTGATTGCCTGGTAAGCTGATTCTCTATTCTCAAACAATAGATATATATTTTGAACAAAAATKGTCTCATCTATACCTGTTTCTAATTGTCTTTCTCTAACTAGAGTTTCTCTGATGTTCATGATAACATTCTGCACATACATCATACAATAAATGTCTAGCATAAATCTATTTGTTTTTAACATTTACTACATTCAAGCAAAACCTAAAGGATACAAAAAGTACACCTATTACACCTTAAACATCTAAGTGTTTGAAATTTTTGCAAAAAGTAGGCTAATTGTATATCTTGTAAAGTTAATGCTCTAGACTCTAAGGACAATATGTATATACACCATTGAAGGATTGGATCTTCTAGGAGGTTCTAACAAAATCTTTTTCACTTGCTTCTGGACATAATTTGTTATCAAGTTGAGAAGTTTGCTTATATCTGCTACATCGGCAGCTCTATCTACAGCTGCTTGTGTTTACTTGCTTGATACTTGAACTGGACTTGTAGTAGCAATTATACAGATATAACTTTTACTAAAATATCGAACTTTTGCAAGACTTTTCTAAACACTTAATCAGTAAAAATACTAAGATAATGTGGKACAAAGAATGCTTATATAATCGTTTTAACACATCTTTACCATTTTTAAATTTTTCAAGATATAATTTCAGAGTCTGATGTTCTACCTACTGAGCTATTTGGGCTGTTGATGTTCAAAGCTTATGCTAATACAGGTGATTTTAAAGCAATATGATGAATAAGCTAAGCCAAACCAGCCGAAATTTGGCCTAACGCATTCACTACGCTGATTTCTCTTTTACAGCCTGTCAGGAAGAACAAAAGGTCTTTTTAATCCAGATGAGGAGTGTCCTGATAGTAATRCTCCTTAGTGTTGTTTATTTCTCATCATTGGTTTCTTAACCACAGTAAAGATCTTTTGTGGACAAGAGTCGCATCTATCGCAGCTATTAGGTCCAAACTGAGGCTTTTGCCGGCTGTGGGGCGGAGGGAGGAAGGTACTTGTGCTGGGAAGGCGCTTGGGTTCCCGGGCCGCCGCTCGTGTTGCTTTGACTCGGTGGGTTAGCACAGCTGCTGCTGGGCTCAGAGCAGCTCCGGTGGCGCGGGTCACGGGCCCCGCGGTGGGGCTCCCTTCCCCCATCGCTGCTGCCGCCACCGCTGCTGTGAGCGCGCTCCGCCCGCGCCCGCCACCGCTTGCAGCTGCTGCTCGCAGCCGCCGCTGTGTCGGAGTGGGGCGACCCCTGCCTCTCTCCCGCTGGGCTTCCTGTTTCGCGAGATGTGCCGTAAGCTGAGCTCGCTGTGTGTACTYGCAGCGCCYGCGCTGCAAAGCACTTTTTTGCAAGTCTATRTGTAAGCAATCTCGGGAGTTCTTTTGCCAAGTCAACAGTCTATAAGTCCCTACTTTTCTTAAAGGCATTTAAAAATATTATATGCCRCTTGTCTTTCCATTACCATCTAAYCTGATAGTCAGCGCTGCTGCAGCCTTTTCCAAGATGTTGGCGGTGTTCAGTCAGCACCGCAGCCTGCCTTTTCGCCTTTCGCCAGGACTCTTATAAAAGGTCGCCTGAGGTGCGAGGCCTGCTGTTTGTGCCTCCCAGGCTGCAACGGGACTGACACCAAAAYACTGCTCCGCACCGTGGCTCACGGATTTAACCTTCTTCRTTGTCCATGTTCGGGCGCCACTTGTTGTAGTTGGGCCATTTGTTCGGACAGGGAAAACTCCACACTCAATATGAGTGTTCAGAAAGCTTCCCTTTATTCAGTTCGAGCACCAGACTTTATACACAACAAGTAATAAGCTCATGCATATTCTAAAGCTAAGCAGTCTATTGGTTATACTATAATAACAACTCTTCTTCAGGCTTTCRGGCTCACATTTCATTTTCCCACGTCTCTCTGTCTACTCATTATCGGACTACGCTGCTGCTCAAGGACATGTTGTCTTGCAGGTGCAAGAGCTCAACTCGCTATGTTCAGTACTTTCCYAGCCCCTGGCCGGCTAACAAGCGAATGTCTACGTGACCTCGGTCATGTAGCCATTTCTCCACAGTTGGGGAACTCAGCCTGGATAAGAAAAGGTTGTGTGGAGACCACAAAGCAGCTTTCCAGGATCTCAAGGGGGCTTACAGGGGAGCCTGAGAGGGACTCTTTGTTAGAATTGTAGTGATACAACAAGRAGTAATGAGTAAAATTGAAAGAGAGGGAATTTAGTTTAGATAACAGGAAGAGGGTTCGACACTGTAACAGGTTGCTGAGGAAAGGTGTGAATGTCCCAACCTTGGAAATGTTCAGAGCCAGGTTGAGTAAAACCTTGAGCAACCTGATCTAGTGGGAAGTGTTCCTGCCCATGGCAGGGAGGTTTGGGACTAGACGATATTTAAAGTGTGTTTCCGCCTCTTAACATCCTATGATTCTATAGAATTTTTGATTCTATCCAAGCTTCACCAAGAAACAAACAAAACAAAACAAAAAAAAACCCCACAAAACAAAATGCAAACAAAAAACAACAAAAAGGAAAAAAAGAAGAAAATGGATAAGATTGGTATATAAAAAATTTAATGTGAGATGTTGAGTCAAAATATGTGAAAAATCTAGTGTATATAATCTAAATTCCTTCATCTCTCTAACAACAACTTTAGCATATRTTAAAGAAAGCAGTTAAGTTTTTAGATCCTCAGGAGTTTTGGTTACATATTTGTTTCAGCTAAGTGAAAAAAGTGATAATCGGTTATATTTTCCTTTGATGCAGCTGACTAGTTGTMAAGGAAAATGCAAAATCCTGTTTATCAATGCTCTGGAGAAATGAACCACAAAACAATTTGTSTGCATATAATAAAAATGCTTTCAAAAAGCTCTCACTTCCAAGAGCCATTTCTCCAGCCTTTTTTTGATATTCTTGGGATATTCTGATGTTCTTGGGATATATTCTCACTGTACCAGTTATGTTTCTTTGTTTTTCCTGTGATGGCTGTGTTGGAATTTCTTTCTGTTTCATTCATTTATGTRGTTTCTCATCATGCCTTATGTAAACTAAATGTGAATCTCTGACAGATGCTGGCTGGCTCATTTACCCACCTCCTTGACTTTCTTGTTTGCTTCCCTGCATGCAACTCATTGTAAAAGCACTTGTGAAAAGAGCAGTCTCAAGAGTTTGCAATAAGATGTGGCAAAAGAAAGGCAGGGGAGAAATYCCCCTTTCTACATTTAAATACAGCAGATTAGGTCCAAAAGCAGAACTATATCCTTGGATACCTTTAGCCAAACAACACTCCTCTGCCAATACAGATCAGATGCATGAGTGAATTTGCATGTGTACAGCAGCACATACTCTCTTGGAGACCTTGATTGTTACAGCTACTTACTTGTACAAAGAAAATTCCATACAACCATCATATGTATTGCCTAATTTAATTGCCTAATGGCTTCATTTAATTGCCTAATTTAATTGCCTAATGACTTCATGCAATATGCAGAGTTCATATAGAAAATACATATTAAAGCTTCACTTTTAAGTCTTCAGGAAGTTTTAAGCAGTGCAAAATGAAGGCAGGAGCAGATAATCCAGGATATTTGACCAAACCTAAAGTGTTTAGAGGATCAGATGCCAARCAAGAAATTCTGCATTTGAAGAGCATCTGGATGATGCTTTTAGTCATGTGGTTTAGTTTTAGATAGTCTTGTGAGAAGCAGAGATTTGGACTCGATTATCGTTATGGGTTTCTCTCAGCTCAGGATATTCTAYGATTCTATCATTCTAAGATTTATCATTCCATAYCACATAAGCTATGGAATTACTTGTTTTCCTATGAATTGGTTTCTCTTGAACTGAGTGAAAACAAAAGCAATATTTTTTGTAACACTTAGCCGAAGAACAGAAGACTGCTTGTGGAAGAACAAACATTTTCTTTCRGTTTTATAAACTGAGATGTTGTGAAGCTAAAAATAAAATGTACTATATTGTYATAAAAGCAACCAAACCCGTTTTTCAAACTATCATAAGCTTAAAAAGTACAACCTATATACTAAGTCTTCATATAAAAGAAAATCAGTTATAGTCCCCAAGCATAAATCTTTAATTTCAAATAAGTTTGTTAACACTACACTCATTCATCTGCTGTTGCAAATATTTTAAATCTTGCCTGAATTACAAGAAGCTTACCTTGCAGATTTCCATCAGCTGAAGCTAACCTGCATTTCACTTCAAGTTAGCAAGTGAATTCCTAATTTGCAATGGAAATGACTCATCAATGTCTTGGATGAAGGGGCACATGCCTACTCAGCAAGTTCACTGATGACACAAAGCTGGGAGGAGCGGCCAATACTGTGTAGCCCTTCTGAGGTACCTTGATAGGCYGGAGAGATCACAGAGAAAACCTGTCTGAAAATCAACAAAGGCAARTGCAGGGTCCTGGACCTGGGGAGGAATAACCCCAGCTGTCACACGGGCCAGTACAGGCTGGGGGCTGATCTGCTSGGAAGCAGCTCTGTGGAGAAGGATCTGGGGGTCCTGGTGGAAAACAAACCATCCATGAGACAACAGTGTGCCTGTGTGGCCAAGAAGGTCAAAGCAGGTTGAAGCAAGTGATCCTGCCCTGCTACTCAGCCACGGTGTGGCACATCTGGAGTGCTGTGTCCAGTTCWGGGCTCCTCAGCATAAGAGAGAACTTGAGATCCTGGACCAGGTCCAGCAGAGGACTACTAAGCTGGCCAAGGGTCTGGACAGCYTCTCTTATGAAGGATTCTGTTCAGTCTTGAGACTTTGGAGAGGGGATCTCATCAACGTCTATAAGTATCTGAWGGGAGGGTGTCAGAGGATGSATCCAGGCTCTTCTCAGTGGTGCCAAGCAGTAGGACAAGAGGAAATGGACAGAAACTGCCCACTTCCTGTGGGATGCAGGTGGTCCCACTTCAGATGGAACTTCCTGTGTATCCTGTGAGATGCACTGGAAGTTCCACTTGAACATGAGGAAGAACTTTAATGTGCAGTGACCATGCACTGGAACAGATTGCCCAGAGAGGCTTTAGAGTCTCTCTCACTGGAAATATTCAAGAACCCTCTGGATGCAATCCTGTGCCATGTGCTCTGGGATGGCACTTCTTGAGCAGGGAAGTTGAAACAGACAACCACTGTGGTCCTTTCCAACCTGATGCATTCTGTGATTCTGTGAAAGTAGAATACTTGCATAGATATTTATGAGTATATATATGTGTGTATATATATATGTAGACATAAGTTAAATATATTTATGAAAATAAACAAAAAATAATAAAAATCGTAATGAAAGAAAAATAAGTCTTAAATAAAATCTTTTAAATTGTGTATTGACTTTGAACAGATATGTGCCTATTAAAGATATTTGTGGTTATTTTGCTCTTTTTTTATAGCATAACCTTGGTTTTGAAAGTTGCATAGCAATTAATCCAAAGCCAAGAAAAAGAATGTGAATCTGCCTTAAAGTATCTATGACAGTGTAAAAAAATAATTTAAAATCTCTCATTCTGAAATATTTATTTGGAATTACATGATTCTAATGAAATGTAATGGAAGAAARCCCTATAATGTGTATATGCTTCATGTTCATCCATGAAAGAATTTCAGTTCTCTCCTGACTTGACTCTAAATCTGTCTCTTCAGACATGCACATTGATTTTGAAGACGTTGTGGCACTAAGCATGAAACATTCTTGATCCSTTGCAGTGCTGTCACTGAGATTGATAAGCCACATTATGGTTTGGTGGCCATTTAACTCTTGTGAACTTGACAGTATTTCCCTGGAGCTGGACAGCAAGGGAAAAAAACTGGCAAGACAAATGTGGTGGACKTCAGCTAAGCTCAGGATTGCTCTATGTACGAAATGCATGTTYTCTGACAGCATGACCAATCTCTTCTTCTTTATTACCTCCTTGCTAAGGGATAGAGAGGAGGCAAAATTTTCATTTAAAGCTATGCAATTCAGACTTTTTATTCTCTGAAAAAAAACCAAACAAAAAAAAACAACATAAATGTTCAGAACTTCAGTGTCAGCAATGAAGATCTACTGATTTTGATAACACATAAAATTTGGACATGTTTGACTGACCTAAAAACAGCATCACAGATGCCCAACTGACCTCCTCCCTCTTCCAGGCAGCTGTGAGGGCATAAGGAACTACTAACTAAACAAAAAAACTTCTATGTGCTCTTCAATCCTTCAGTAGAGGTCCAGATTCTTGAGCTGAGTATAGTTCAGAACATAATTAAATCAAGGAAAAAAGACCAGAACCGCCATGAACCAGTTCCTTGAAAATTTACTGTACATATATTGACAAACTTCTGTTAACTGATAAAACTTGACTCAGTCGCCCACTGTATTCCTCTTCATTTTGGTTCAAGGGCCTGAAAAATCTTTAATGTGTCTGTTGTGTTTGAACTGTCAAAATGATCTGCTACAATGTGGTTGTGAGTTTCTGCCTTCAACTTTCAAGTACCTCAGGATCTTTTGTCCCAAAACCATGTAAAATCCAGTGTTTCATATCTTATTTGTCTGGTTTATGTAGCATGAGAGTGGGAGCATTTGTTGTCCTAGGGAAGGATGTGCAACCTCCGCAAAGAAATTGGTATATAATTGTATTTTATAAGTAGGTGTTATCTGAATTTGYTGCATAATCAATATTCTTTATAATACTAAATGAAGAGATAAAATTCAATTGTGATATAATTCAGCATTTGCAAATAGGAGCAAAAAAAGTATTAATTAAAAACCTGATGATTTTCTGATGCTGGAGTGTTGTAAAATAGAAATGTTATTATGATTCATTCAATCAAAATGTTACTTAGCTGAAGTAATTATATTCAGCCAAGGTCCATCAATACAATTAGCTATCAGTTATATAAACTGTAGTAAGAACAGCTGTATAGAAAATTATTGTGATTGGAAATATTTGAATATTTTTTTCAGGAAACCAGAAAACAATTTTAATTTATTATTTCTTTTAATTTACTGCAACTCTCTAGCTTTGTGTTCTCTTCAAATATGAGTATAGGTATGCTCTACTGTGCTATTATTCTGATCTGTGATGTGGGAAAGTGCCATCAATTTCACAACTTTATTACCTGAGGAAAAATTACATAGACACATAAGATTCTGTAAAGATGCAGAAATCCTTCAAGATGTAGAAATTTAAGCAGGGCTTTCAAAACTGAGGTTCACTAGTATTTTGAAATCTTCAAAATATTTCTTCCTCTTCTTTTTGTGAGTTAAAGAATATATTAATCGTGATCTTGCAGAATAGCACTGTGCCTACGTTCTCAACGTCTACAGAGTATGACAAGCTGTGAAACACACAGAAGACTGTCCTGGCTTGCCACCTCCATTAGAGCCCAAGGACAGTCTGAGATACTAATGGAGCACACTTTTTAGGATGCATGTATTGCATGTGTAAGTGCAATAAAATATGGAATTTTTGCTGAGGCAAACCTGTACTTGCCATCTACAGGCTACCTATGAAGCAACAGTATATAGAGAAGGCAGCTCCAGGCTCCAGCATTTTATCACAGAACAACCACAGGATATCCCTGAGATTGAGGAAGATTTTTTTATTAGTTAAAATAAATTTGGTATATATCTCTCAGACTTCCAATGAGTATAATTTCCTGCCAAAATGTCACTGTTATATACATCTATAAACTATTTTTGGACTATAAACTAGAAAAAAAAAAGTGTGTTTAGTAAATCACAAGTTAGTTACAGATTCTGTGTCAATGCACCAGATAATTTCCTTTGTATTATCTTTTCATGATTAAAAAGATAGGCACAGTTAACAAGCCTTTTATATAAGTTAAATAYGTAGATAAATATCCTAGGCTGTGGAAGTCCTAGATACAGTTCTTTACTATGCTTTCATGAATATTAAACTTGTCATGAATCCCCTCGATTTCTAGATAGGTGGTTTTCACAGATTTTCCTGCTGACACTGATCTATTTTGTATGAAGTACTTAAACTTGCATTGCAGCAGATACTGCCAAATATTTTCTCTGTTTAAAAGATGAAACAGATTTTAAGGCAAGTGCATTAAGGAAATACTTAAGGAAATACTGAACTARGAAAACATACTTTTTGCAACAGGGTTGTGCATGTATGCAGTCCTTTGGGAATGTGTTGGACATCTGGCACTTTTGAGAAGCATCAGACCTACTAATGGCAGAATGATTGTGTCATGCATTCATAAAAAGCCCAGAGTTTCCATGTGCAATGCATAGTCTCGATGGTATGTGCTGATATAGCTCACCTCCCTATGGCCTTACCCAGAGATCTGCTATTCCAGTTAAAAATTCTGTACGCATATCAGAAAGTTGCCTCTGACATGTACCTGTCAGATGGCAGATGTAGAACAGCCATCTAAAACCTCCTATTCAAGTTTTTGAGGGAGGGAAAAAACTCAAAAATTAAGTCTTAGAAGAAAAAAAGTATGATATTAGCACCATTTTCATTCTTTTTCACTAGATTGWTGAATATTTAAAATAAATATTTAAATTAAAGAAGCCTCAAGTGAAGAAAATAATGAAATGCCATCCAAATATGGTACAATATGATGTCTGAGACAATTCATTTTGATAATAGGAATTTAACAGAGAGACAATATTGTGAATCCAGTCCTACCATACTCTCAGTTTGKGTCTTAATTTTTTGCACATAGAGGAACTCTACATAGCCAAACATATCATTTTACTGCGACCTGTGTCAGTTTAACTTGTGTCTCAATTCATAGCTGTTCAAGTTGTAATTGAAAAATCTAAATGAACACTAATATTTGGAAAGCTGCATATTACCCCTCATAATGTATGTAGCATTGAATATATTGCTAATACTGTTCCAGAAATTATGTTTATTAACAATTGATTTAAGGAGAGTATTACCCAATTTAAAGCCTTTGTGTGAATAGAATGCGTTTTGGGAGAATCGGAGAATAAAAGAAAAAGACCTATGGTAGAACTTGCCATCACTGTGCTAAAGAAAGAACAAAACTGTAGGCAGCTGAGACAAGTAACTGCCTTTGCTGTCATGTCCTGCTGATCCATCAGCATTGACTTGAAAAAGAAAATGATATAAACAGGTTATAGGGCCATGTCTCTTCTTAAGTTAGGCAATGTCTTCAATAAATCACAGCATGCTTTGAAATAAACTGCTAGGACTCAGTCTGACTGTCGATGTTTCTCTAATAAGCCAAGCCACRACTATTTGATATTAATTTAGGCACAGCTGAGGACCATCAGAGATAACACCACACCTCAGAAGCCTTTTGCTAAATCAAAGGTCACAGAACATGCTATAAACTTTCTGTAATAGGCGTCAGCTGAAGTAATTACCTGAACAAATGAAAAGACAAAGAATAAAACTGAAAAATATAGCCTAAAGTGAAATATATGTGTATTTATACTAATTATGAGCAGTTTTCCAATGTTTTCGAGCTGCCATATTAAAAAAACCGTGGGGTCTACTAAGACATGCAGGATTTGAAATTCATTATGATATATAGATGACAAACTACTGAAACAGGCTGCCTAAGCAGGTTGTAGAATTTCCTTCTATGGAGTTATTTAAAAATAATCTGGATACAATTCTGAGTAAAATTATCTAGGGGACCCTGCTTGAGCAGGGAGGTTGGGGTAGATGACCTCTAGTGGTCCCTTTCAACCTTACTGATTCTRTGATCCAAGTCCAGATGAGAAAATTACAAAATACTGGGTTTAGCTGTAATCTAGAAAGGTACCAAAAATGAAGTAACCATATGAAGAGTGAAGTATGAAGATGCAGATATGTGGGAATAGGGAAAAACACACAGATTCAGATAACCTAGCAGAAGACACAAACTGTGGAGCATAAGGGTGAGAAAGAGCTGATATAACGAAAGATCTTCAATCAAATCATCCAGCAATCTGAAAATTAGTTGGATTTACTTTAGTCTTCTTTTAGGAAGGTGAGAAACTTACAACATTTAGATATCTCCACAGTTTCCATTCAAAATACATATGTCATCTGTCTTATCTTGCAAGGTGCTCATACTTGAACTAAATATTTAGTGTAAATTGACTATCCAGATATTAAACTGCTTATATCTTATTTAACAAAGTGTATGCAAGTGTAAAAACTGAATATACCAAAATACCAGCATACCTTGTTAATAGTGATATTATGTAATTGTTCTGCTGGTCCAAGAAAATTAATTTGAAATTGCAAGCTAGAAAAACAATTTCMGAGTTAAATAAAATTTAAGACAAGATAAGTGAATAAATAAGACAATGTCTTATCTTTTTCAGAAGCTTTTTTTTACTTTATAAGCTTAAAAAATATTTGATTTTTGCTGAAAGTAAGAAATAATCATCTGAAGGTTTATCTTTTTTTTTCATTCATGAACACACTGTGAATGATGAGTAGGGCCAGATTTATTTYGTGCTTGTGGGAAGAAAAGA
This sequence comes from Cardinalis cardinalis, assembly GCA_014549065.1. Lineage (NCBI taxonomy): Eukaryota > Metazoa > Chordata > Aves > Passeriformes > Cardinalidae > Cardinalis > Cardinalis cardinalis. The sequence goes on from JACDOX010000012.1 coordinate 9,588,481, forward strand.
GAGCCCTGATTAGTATGAGCAGGTGCATATTGTCTGTCACAAGCCACCTACATRGTAGTGTGTTGGTTTTATTTAGCAAATCTGGTTCATACTGCTCTGTGTTCAGGTTGTAGTCTAATTGGAAAGCTGGCAAGGAAACATTTGTACTTTTGTGGCCTGTTTAGAATATGCCAAAGGCTAGTAGTGTTTCACTTATTTAAAAAYAACCATAGTACACCAGAGAATTTCTTCCTTTTATCTGCCAAAAGTGTTTTTGGTCACCAGAGACCTAATCTGCTGATTAAAGAACACAGATGCCCACAAGCTGTAGATAATTCTTCAACTTGCCAATAAACTTGCCAATATCCCGAAAAACGTACTGAATTCAGTGTAGATTGACAAAGTAAAAACCTTAAAATTGAGACAAACTCTGATTTAAAAATTGTGACTCTGATTAATCAATGAATGTAAATTGGTGGCTACTGTGATATTGTGTAATGTAATGAGTAGACAGGTTTTCATAATTTCTCATTCACATCATAGACTGAAATATCTGAGGTCATTAGGTATGGTAAAGTATGCTTCAAGATTCCTGTTAGTATTCCTTTCCTACTTCTTGTAGGGAGTTTTTGCCACTCTTGTTAAAAGGAAGTGTTATTTATGTATTTAACAAATAAAATTAAACTCTTCAAGATCAATATTATAAATCCAGCAGGAATTTTGCAGTAGTAATTCAACTTTAGTGGGAGTTGGAAAACTGTATGGTAGACATTCTAAAGGTCTAGATAAAAAAGAAAATGTTAAGAGAGTGGGAACTACAGAACTGTATTATAATTACTTGATTGTCTTTCAATGAAAGGATAAAATTTAGGTAGAATAAATCCTGGAGTTGTTAATTACTTTTATTTTGGAGTTTTTTGTTTGTTTGTTATGTGCTAGCCTTTTAGAGATCAAATTTCTTATTTTTTAAATATACAATTAAAAAAACAGTTGATTTGGAAAAAAAAATATCCCCAGGAATAAAAATACATTATTGTTTGTAAAAAGCTTAGAAGGAGATGATAAAATCTGAAAATGTTCTAAAAGTTGAAAAAAGAAAGTAATGAGGTTATTGAAAGAGAGTGGTTGAAAGAAAGGTTACTGRAAGAAGGAGTGCAGATGCATTTCATTAAAGTCAGTAAAGAAACTGCATTGGAGGAGGGGAATAGAGATGGGACAATTGTGTGAGTCACTATTCTTTGACTACGTGCTTCACTTCTGAARGTAAATAAATTCAGACATTTCTTCTGTGTTAAAGTTAATCAGTTACACTAGGRTGGACAAAATAATTTGATTTTTTTTCCCCCACTGAATTACTGATAGACTCTTTTAATCAAACACATCAGAGCAAATCATTAAGCTTGCTATCAGTCAACCATTTATTTACTGAGCAATATGTAACATGATGACTGCATTGTGTTAGAGAAAATTTACACATTTTCATTAAGCAGTTTTGTTACCCTTAATTCTAGAATGAAAATAACAGGCATTCACTGCAAGTTGGGATAGAGCTTATCACAGAGTGTTTTAGTTTGGAAGAGACCTTAAAGATCATATAGTTCCAGCCCTTTGCCATGGGAAAAGACACCTTTGGGCAGAGCAGATTGTTCTAAGTCCCACCCAGCTTGACTTTGGACTCTTCCAGGAATGGAGCAGCCACATMATCTCTGAGCAACTTGTTCCAGTGTCTCACTAACTTCACAGTAAATAATTTCTTCCTAATACCTAGTCTAAACCTACCTTATATCAATTTAAAGTTATTTCACCTCATCCTATCACTACATGCCCTTGCTCTCCAGCTTTGTTGTAGGCTCCCTTCATCTACTGGAAGGCCGCATTTAGGTGACCCCATGGGCCCACCTCTTAAGGCTGTCTAGGTCCCTCTGGATGGCACCYCTTCCCTCCAGCATGTCAACTGCACCACACAGCTTGGTTTCCTTGGAGAAYTTACTGAGGATAAGTGGCACCCAAGCCCAGGGCACAACCAGCTGCCATTTCCTTGGGATGTGAAAAATGACATTCAGTGTCCACAGCCTACTCTTCCATAGTATCCTTGGTCAGACTGAGGCACCACCAAAAGGGCTCAGCACAGTGATACCCTGTGAATTGCAGTAAGCAGGATACCAGGTACCTTTTTGACAAATATTTTACAGTATCAAGTTTCTTCTTTATTATAATGTCTTGCAAAATTATTTTCTGACACCAGAATTTAAGGTGCTGCCATGTACTTGTTACTTCTACAAACAATTTTATGCCAAGAACATAGTGTTGCAGAATTTGCTTACATGAAGCATAAATATTCAAATATTATATTCTTGGCTGTTCAGCAGTTTATTGTCTATGGTTGCAATGTTGACAGCAAATCAGAGATATCTATTGTTTCTGACCTTATTATTGAGACAGAATAAATTTTATCAATTTCCTTGAGAGACAGGAAGACTTTACTTGCATTAAGCACAACATATTATTTTTATTATGTTTTCTAAAATAAGTTATTTTATCAAGTTTCTCTAATTTTMAAAGGCTTGTTAAAACTAAAGAGTTTTTTCATCTATTAACAGAGAGATTTATATTACCAGATTCATCAGGCATTACTGGTCATATTGTAAAACTGTATTTTTCTATGCTTTGCTTACAATTAAGTGATCTTAAAGAAAGTAAAACTTGAAGCATGTTTTTTTAAATGGGAGAGAATTAGATGAAATAAAAAGACCAAACTCTCTGTTAATATTTAACATTGTCAATCTTAATTGAACTTTAAGACAAGTATGATCAGATTTTTAAGTATTCAAGCACTTTGTCACACTGCAAAAATTTGTTCAATAAGCAAATCAAAATGTTAAAATGAACATTTCAAGAGTGTAATCATTGCTTCAGAGCTTCTCTAACAAAAGACTTCAAAACAACTGTACCAAGAGGAAAGAGAACTAGTTTAATACAGAGGAAAAGTGGTTGAAAACACTTAGAACACCCAGTTCTGTCACTTTTTTCTTCTGCTTTTACATCCATATCTGAGCATGTTTCTAAGTTGGAGGGGGAGGGGTGCGGGTTGGATGGGGAGTTTAGAAATTAGCAAATAATACAGTAGTCCCTTCAAACTCGGTTCAAGTAAAGATTGACTTGTGAGGTTTCCTTTTGTTTTAGGGGGAGTAGCCAAGAGAAGGTCCCTTTAATAGAATCCATCATCTGTAAAATTGGGGAATAACAAATGATGACGTTGACCTTAAAGTCCAGCTGAGCTTTGTTAGCTGCCTCCAAAGCTGAGACAAAAAGCAATTCAATTAAGAAAGAGAATTTGAACAGCATTAATGTTTGAACAAGCAGCACACCCTTTTAAAAAGGTAACAAAATATTGTAAAGGGCTAAAGTGTAAAATTAACAGATAAATTGTCAGACAGCAAGGACTCAGATCAGTTTCCCATGAAGACACATCCAGTAACATTTAAAACTTCCCAAGTTAGATATACACATGGAGCTGGCTGATGTAAAGCTCATTTGAAAGAACCTGTAAAGAAATCTCTGATTGACAAGATTTTGAMATGTAACTTATTTTGTGACAAGAAGTGCTTCTGATCAAACCTTGGGTGATATTTATATCACTTTTCTTTTCTACAATAAATGTGAAGAAAGAATGTTTATCGTTGACAGATTAATACTTATAAATTGCCATTATGACATCACTTTTCCTTTTGTCTGTAAATTCATGAGAAACCACTGGCTAAATTTTTTCAGATACAGGGTGTTAACAGTTGTGAAAGGTACAAATTTAATGTGTTACTTATCTTCAACTGCTACACATCCATTGGTATTTTTCCATGACCAATTTGTCCATACATGAACATTTAAATCCATATTTCAGGTATATTAATTTGTTTGCTCTCTATCAAGTAAAACTTTTCTACTGTAGTTTTGTTCCATCAAAGCCTTTAAAATATTTCCTGTTATTCTCATCTGATGATGGCAATATTACTAAAAAAATCTCCATCCAAGCTAAAGAGATCGTTAAAGGTGTTTTGGCTACAAAAGCATTACTTGAAAATCTTGCATCCTATCTGTTTGCACCTTGTCTGTGCCTATTTATCACAGATATCAGTGAAGTTAGCACACAAAGAATACAAAAAGAAGCCAGAGATTACAGGTCATGGATGCAGCACATAACTCTATATTTGTGCACAAAGTCCTTGGACACAATGCTGAACTTACTGAGTCAGCGGTGAAACTCACAAAGAATTAGGTGGCTGATTAGAAACATTTATACAACGGTGTTTCAATAGCTAATGTTTGAAATAGTGTCATTACTCTCCTCCCTCTAAACTACCAAAATTATGATATTTGAAAGCTTAAATATTACATACATAATTTTTCTTTACCTGTCTATAGTAAACCTGAAACAGTAAAAATTTTAAGAAGTTTTAAATTGTTAATAATTTAATTGATAGAGAACTACTAATCAAGCTATAAAAATAAATCAGGACACCTGTCTAGCATAAAAAAGTACCTAAATTATCCTTCATTAGGTAAGTCAGGCCAGATATATGACTTCTAATTTTGCCATAGAGGACAATGCTAATCAGTAGAGAGAAATGAGTCTTGGCTCCCACCATTTCACTGAATTGAAGGCTTCAGACAACATCTGTCATGACTATATTCCACTGTAACTGACACCTTCTGTGAGCACTTCCAGCAGCACCAACAATAGTGAGGCTGCATCTGGAATTCTGTGTCTGGATCTGCCCTCCTTAGCACAAGAGACATGGAACTCCTGGAGCAGGTCCAGCGGAGGGTAACAAAGATCATTAAGGGACTGGAGCATCTCTCCTGTAAGGAAAGGTTGAGGGAGCTGGGCCTGTTTGGCCTTGAGAAGAGTGACTAAGAGGGGACCTCTGCTCTTGAATTGGAACAAGTTTTTTCCTTCTCTGATAATTAAGTGTTGAAAAACAGCAGTATTGATCTTAGAAAAAGAAGACTTAAAAGAGAGCAGTGCTCAAGCACGGCTCCCAGCTAGCTATCATTATTAGAGAACATGAGATTTTTCACTCAATTACTCTACCAGAATGCCATTGCTCTGTTAGTTTTGTTTAGGGTTAACTTTCAGGGAAAGGAAACATGAAATGCTATCTAAAGAGAGCCATCTATGCTTGGAAGGCCTTTTGTAATTGCTGGAAAAGTAGGGATATACTGTGGTTTTTCTGAGCTTAGTAGACCTCTCCCAATTACATTTTTGAGTCACAGTTAACTGGGTAATGATACTGTCAACGTGGTGGACATCTGACTTCTCTTCCAGATGACATGAACAGTAAAGATGCCTTTTGAAAAATTGGTGTGAAGGGGGCTTTTGGTAAAGTTTTCACAGAGTCATTGTCTTCTATGACAATGCATATTCAAGAGAAGTCTGAGATAACAGAAAAAATTAAGCAGATTCAGTGTTACAGGGGTCGTATGCAGCCCGTCTATTTTAATTCTTTTGTTTCTTTATGCAGCATATCAAAACATAGTTCAAATGTTGAGTTATGATTGTACTTTTTTCCAAGTAAAGTTTAAATTGAGGTTTAAATGACTGGTGAGCATTAGTAAACTTGGAATCACTAAACCTTGAAAAACATTTGCTTTGGCAGAAATATATGGTGATAAAATGTTCAGTTAGACTGATAAACTAGTTTTTATGTTTCAAATTCAGAAGAATACAGCAAAGAATGAAAATAAATGAAATATAAAATGAAAATAAATCACAATATCTACTGAAGAAGTAAAGCTTAAAATTGGATATCAGATCAAACTATTTCAATTGAGAATGACTTAAGCAAGCTGTAGACTGAACATATTGAATTACAYTTCTGTGTATCTTTTACATGTTTTAAATTAAACATGAGTAGATTCTAATTACATCAGAAGACAGCAGATTAGAAAAGAGCAAGAAAACTGTCCCAGCAAAGGAGTGATTAAAGCAATTTGAAAGTGGAAAGGATTGCATATGCTTCATATCTCCCTTCTTGCACTCTATGAGCTTGGATCTGCAGCTTTCCTTATTTCTTATGCCACTGTCTTGGATATTAGGATGGGCTGTAATTCTCATTATATCAAAACAATTGCTGGAATCAGTGAAAATTTTGCTGCAGAAAAATGGCCAGCAAATTGGGTCCAATACACAGAAACAATTTTTTTCTTCTTCTTTCTTCTATACTCATCTCTCTCACTTTTGAGATTCGTATTTTCTTAATAATTAAAATAATCTTGATTATTTTATTCTGGTCTGCTTCAGACTCATTTTTATCCACTGAAAGTATAGCTTCAGGGCTGATAACTTTTAAAGAATTATTTCTTATAGAGTCTTTCTGTTTCTTTTGACATTTCCTGTATCTAGAAGGCAATGTTATGATGCATATACCTCAGTATCTCCAGGTAATTTCTATATTATTTTATTATGCCTCTTTTCATATTTCTTCTTCTTTTATTAAATATAAAACTTTCTTAGACTCAGCAAAAGCTGCCTCATTCATCACAAGAAAATGCTGTTTGAAAAATCAGATTTTGAGAATATTGATATTACTAAACTTCCTAGGTAGTAAGTTGTTGGAAATTTGTCTGTTAATGGAATCATGTTGTCATTCCATTTATTATAGTACCAATAGTATTGATTTCTCCTTTAGGAGTTTTGTGTCTTCATCCTCTTTTTCATACAATCTATATTTGCAGTACAGTTCTCTTTGTTTGGTAAGTGGGTTATTTTTCTTTCAATATCTTCAGGCCTGTCTTTAAGAAATTAAAATTTAGTTTCAGTCCAAAAATATATGCATGCATGAGAATGAAATAAAAATATTGTCATATAAAAATATATGTATTTAATTACCATATTTAGTAAGGTCTATTTTTATCCACATGACTGTAAATTTTTACGTGTTACAGAAAGATATGCATTCAGATATGAGATTTGGCATTCACTGTATATTCCCTGTGTCATGCTCCTGTGGTAACTTGATGCTGTGACACTCATTTTGAGGTTTTCTCTATTTGCCCATGTACCACTTCTGCCTTCCTCAAGGGTATGTCCAAATGATTAATATATAGCCAATTGCAATAATAGTAAATAATTCAAAAAACTGTTGTATAAAAATGATGAATATGATGGGCTTCAACACATATAGAAACTATTTACGTGGGTTTAACATATCCAAATATTCATTAGTTTCTACTTGGAAGTATTTGAGCCTTTTCAAATTTCAAAATTTATTTAATCACATAAAATAAAATTATAAACTAAATAGAACGTAAAATCAAACAAAATAAAATACTGGGTTTTTTTCATTCACTTAAATCCATGACTGTATATATATGTGATTTTGATTTGGGCTAAAATTTAATGTTCATTCAYATTAAAGTGTTTTGAATTCTCACAATACTGATGAGGTTACTAAGTTAAATGGCTTCCATAATCATATTCATCTAGGAAAGTGATGCAGATGTCAGAGGAGATTTACCAAGGGAAGTGGAGAAGGTGGCTAAAATGGTCCTCTAGTCAGCAGTAAATAGTAAGATAGATATCCATGCCAAATATACAAAAAGCTTTATTCTTGTCTCAGAATTTTCTCAGGGCATATGTATTTCCTACATAATACTACTGTGTATATAAACAGCTTAAAAGCAAATCTGTTCAGGAATTTATATAAAAGTTTTCTTTTTTAGAAAATATTAATTTATTGAAAGCAAAATTCTGAGAAAGACTCAGAGTTGCTCTTACGCTAGCTTACTGCAGAAAGATTAAGAACATGTGGAAAAATACTGAACATCATATGAGAAGTACAGGTACAAAACTATTCCTCTTCTAAGAGTTTGTCATTTTACAGGCAGCTGTCTTAGGAAGGTAAACCTTTGAACAGCCTATTCCATTCACTCTAAGTGTTGGCTTATTCCACACTTTCAGCTCTGCTTGAAAGCCATATCCTAGTTGTGATGTTCTTATCCAGGCAGTCGGTGACAGATATTATAAAACTATCTACTGAACAGTTGCCACTTTGGTGGAACTGTGATTCCAGACATAGTTTAGTTGTTTGTTTGCTTGTTGTATGTGAGAAACCTGTAAAGTTAAGAGTGTAAYGCCAATATCTATGTTAGTGCTCTCTGCATCACAGAAATGCTCCTCTGAGGACTATTTTGGGAAAGTATGCCCTCACTAGACTATATTAAGACTCAAAAAACATTTCCTGAATTTAGCAGATATGTGAAAAAGATTTGTTTTATTGATTTTGTTAATTCAATGCAAAAAGTTTAGAAGATTTGCTGTATAATGCTGTCCTTATGTCTTTCTGAGCATTCTTATTATCCACAGTACTCCTCTACAGAATCTGATTTTGTATTATTTCTCCTCAGATGTATTACCTTGTACTTTTCCAAGCTGAAACATCTTTCTTTTTTTCTGACTGTATTTCTTCCATCACTTATTAAATTGGTCCCACTGCTTCTCTCAAAAATAGATGATTTCTTTACATGCTATTCTTTCATAATGTAGAATTCAAATAAAGGACATGCAAAACTGAGTAATGATTTTGTGATGACATAGTAAAATATGTCTCTATTAGAGGAGTATAGAAAAATGCTTTGAAGTACTAAACTTGTTGACAATAAATGACCTATATACTAAAAAAAATTTTAGAGTTTTTTAAACTATCTTCTTGCAATGAGGCATTGTAAACATATTTTGTTACTTAATTTTTAAAAAATGCAGACTACAAATTCTCTGCAAGTACAATCTGCAAAACAGAAAACTGCCATGGGAAGATGACTGGGGATAAAATCAGAGAAATCTGTGAAGTTATATTCACATTCTAACCTAATGTGAATATAACGTTACCAATAATAYGGAATGAAAAGGGCAACTGCCGTTGCTATTTTCTGGATGGAATGCATTTGGCACGCATGAAATTCCAAAATGATTCCCCATGCAACACAACCTGCGCCCTTAAGCACATCCTGAGAAGGATGGAACAGAAAGTGGAGTGGAGTGAAGAAACTGCAATCATGCTCTGTTGAAATCCTTGCAGGGATGGGAACTCAATGGCATCATGTGGCGGATAAACTGCACAGCACCTGCCACACAAGGCAGATAGGAGAAGATGTCCTGCTGAATCAGCAACTGTGGCAAAATATTTTTCTGCAAATGAAATTGCTTCATTATAATCCAATTTTAATATTAATTGATGCCTCCCTCCCAACACTACCCACCTCTAAGGTACAACCACTCCTCACTGGGTGTGTGCTCTATGTTTTATTAACTATATCTTTAACAGAGAAGTGACAGAATTTTCCACCTATCAGTAACACAGGTCATTCAAGCTAAAGTGATTACACTTAAACATAAAGAAACGGTGTAAAATTAAGTTAAGGATGGGGAAAACTTAAAGGCTCCATTCTGGCTTCTGAGGTCAGATTGAGCCTCTCTTTTCCCTTGTAGGGATGCATATGAGGTAAGAAACTTACTCTATGTATGTTCTATTATTATCTCTAGCTAACTTTCACTGGTGATTAGAGCCTGTCTGTATATTGCTTTAAATACATTTTTGCAGTCAGTTACTATCAACRGCAATGTTTGAACCTTAACCTGGCACAACTTTCTTTTATCAGTGTCTATTAATTAAGTGGATTATTCTGTAAACTGTTTTGCCGAACTCCTGCAAGGATCCTTGCAGTCAATAATATACTCAACAAAAGGAGAAGATGCACTAAGGAGTCCCTCTTTCAAAATTGTAATAAAAGATTAGGCTCTGATGTAATATCAGCACATATGCCTGAACAAGTCAAACAACTGCCCCCAGATACAGTGGACTATCAGTGGAGTCCCCATAACAGGATGCTGACAGGTGGGTAGGTCATAAGGGTTTGGCTTTCCTGGGGCATTAGCAGACTGAGCAAACATAAAGGGTTCAGAAAGGGTTCATTACCCCAGCTGCCACTTTCATGTGACAGCTGGGATAATTAATAATGTCAAGATTGCATTCCTCTATACAGGGAAATAACCTTCCCAGTTTAATAGACGTAAATGGCAAAACTTAAGATTGTATGTTCAGAGCAAAGACTACTAATTTTATTTTGAAGAGAGGTACCAAATTATTATTGTAGGTCTGCCACTTATCTGTTAGTGTAAGTGTGGATCTTGTACCTTGACTATGTTGAACAACAAGGATACCATGGTGAGCTTCTAGGTAGCTCACAACCTTGAATACAGGGTGTAATAAGACACATAGGTATCTTAGGTTGACATCTTTGAGTGTCCAGTATGTGGCAAATGCCTGGCACCTTCTGGACATATAAAAAATGCATAGCTCATCGTAGCAGACAGACTGGCCACCTGTGGTTTAATGGTTGGAAGCATATCTTGAAACAYCTAAAAGTTTATTTTAGAATGTATGCATTTCTTTGCTTCTTTATGAAGCTCAGGTAAGACCAAATGGAATGTTAAACGATTCACGTTCTGTTACCTATGGAAGAAAGCAGACTTTACAACCACTGAGCTGGAAAATGAGCCTATGATATATGGCTTACATAGCTGATGTAAATTTGAATGAGGAATTAAACTGATTTCTGACTTGATAATTACACATCCATAGCTAAACATGGAAGAGATACAATAGTGCTGAGCTTCCTGCTAAAGTTATAAAAAGGTATAACAGCCTGCTGTGGGTAGCCAAATGCAGTAACGAAAAAAGACACATTCTTAGCAGTGGGATTAGAATGATTAATATTTATTCATTATTAGTATTTATGATAAAGTCTAAAATACAATTTTGTTGCTGCTATTTATTATTTCAAAAGTCATTCTAATAAAAAGGTGTTTTCAGAATGAGACTAGATGTTGTAGGCAGTCTCTCCTGGATGGGAGCTATGTAGCTCTGAATATGCCCTTTCACAGTAGACTAGTAACAGGATGTTTTTTTCATAGTCTCTGCAATATTATCACAATAGTTCCAGTTTTTTCTGCCTGCTGATTTAGTAATGAAACATATTCTTCAGCACTTCATTGTCAGGCATTTGGAAAGTGTTATGCAGATTATCAGACATTCTTTATTTTCTTCTTTGCTTTTTTGTTTTCCTCATTTATTACCTAGCAGAGAGAGATGGTGGTAAGGATTTAGAATGAGTGACCCTGTAACCCTGTGTTGGTGAAGAAACTTTTATCATGAATGTCTGTGTGTTTACCTTTAGGCTGAACAGGAGACACAGAAATGGAAAGTTTTCATTGAGATTCACTATGCCTTTGAGAGAGTGCTACATCCATTCCAGAAAGTAACGGTGAGAAAATTTGATGTCTGTTTTCTGAAATGAAGCATTTGCTTTGCCCCAAGATAATGCTGTTTGCTTTTCAGTATTTGAACACTAATGCCTTCTCCCTTTTATTGTTTATATTGTTGAGGTGTTTAAAAAACAGAACACTCAAACATGCAGACCTTTTTCTCAGAAGTTTCTCCACAGAAGTTGTAAATAAAATAAAATTGTCTGGATGTCACATTAAAAGATCCTGCCCCAGAAGTAAAATGCATAGTTCYTCTTCAGTTGTACAGGAATAAGTGTCAAGTATAGTTTCAAAGATTAATGGGTTTTACATTCAAGTTCTCAGATACCAAATCAGTTATTTGTTTCTCAGTACTGCTGTCTTGTAATTACACTTACTTTCACTGTGAAGAGTGAAAAAAAAAATTGCTTTTACTTGTACCTTTTCAGTTTTATAACATCTACCTCCCCCCTCAGCTATCTTGCATCTATGCCATTATGTTTCAAAACACTTGCCTTCAAAAGCTGTACATACTTAATCCATACTTAAGTCCAACCATTMGTTTTTCATGCACTGGCAGACTTATTATTATTTCTGTAAGGATTTATTCATTAAGTCATATGTACTGCTGTCAACCTAATCAATGTGAAAGCKATATTTAAAACAAACAAGCAAAAAACCCACCATGGTTTTTTCTGTATTGTTAGTTTATGGATTTTTACTGGTCAGTCCAATACAGACAGATCATTGTTTTTGTGGAATAATATGATCTGGCAGTTAATCATTAAATGAAATATATGCTTTCAATTGAACCAATGTCATGAATAAATGTCTSAATAAAGTAGATTATAAATACTTATTTTGGTTTTCAACAAGAAAAAAAGACCCCAAACACTGAGTGGATTGATAAAAACATCATCAAATAGGATCATCAAATCATCAAGGTTGAAAGAGATCCTTAAGATAATTAAGTCCAAACATCAATCCAGCACTACCACTGTAATCCCTAAACTACTAAACCACAACACCCAGAGCCAAAACCAGACGGATCAAACAATTCCAGGGATGGTGACTCCACTACCTCTCTGGCAAACCTGTTCCAGTTCCTGACCACCCTAACAATGAAAGCTTTTTTCTGGTATCTAATCTGAATCTCCTCTATCTCATTTTAAGGACCTGTTTCTAATGGCCCTCTCACTGCAGGCACTGCAGAAGAGACTGGCCCCCACATCACTACAAACTGTTCTCTGGTACTTGGAGAGGGATGAGCTTCCTCCTGAGCATGTCTTCTTGAGACTAATCAAACCCATTTCCTGAAGCCATTCCTCATGAGATGTGTCTCCTAGATCATCCAGGAGCCTTTTTCCCCTTTGCTGGATAGGCTCCAGTATCTCCATGTCTTTTTTAGATTGAGGGCCCCAGAACTGAATGCAGCACTGGCAGATGCACTGGTGTGTCCAGGTGTGTCCTCACCAGTCCYGAGTAGAGAGGGTGATCACTTCCCTGGTCCTGCTGGCTGCACTGTTTCTGATAGAGGCCAAGATGCCAKTGGGCTTCTTGGCCAGCCAGGCACACTGCTGGCTCTTACTGAGCCAGCTGTCAAACAGCCCCCCCAAGTCCCTTTCGGCAAACAGCTCTCAAACCACTCTCCCCAGCCCATAGTGCTTCATGGGCTTGTTGTAACCCAAGTGCAGGACTCAGCACGGGGCCTTACTGAGCCTCCTGCTGTTGTCCTCAGCCCACTGATTCTCTCCCTGCAGAGCCTTCCTACCCTCAAGGAGCTACCGTCACAACTCAAATTAAGTACTTTTTTATATATTTTGTATACTTTTTTATATATTACATATACTTTTTTATATATTACAGTATAAGGAATTTGAAACAAAATGCACTGGAAATTAATTAGATCATTATCTTCTAATTCTCCATATGGCTTTTATACTTATACTTTCATCATAAGAAGAACTACTTAGGAGGAAACATCTGTGCAAAGAGTGGTTTACTCTATGCAATGTTAGGAAAAAGGAATGTTGTGAAGAATTATTTTCTTATCCCTTATTAACTTTTTTATAAAAAGGATTAATTCAAAAGCATATTCATTATTCATAACTGACAACAAAATTTTCATGCTAATCCATTCCAGTCTATAGATGGTTACCCTTTGTTTCATGAGGGGTCATATTCTCATGTCACAAAGTAATATGATGAACCATCACCTTTTTTAAGTGCGTGCATTATTGATGTAGCTTTGGGTCACAAAAATTATTTTAGGATTATCGGGCTATTTATTTACCAGCAGCCAAAGTGTATTATATAGAATTATTTCTACTCCCTGCCCTCATCACCATATAATTTATAAATAAGAAAGAAATCAAAGTAACTTTAAGATGTTTACACTATATCTTCTGTCAAAGATCTCTGAGCAAATGCATTTCCAAAAGTTTGTAGAACTTTCAGACAGCATTCTTACAAAAAAACAGCTGAGAAGTATTTTTGGAAACAAATAACAATGGTTATAAATAATGTCAAAATAAATTTTTCATTCGAAATCCAGCACACACATGAAGATAGCTTTTGTAAGAGCCGTTAAGTTTTGACAGTCATTTATCACATCAACATTCCCRCAAATGTTAGGAGGAATTGTTCTCTGTTCTTTGCATCTTCACAATGTTTGTAAAGACTGGCAAGAATTTATGCTGCTAGGGCACAAGCTTTGGAGGAAGGTTAACTAACATGGTGTTGATCAAAACTTTTAAAGCAGTGTAGGCAAGGACAAAACCTCCACAAATAAAAATGCGAAAGTGTGGGATGTATAGCTTCCTGATTTTTATAATTACAGATATCCAGAAGAATTCAACACAAAAGTCCAAATAAAAATTAATTAACCTGTGCTTTGGATATAATTTTGTAAAACATTTCTCCCAACTCAGGAGGAGTTATTTTCTAAACATTCTACAGAATTGCATTATTGCTAGAACACTCAGACAGTGCACAAACAGATGAAAAGAATGAGCTAACYGGATGTTTTTCTTCATTGTTATTTTTTTGTTTTTTTCCCTAGCTAAAATGGCACTGATGTAAAAAATAAAATTGAAATCCCCATTTATCCTTCATGTAAAGATGCACAATGAGGAAAGGACTGAATGAGAATTGCCATATCCCAACCTGATAATCTGAGTACCAGTTTGCTTGTTGCCCGCTAACACAGTGTGTGATATGAATCCTGAAAGACACATTTCTGTATAATTTAGGCAGAATACATTAGAGTAAACTATATTTGATGTCTAGAAGTCCATTTAATTTATGTTTTCTGTCAAACAATTACAGCCATTGAAAAAGACAGCTCTAACAGCTACTTTACCMGGAGTCTTGTTTTGATTAAGAAGTATTTTAATTATTCCATCATTTAGTATTCTTAATAGTATTCTTAATGGATACTACAAAGGTGGCTGACCAACCAACTAAAATTTGCAAAATTTGAAATCTGTAAAAATTTTAGGAAAACTGTTTGGTAAGTGCAGTATGTGGCTTTCATACATGAGAATAAATTGTTCTGATTGATAAAAAAACCTCTTACTTGAAAAAAAAGATAATTAAAAAAATATATTTTTAAGTATTTGGGAGTTGTTGTTTTTAATGTACTAAAATATATTGAAAGTAAAACTGCTTTTGTTGACAAAATGTTCATACATACATGCATGTGTATAAATAAACCTATGTATACACAGAAAGAAAAGAAAAAGAGGGAAAGATAATTATATTTCCCTTCAGAATTAAACCAATTTCTGAGAAGGAAATTCTCAGAAGCAGGGTCTGTATGCTGTGATGGTCACACAGCTCTGAAATAAACTGGAGTGATGTTGTGGGAATGGYGGCTAAATCCATGAGATATCCCATGAGAGATGTGGTGAAGGGAGTCCCCTGGGCACAATGGCACCCTGAGGGGATGGCAGGTTAGCAGGCTAAAGGCCAGATGACCAATCACTGCAATCAATCAGCCAGGTGAAAGAGTGAGTGATACCAACACCTTACTGTTCCATCTTTGTGCTAGATCCGCAGCCTTTGTAATCTCTGTAACTCTCCATACTCCTCACTCTCTGTCCTTACAACCATTTATGATGGCAACAGCAGGAAATTTGACAACAGTCTCATCTCTCTCCACTTTTTCTAAAAATATAAATTTGGTGTTTGAAATCCTTCGTGGCAGCGGAAGACAATGCAATCACCTTGCAGACAAGATGATGGGCTTGCTCCTCTCTCCTCCCCTAAGCAGTGGCACCTCTTTTGTAAAGTTTGCACCTCTGACTGTGTCAGTATACCCTTCCACATAGCACCATGCACTTCTATTTTGTAGGTCTAGTTATTCATATGGCAATCTAACAAGAATCTATAGACTGTTGCTTCAATAAATTGCGTGGTGCAACTATTCAGGAGTCTGTGATCATGAAAGTACTTACTGAACCTGACCATGCTTACGGGGCCAAATTGATTCCAAACAGAAATTAGGTCCAGACRCATCTAGCCCCTCTGGTCTCTGAGGACCAACCAGAACACAAGCAAATTTATTTTCTGCCAAATATCTATACTCTCAATGCAACAGTGGTACAGGCAAAAACTGACGTGACTTGAGAGTCTGAACAACTTTGCAGGCAGACCCTGCGAGAAAAATTTTCATGTGGTGGGGCTGCAGTCACAYTCTCTAGTGGCCCTAGTCTAAATAAGCTCTACCTACTATGGCAGGGAGAGGAGGAGTCAGCTGAGTAAGCTGTTAATACTCTGTGAGTTGGGGAAACATACAGCAGGGAAGAAGCTGAGGTCTTATTGGCATCTAAGTAATGTATCCCCATCTGTCTTCTGACAGTTTTAATAACTATTGTTTTGCATACTCCAAAATCAATCTCCTACACTTCAGCTTCTGTGGGATGCCTAGGGACTTTCAATTGTCATATATAATTTCTGAACAAAGAATTGGCACCAGATGTTAATAAATTTTAAAGCATCTATAACTACTAAAATGACARAAATAGAACACCCCTAAGTTCAAAACAGCTAAAAAACATGATGAAATGACACTTTTTTCAGAAGAAAACTTATAAAAGCTAATTCATCAAAATAATTGAAAACAGCTTGAAAAACATTCCAGGAGATACAGGTAGGTCATAAAACTCTAAGGACCTGAATGAAGGTTTTCTCAGTTCTGCCTGAGCAAAAAATGAAATTCAGCCYTTCCAGGACATTTAAAATGACTTCTAGTAGAATGTGCTTTGGAAAGCAACAAGTATCTTTTGAATTTACAGCTAAAATTATGTCAGAATAGTTGGAGATTTTCTCTGATAACCAATTTCAGTGGTATAGCATTTTCATGATCTCATTAACTTAATATCTATATCTCTTTCCACAGGCTATTTTAATCTTTTCTATGGCCGTTGAGTAGGCTTTTCCTCAGGCCCTGGAGTAATGTCCTACAAGGTCTTCAGAAGTGCATTGTCATTGCTGGATTTGGGGTTCAATTAAGAGCTTTATCTTTGCTCTTATTTAGCAGACTTCTGAGACCTTTTAGTGAAACTGTTCCTTATGTATCTTTTCCATGCTCTCTAGAACTCCATCTGCTTACATTTATCTACTATTCTCTCCTTGCACAGTTTCTATCTACTACTTTAACAAGGATACTGATGATGATATCCTGGCCATCGTTTGCCATCAAAACAGTTAAAATGCCATCCACCCATTCTGCTCAAAATTACCTTCTAACTTAAATAACTTGCAGAATAAGGTAGCCAATAAAGTCCCATGACTATTACTTCTAGTACAATTTAGCCTGTAAAAAAGAAACTAACTTTGCTGCTTGAGCTTACAATTAATAATGATACAGATCATTGGTAGTGATTTTGTCATTTGTCCTGTATTGTCAGCATTAATTATGCATCTTTTCTCTCTGTCTTGATTATTTTAACTGTAACTCTGTTAAAACAGGCATATTTTTTTGAGAATAAATTCATTTCCACATTTAGTACTTCCATGATGACATCCTCCTGTTTGAGATGGGTTGGTTCTTTTAATATCTTGTACCATCATAAGGTGACTGCAAACCACCACACCCCTTTTCCTGCCCTTGAGGCAGCTGAGTATCATTCGCCTGAGTGCAGAGATACCCAGATATAAGTAGGGCCCATGAAAGATATTATCCCTGGATAGGCTGTGGCTGCTACCAGATCTGCTGTGTTTCTCCCCTGGCTCCTGGGCTATTCCTGAGAAGGAGTATTTCAAAAGCAGGCACAACAGGTCATAGATAATCTGTGATTGCTGGCTGAAAGCTCCTCATGTAGAACAAGAAAGATATGCAGGAATAAATTTACCCATTCTCCAAGATACCATTCATTGTCATTTTTCTCAGATGAAATCATCAACCCTTATGAGAAAGATGCAACCAATAAGGGCTTAGGTATCTGGCATAGACACTAATAAACATTAGCAGAACTATAACCAGTTAACTGTGTGCATGTTAGCTGYCACACAAATTTGCAAGAAAATATAACTACTTATAAATTAATGATTCATATGCAAATCAGTACATTCCACCTCATTTTTGTTCAGAGCCAACCCTTAGAAACATGCAGCAGCTCAGCTAGCCTAAGCTTATTCAGCTGTGTGCCAGAGTCATCAAACAGAATATTACAAAATGGGGGGAAAAAAAGAGAAAAGAAAAAAGGAGATCATCAGTCTCAACAAACCCTACAGTGTTTGTGAGTATATCAGCAAGTTCCTTCAAAGCCCCATGAGCTTAACTGAGATTCTGAGAAGATTGAGGTTTCTGTACTAGAACAGGTTTTTGGAATGGAAAAATGAACTATTCATTATAGTTCAGTTATTTTAAGCCAAAATTTTTATTTGGAAGTGTTGCATACATGGCCAGAAGATTAGGGTCCCTAAGTTGCCTGTGCTTATTTGAAGGGACACATGAATAAATTTTCTTTGCACAAGTCTTTCACATGGCTTCCCACTCAGAGTAAGCTCTAGTCTAACAAATGACCTTTTATTGATTTATTCTGGAACTGCATCCTTGCTTTCAGCTGAATGCAGTATGATAAAGCTGAGCTTTAGCTCGTAGAATGAAATCGCACACGAATCCATTTAATTCACCAAGGTCATAAGCTCACCATATGTGGCTGCACAGTGGATGTTTTTTTTCAAAGCTAATTGGGCTTAGAGCTAGGCTAGTGATTACACAACCTCTTAATCATGAGTAAAGAAGCATTTCAAGCTGGGAATCGTGCCTTTACACATACTCTTGCATACTGTTTTTCCTGCCAGGGCTGCTACTCATCTCCTGGACTGGTATGGTGCCTTCTTGCAAATTAATTGAGAGCTTGCTAAATAACAGAGATACCAGTCAACTATGTGTTTACAAAGAAAAAAATTAAAAAAAATCTGCATTTTAGTACAGGTGCTGATTCATCCTAAAGAGCTTTTCTGTGAATGTAGTACCAAAGCAGACACTCTGACCTTTTTGAGTTTCAAACCTTGACATTACTTTTAAAAGCGCCACTTTGAAAAACTAAATTTAAGAGAAATATGTATTTGCAATCGAGTTCTTTTTTGCTCTTGGTTTTGAGTTTACAATAAAATGCCAATGAAGAAATTTTTGAAAGTCACTGCTATTTGTAAGAAAAAGATTTTGCCATTATGATGACAACTGGAATTTAACATGATTTAAATAGATGGGCAAGTCTACCACCCCAATAATTAATTTTGTTAAAAAGAAGTGATATACAGAATTTTTTGTGCAAGTGGCCTCTGAACTTTTTAGTCAGCATGAAAGGCGATTTGAGCATATTGGGAAATTTAAAAAAACATTTTACAGAGCTAATAATTAGCCCATTTTGGAGTGCTTCATAACACGAAAGGTGGAAAATATTATGATCTAATTTTTAGAACATTTTAATATTTATAAGTGTCACAAAAGGTAAGACCTACTATGATRTAGCATAAGTGACAATTTCCTTAGTAACCAGTTTCAATATTTACATTATCTGTGAATTACAGTTAATGTAAATTACATGGGAAGAAATGGGCTGCAGCTGATATATGGTCTATTAGACTGTAGCAGCTGAATAAAAATTTTGATGGTTTTGGTAAGAAAACAGTCTTGGAGAAAGGTGTAGAAAATGTTTGTGGATTTTTAATTGGATCATTTATTTTTATTAATGGAATTAATCTTTATGAAGTTTTTTAATATTTGAATATTGACTASTAAGTCTGTGGTAGTAATTCTGCTTCCTGGCATGAAAATACTTCCTATCATTAAAAGGACACTTGTTTTCTTTTAAGGTGGGTGAACCAAGTTATTTGCTGAGTTTTTTCAGCAAGTCTACTTCTGAGAAGCAGGGTAAGACTTCCTGGCACCAATTCTGCGTTCCTGAGTTGGTATACAATTTCTTGCTTACAGTACTAAAAATGTCCAAGAGGTCYCCAATGATGGTGTTATGGCTAATGAAAAATAGTATATTTCTCCTCAATCCTGTGTTTCTATAACAGTGAATCTTCATTACAAGGGCCAGCTTCTTGCCCTATTTTTGCCTCATGTATTTTCGCCCAGTAAAATATTTTAGTAGCCAAATTCCAAAGACTTAGAAACCTCTGCTTATCTGTTAAGTAATTTATGTGTCTGTTTTGAAGTTAAAAATAATTCAGTCTTCAGAGTTGTGATTTTGCATATACTTAAAGCTATCACTGAAAACCATCATACAAGACCAAGTGATTAATGCTTAGCTGAGTCTGAACTCTGTCTCAGGTCTAAAAGGAGAATATAGCATAAAATCATAGAAGAGCTTGATTTTGGAGACCTGCCTAGGAAAGGAAAAGAGATGCTAGCAAAATCAGACCTTTCACAGGAGACATTGAGGTTTCCTTGTTGTGGTTAACCTTTATTTAGGAATACACTGGTTGAGATGTTTACTCAGACACAGGAGATGTAGCTCTGGCCATCAGCAAAGAGATTGGTTTCAATCTCTTTGCAAGATTATGCCTTATACAACAAGATGGATAATAGCCTATTTATATCTAGGTATTTCTTTCCTTATGAAGAAGGTCTTTAAACTCTTCATGAACTAAAAACTGAGCTTAAAAAATCAAATAATAAAAGACTCAGATTTAAAAATAATTCTGGGGTTCTGAAGAGTTTGATAACGGATTTTTTTTGATAACTCAGATGAACACAACAGAAGCATTTAGTAAGAAATGCATTAGTGTTATTTTAGAATGTTCCTAAGTCAGATCCAAAAAATAACCGCTAAAATTTTTCCAAACAGATGGAAAGCATATGCAAGTAAGATAGCATATCTTGTTGAATTTAAGGAAAAAAGATCAAATAACATTCTAAATTATATGATTTCAGGTTTTGATAAATAATAATATTCTGAGAATAAAATTATATGTACTGTTTGTTAAATGGTAAATTATAAAATCTTGATATTTTAAGATCCATGTGTATTGGTTTTGCATGACCTGGTTTTTGGTATCAGGGGTGCCACAGAAGTGGCTCCTCYGGGAAGCTGCTGGAAGATTCCCCCATGTCCAGCAGCTCCAATCAGATGGCTCTGAGGATGAACGTGCTGCTGGCCAAAACTGGGCCCATGAGAGAGGCTGGTAACAGCTCTGTGATGACATTTCTGAGAAGGAAATCACAATAAAATCAGATTTTCTCCTAACCAGAAAAGAAGAGGAGATGAGAACATGTGAAAGAAAACAACATGGTGACACCAGGGTCAGTGGAGAAGGAGGGACAGGAGGTGCTCCAGGCGCAGGAGCTGAGCCTCCTCTGCAGGCTGTGGAGCAGACCATGCTGAAGCAGCTTCTTCCTCCCTGCAGCCGGTGGGGATCCACAGGGGATGCAGAGATCCACCCGCAGCCCGTGGGGATCCATGGGGGATGCAGATATCCGCCCATGGGGATCCACAGGGGATGCAGAGATCCACCCGTAGCCCGTGGGGATCCACAGGGGATGCAGAGATCCACCCGCAGCCCGTGGGGATCCATGGGGGATGCAGAGATCCAGAGACCCGGTGGAGGGAGAGAGCCCTTGCTCCCAGGCTGGAGCAGCTTTTCCTTGGAGGACTGAACCYCAYGGAAGAGTTACCCACACCACAGCAGTTTTGGGAGGATTGTCTGCCTGTGGGAGAGACTCRGGTTTGCAGCAGCTGTGGTGGGAGTGGACCCGTGCCTGAGAGGTTCACAGACAACTGTCTYCTGTGGGAGGGACCCCATGGCCTCACAGGGGAAGGACTCCTCTCCTGAGGCAGCAGATGAAAATCTCGGTGATGAATTGGCCAAACCCCCTCGCCCTGTCTCCCTGCACTGTTGGTGGGAAGGAGGGAGGGGCTGAGGGGAAAAGGTGTTTTAAGGGCTTATTTTACTTCTTATTATCCTCCTCTGATTCTGTTAGTAATAAACTTTGCAACCTTAAATTGAACCTGTTTTTCCCTTGAAGTGTTTCTCCCAGTCCTTAACTCTGGAACCTTTTGTTAATATTTTTTTCCTTTTCCTTCTGCTGCCCGGCTGTGGCCAGGGAGGGTGAGTGAGCAGCTCTTGTGGGTGCCTGGTGATGGGCCAGCGTCAAATCATGACAGGCTGTCATCAGGCTCTTCTACTTTTCATTAGTTTACTGCTGCCTATGGTTATGCCTGATTTCTGGTGRGTCCAAGGAAACCTTGAGTTCACAAAGAGGAAATAGCTTGTTAAAACCTCAAACTGCAGCATCTTTCTTTCTACTTTTCTTCCTTGCAAAACAGACTAAAGTGGCCCAAAGCTGAGGCTAATACTGATTTCCCAGAAGCATTCAGGATATTTTGGAATAAATATGAAATAAGTTTTGGGTTTAAAAGAAATGGTCATTATACATCTTATCCCAAAATATTAGATGTCCTACCATCCTGAAGTGAGTGAGTGACATCCTGAAGGGTGTCACTCACCTTCAGGAAAGCAAACAAATATACAGTCTGGCATCTCTTGGAATCTGAGCACACAGTAATTATGTTTAGGATTGATCTGCTGAAATTTTAGGTTTTTCGTTTTATAAAGTGACAAGAGATACTAATTCAAAAATAATACATCTCAAAAGTAAGGCTTACTTTCATGTCTGTATTTAATTTTTTTTACCTTAGGGACGTTGATGTGAGCTGTACTCCTGATTGACCTTGTAGTTCTGRTACACTAAAATATATTTACCTTACAGATTACTTTTGAAATTTTTAAAGAGGCAGTGAGGTGCATAAAAAATTGGTGACAATCTATATTTCTATACCATGGATGCAATTTTTTTATTGTGCTCAGTGGAACTGAAAAAAATTCAAGAGTGAATTTTACACCCATGGAAATACCCTTTGAATACTCTTTCTAAAGAGGAATCTCAATCTGCAAAGCTGATAAAACTTCTCTCTAGAATTCAAATCTTACGCTCCTCACAAGACTTGTGCTCCAGACTGTTCACCATCTTTCCTGGACATGCTCAAGCACCTCAAAGTCTTTCTTGTAGTGTGTGGCCCAAAACCAAACACAGGATTCAAGGTGCAACCTAACCAGTGCTGACTACAGGGGGACAATCTCTGTCTTAATCCTGTTCATCAGATTCATCACCTTGCACACATCATTGCTGAGTCCCAAGGTTTTAAATTCTGTAGTTAAGTAGAATTTTAAGGAGAAGCTTGTCTGCCCACGATGGTTCATCTAGAAAAATAGACACTTACCCAGAAGTGTCTTCATTTACCCTGGTGTCTGATCAACACCTCATGGGAAGGATGTGAACATCATATGCATCAATTTTTGTGAAAAGGGGTATAATTTAGACAAATTTCACTGCCTCCTAAGGTTCCAGAGGTATTTTTCTGCAGTAAGTAAATAACTTAAACTGGGATTGCAGCATCCCTGTTACTTTCCCCTTCACTATCCAGGCTGTAATATATCTCCTCTTCCTGATCAGTTGGTGACACAGGAGCAAGCAAGATGGAGATCTTCAACTGGAGAGAAAAGGAATGGTGATCATCGATTTCAAATCAGATAATCAGCCTTCTAGTCACATGTTTGATACTCAAGTGTTTTCTCTTGTATTTCCATGCCATCTCATTGCAACAATCAAGCTCCAAGTCTCAAATAAAAAATATTTTCTGATTTAGGTTAGAAGAATATGAAGAAAAGAAAACCCACTGAGAAAGGTGGCACGGTTCAAATAATATCACACTGACTCATATAGATAAATATGGTGAAAAGATTTCCCTCAAATGGCAAAAAACAGACTGGAAGTGAAATTTCTCCCCTTTCTATAGTTTAGCTTCTTAACTATATAATTATCTTTATTGTAACTGGTAACTAAGAACTGGAACTATTCAAGGAACTAGATACCCATAGAAGCTGGATTTATTCTCTGTGTTTTCAAAAAGTAGCAATTTGAATTTTTTCACTTTTTTGACTTACTACTTCTCTCAAAGGGAAGACATGAAGTCCATTTTTTGAGTGTTTTTAATTTCTTGAGCCTAGGAGGAAATCTAGCAAGTTCAGAATTTTGCATATTAAATATATCTGTATCTTCACACGAATCATGTTTTGTAGGCTATCATAGGGCTAAAAGCTTTCAGGGACATAAAGTTTTTGTTACTGAAAGGTAATGCAAGTGTGGCCATTGCTTTAGGAGCAGAAGTGCTAATATGAGGTAAAATTAGGAAATCTAGAGTAATTTCAATCTTCTGGTAATCTGCTACCTTTACTCTTCACTTAGCCTTTTTGCTTCTCTGCCTCCAACAAGGAGCTTTGAAAACTTCAAGTTCTCTGAACCGATCCAGTTTAGGGATTTTAGATTATCAGTTTTTATTCTTGGAGCCTTGTGTACTAAGGAGAGCTGCACTCCTTGGCTCTGACTTGTGTGCGAACTTTGCAAGTCAAAATCATCTGATGATTAGAAATTTTATTCCATTGGAATTTCAAGAATAGAACATATCCTATTTTTCTTATTTTTTTGCAGCTTGTCTTCTGAGGAAGTTATTTTCTAATGCATTCTACAAAAAATGTCTTTATAAAACAAGCAGAAATAAGTTCAACCTGTGACATACTCAGCATTTCAAAACCTGGTAATAGCTGAGGAGCCAAGGTATGCTCTAATTTATGAAGAACAGAAAAAAAGAAGTTGTGTTTAGTGTAGTAAAACAATTGCAACAACCTCAAATTAAAGTATAACCAGAATATAAAAAATTGTAAATTATAATTTCTGTTATAGTTTTATCTAAATGTTACTTATTTGATTACTGGTGCTGTCAGCAGTCACATTCATGAATATCTTCTATTAGAACTGGTGAAAGTTAGAAGAAATGGTTAATACATATTGAGAAAAGGGTCTAGGACACGGAGATACCACAGAGAGATTTGCTAAAGTTACTGATGAAACCTGTTTCTGCAGCCATTCCTGATCAGATTTATTTTTCAGAGTTCTTTGTTCTGTGGAAAATGCAGAATCTCTTAATCTAGCATTAAGTACGAGAAAAGTCACTTAATGATCCATTGCAGCATCTTGCACTAAATATGAGGTTTGGTATGGTCAGGGACTGCTTTATCTACCCAGCTCGCATTCCTGAATCCCAGTCCAATGCAGATTTTTTTCTGTGGATAGGTGCAATTCTGTGGACTTTATCAACTGAGAGAGATTAACGCTTATAGCTATTCTAAAATAATTATATTCTAAGGTAATTTTCTCAATAATTTCCTCTAAATAACTGCTCTTTTCTGTATTGGCAATACACACTGATGAGGGTGACCTGTGACTGCAATTGCATCTCTCCTTTGGCCGTTGAATGGCTACACCACGAGAGAGAAAAGTACCACTGCTACACTGAAATAGAAAGTTATTCTAAAATAACTATGATTGAACATTTTGCACAGGTATTCAACCATTCAGGAACAATTATCTGAGAAAGATCACAGTTTTAAAACAATTATGACATACCAACCTTAATTTCTTATAGAACATAGACCAGGTATCATGATACTTGTGAGTAATGTTCTCTTATCACATGCAAATCATAGAAATAAGGGAACAAATGACTATTGAGGTAATTTGTTTTCCACTACTCTGATTAAGCATTTTGATTTCTATATCATGCCGCCTCAAAACAGCAGGTTTCTGAAAGCTTCTTGAATATTTTTCTACTCTTAACTAACTTCTTAGTAGACAAATGAGTTCAAAATTGCCATTGATGTGTATGATATGCTTCAACTTAACAAAATCCACATTAATAAGTGGGTGAAGTTTCTTTGTGGTGCAGCCCAGATAATGATATGAGRACACTTTAGGCAATGAATAGCTCACTAAAGCACTTAACTTCCCATAAAAAGCAAATATTTTGGAATAAGGGAATATATGTATAAAATTAATCATTACATATGTTTTACATGACTGAAGAATATACTAAAGAGCATATATATATATATATATATATATATATGTATGTATGTATAATCAAGACCAGAAACTATTCAATGAAGTAAAGGAAAAGTTCTTGTAAAGAATCAAAACAAAACCCACAAAAGTTACAGCACAATGTCATTCTTAGAATAGAAAAATGAATGGAATGGGTTTTTAAAGTAATTTCAACAATCCCATAATTCTATTAAAATAAGCAAATTAATAGAATTAACAAGCAAATTAATAGAATCTTAACTAGTGGATGTTCACTGTATGTTAGTAACTGGCCAGAAACAAGTAAAAAGAACTGTAATGTATAAGCAAAATAAAAGTTTCAGGAATGAAAACGGGGAAACCAGTTGTAGCATGTGTCAACTTACTGACTATGCAATTTTTTATGTCTGCAAGAGGAATTATTTCTCCTAGTTCATAAAAATGATATGTGGTGGGCATAGAGAGAGATTGATCATAACATTCCAGAAACTCCTTTTACAAAGAGTTAATTTAATGCCTTTCCAGTATTTTAAGGAGTCGGATATTGAGTGCAGTAGTGCTAATATCTCCATGATACAGATTAAAATTGAACAAAGTAAAAATTAAGTGACTTGCTCTTAACCCCTGACATTATTCATTACTGTGAGTACAGCTTTTTCCTCGGGATCAAATCCAGTACAGTATGAAGTAATACCCATTTCTTTACCCATTTGTCTCTGCTGTGGATGATCAATTTCCTAATGGCTCTTCAGAACACAGACCAGAACACTGTAAGCCAGCCTAACCATGCAGAGCTTTCACCACAGTTCACAGACATTCTATTAAGTTCAGGAGGTTTTTGGTTGGATACTGTTCTGTACAGAAGAGGTGTTAAATTGGTAGAGCCAAGTTTTGTCTACCTTTAGCATAACAATTAGTTTTTGGATAAGCTTGGGAGTTATAAACATTTCCAGGAACTCCTTAGACATCATCTTTACCCAGCTAGATTATGAAGCTCACCAGGTATCCAAAAAAAACCTGTTATTGATGAATAGTTAATATAACACAATAAGATAATTATATATCCCCAACTTCCAACTCGTGAGAGAGCAAATATATGTGACTTGCACAATTTGTGATGCCATTAGGTCATATTATATAATGAAGTCCAGTAAGAGTCTCAGAATATTCATCAAAAGAAGGCATAACAAATGCACTTTTTATGCCTCATTCACTATAATATAATTCTCTAGCACCTACCATATAAGAGTAGCTAATGAAGAAGTGTGGATATTTCCTCTTTGTTTCACCAGTCTATTTGAGAATCACTGGTAAAATCTGGGTTTTAATATATACTCATTACATAAGAAAGAGGACTTTGACCTTGCAATGAATCCATTCTTGCTATTAGAAGATTCACTTCACATTTCACTTGCTCATTGTCTATCTGCTGTTTTTTCTATCTACTTTTTCTTTTTGCTTCTGTTCCAGAAACCAGGATTTGCTTAGGCACTACGCAGCTCAAACAGAAGAGTATGAAATGACCAAAGGGTTATTCGCATTTATTTTTTTCTCATGCGCATTGCACTCTTGCACAAAGATTATATGTAGAGCAAGAAACTTTACCACTCTGCTTTTATTTGGTGATATTTTCCTTAACAAACAGGAATATTTTCCCATTTTTGGAAAATATTTTGGCAAATATTTTTCTTAACAAAATCTCCTTTGAAATATTTGAGATGTACTGCAAAGAGAATTTTGGAAGGCTTTTTGGTTTGAATAATAATAAATATTTTACAAAAAGCTGGTGTACCCTTGTGGCCATGAAGGCCAAYGGTATCCTGGAAGTTTTAGGAAGAACTTTGCCAGCAACTCAAGGGAGGTGATCCTGCCCCTCTGCTCAGCCCTAGAGAGGCACATCTGGAGTGCTGTGTCCAGTTCTGGTCCTCAGTATGAGAGACCTGGAGATAATGGAGAAGGTCCCGAGGAGGTGACAAAGATGATTAAGGGACTGGGGCACTTCTCTTWCAAGGACAGGCTGAGGGAGCAGGGCCTCTTCAGCTTCAAGGAGAGACAGCTGAAAGGGATCTTTTTCACTGTATAGAGGCATCTGAAGGGAGGGCATCAGAGGATGGATCCRGGCTCTTCATGGCGGTACCAAGCAATAGGATGGGAGGCAAYGGGCAGAAATTGATGCACAGGAAATTCCRCCTGAATACGAGGGAGAACCTTTTACTGTGCAGGTGACCATGAACTAGAACAGATTGTCCAAAGAGCTTGCATGGTCTCCCTCACTGGAGATATTCAAGAGCCATCTGGATGCAATTCTTTGCCAGATGCTCTGGCATGACCCTCATGTACAGGGATGTTAAACCCCATGAGCCACTGTGGTCCYTCCCAGCCTTACTCATTCTATAATATATATTTACATTCATAAATAAATTATCATTTGTTTGGAGGTTTTTTGCAATGTCTTAACTCACTSAGCTGGAAGCAGGTTGATCAACAAACTTTTAATTTTCTTCTTTCAAACTTGTTTATTTTCTAACATATCAGCGAAATTGTTTTGTTTGGTTGTTTTGTTTTTTCCTTCTTATAGTATTTTTTCCACACCAAAATAAGGTTAATACAAGTCCTTTCTCTGTTTGCATAAATAAACATTTCCAGGTTAGGTCTACAATGTATAAATTTCATGATGTAATACATATTTTAATTATTCTTGTATGTACCCTTTAGGGGTCAGATCTAGGGAGAGAACCTAATGGGATTGTATGCTGAAAAAAAAATCTGTAATTTCTATTCAACATATCATTCATGGGTCAGTGGTAAAGAAAGATGCCTAGGGAATCTATTCTTCATATCCTTGTGTTTATTGGTTGAAATGTTATGCTAGTTTTAAACTAAACCTTTTCAATTAATCTTTTAAAAAAATGTAGTTTAAATATTCATACATGAGAAATCTTAGCATTCTGCAGATCTTAAGGTCATATATCTATGGCCATTTGTGAAGAGATTTAAGTGAACTTGTCTAAACATATTGCTTATCTTAAYAGGCTTGTAAATCTTGATTGAATCCACAATATCTACTAGAGAGAGACTAGGCAATTTGCATTCTCTGCAGCAGATATTTGATGCTGCAGCTTCTTTACTCCATCAGATTACTACGGCTGTACTTGCTAGATCTCTTGTTGTGTTGCCTAGCCCAACACTGAGCAGGTAAATATATCATGATTATAAGTATAAAATGTATTCAATGGATTACCATATGAATATGTTTCTGATGCAGTGCAGGAATGAATATTATTAGACTGCACTGCCATGTAGTGAAGAGAGATGATGGTATTTTACCTTGCACAAAAAAAAAAATTTAAAAAATATAATGAACTATAAAGGGAAACAATAAAGAAATGAATAATCAATTTTTGCCTTTCAATCAGAATTTACTTACAGCATAAAGGATTCCCACTAACTCTCATTTTATCTGTACAATCTCAGAGAGATTTGCWTGGCTTCAGACTATACAGCATTGACAGCAGGTTCATGCGGCCTAATCCATCATAAGCACAGATCTCATCACTCTGCAATTACCTGAGAGGAAGTTGTAGCAAGGTGGGGGTCACTCTCATCTCCCAAGTAACAAGATAAGAGGAAATGGCTTCAGGTTACACCATCACAGATTTAKGTGAGATGTTAGGAAAAATATCCTTATTGAATGAGYTGTTAAACACTGGAACAGGCTGCTTCGGGAAGTGGTTGAGTCACCATCTCTGGAGGTATTTGGAAAAGGAGTAGATGTGGCACTTACAGTTTAGTGGTGGACTTGGGAGTGCTAGTTTAACAGTTGGACTCAATTAATTTAGAGGYCTTTCCCAGCCTAAATTTTTCTATAATTCTATGATGAGGAAGGGACATTCTAGAAGAAAGTAATGTAGGTAACTAATTTCTTCAGATAGAATTGTTAGTATGCAGYTTTGTGTTTCTTATATAGACTACAATCGCAGAGCAGGTAAATGAAGCATGAAGTGTGATGCATTTAACTCAGTGTAATACAAAAACCAATTGCATCAAGTTTTAGAAACTGAGATTAGYCTGAAAGAAAAATATGTAATAGACCTGTTAGCAAAAATTATTGATTCAGAATGGATCCTATGGCTTTTGTTTTTTCTTCYTATTAAAGATTTCTCATGAGTCCAGTAAAATATGGATAATTGAACTGAATCATAACACAAATATTTTCCTACTTCCATGTGGGCTGATGAGTTCCCTATAGATTGCTAGTCCTGGGTAAAATAAATAAACAAGCAAACAAAGATGACACTATAGATAGAGAAAAATGTTATTTAAGTAGTTTTAGATGGGGTAAAAAGTTCCCAGTGAACAGTTGTTAGACAAAATAAACACAGCTGCAAAGCAAAAATTATCCTTTCTTATAAAAAAAATGAATACACTTGAAGATGATTATTTTAAATGTTGCATCATATGGTTGTCACTTGATGATTGAAAATTAATAAAACAGAATATTAATTTTTTCATATTTATATATATGAGGTGTGGAAATAAAGATCTGTGTTGTTGGGAGTGTTTAGAAGACTGAAAAATCAAGACAGTTTTAAATTTTAAAATTAAATTTTGCAAATTTAGTTCAACAATGTCACAAATTACACTGATGATTAATTAATTCCTGTTATAAATAATCACTATTACACRTAAAAAACTGGAAGAGTATTTTCTTTCTTCCAGTGCCTGTATCTGATGAATGAATGTGAATTGTCTGAAGATTGATCTAAATGGAATTTGAATATATATTGGCAGTCTCTTTGACACCAGCTTTGGTGAAAATGTTTCTTTTTAATAATGCTGGCATTAGGAAATTATTTCAAGTGAATCACTGTTCTGTGTGCAGACTGTTAATGAAAATGTCTTTTCTTTCTCTAAAAAATCCAATGATTTTAAATTCTTACATTGAATTTCAGACTTTTTGCTTTGACCCATATCTTTCTTACTTAGCATTAGATGTKTTAARGATTGGAAGCAACACTTATATTTTRTCTAGTTAATTCCACCTCTACCATGTTTATCTATGAACAAATATGTTATCAGCAATTTTAGTAGTTATTCAGATGACARTTGTTGAACACTGTGTAGCCTTGTAAGCCCTAAGATGCAAGAAGTGGACCTTTTATTAGTATGTGGAAATTAGGTTTGACAGATTTAAGTGTGCTTGATGTTCTCCAAATGTCAATTTCCTGCTGYTCCTACTTTATGAGCAGGATGAAGGTATTTAGAAGAAATAGGTGTCACCCCAGACCATGTTAAAAAAATTATTTCTTTGACTTTAGACAAAGTCAAAACAGCTAAAAAACAATTCTAGGTGATTTTGTTTGAATTACTGTGGGGCTTTTTTAAGGTGAAGTTGGGTTATGCAAAGGATTCTTTTGAGATTAAATGATACATAAAGGACTAGGGTTCGCTATTAAGGGAAAATGGTCAATCAGCTGGTTTGGAAGGTTGGTTGTACTAATAACCTATGATTTGTTCAACTATGAAATATTTATTTTTCTATTTTTGTGAAAGAAAGAAGTCTCAGAGGAATGGAATAATTTTCAAATTTTTGTTGTTGATCCCACTGTTTCATTTATGTAGAAGAATTAGATTTTATTAGAATAACTTAACAGCCATAATTTTATTACAGATGTCTGAATTTTACACCTGTATATAAAGTACCAACATAAACTCTTGCTGATAATGTATTGATAATGATCAGCAATTTTTACTRCATTAAGACAGCTTGAACATTTGAACTTTTACTACTCTTCTTTTTTTTTTTTACTATTTATGGTTCCATTATGGCATAACTATTGCTATCTGAGTATAGTACWTCTAAATTTTTGATATTTAGTTTTATTTAGCATAATAATTAATATTTTAATATTGAAATATACTAATATGCAATAAAGTTTTATGAATAGTTATCTGATATAAGTTATCTGTGTAATAGTTATCTGACATATTTCAGAATGGGAAAGTTAGTTAAAATATTTTAAAATTAATTTCCATTTATGGAGCATCTGTGCTGAAAAAAGCCATGATTCCTTAACTTCCACAGCTAATCTTAAATCCAGAGAACATGCCCAGCTGTCACAGTCAGAGACAAAATGTAATGCTTGGGTAAAACATTTCCAATTAACAATGCATTGGTATCTAATTGGATAGGAATCTAACTCATTAGCTGAAAATCTTGGCAGAAATCATCTTGGATGCACATTAATATTGCATGAGGATTCAGATCTTGAGAGGTTCAGTATTGGCATTGAATTACTTTGTGCTTTTTCTTCCATCACTTCGTTCTTTCACTTGCATGAAGTGACCTGATATCAATCTACACCTGTCCATACCTGTCTATACTCTTTAAACTTTGATTACATTGTTGCTTTCTAACTTATTAGAAGGGAACTTTTAAGTAATAAGTTAAATAATAAGACAAGTCATGTTGTTTGCCAAAGTATGGATCACAGAGGTGGAAAGTCCCTGTAGCTTTCTTGGTTTTTAGTGAATGTGGAAATGACTGGTTGACACATCTTGTTCATCATGTATTGTCATGTACCCCAAATTATCCCTCAGCCTTTTTCTGGAGTAATTTCTGGCCCTCAGCAGTAAACCTAAAAGATTTGAAGTCTATGTTTTCCTAAGGCCCAGAAACAGGAAAGCAAAATCCCAAAATGTATTTGAAATAGAAAGAAAAAAGAAAAAGAAAAAAAWAAAGAAATTKTACTTTATTCTTTCTTTAGTTTCCGTAGTGGACATCAATGTTGGTGACTGATACAGACAATTCTWTTTTTTTTCTTGAAAACATTTTAATGAAACTAATCAAAGGAGAATCCTAATTTTTTGGTGAGTTTGAGCATTGTTACTTATCTTCTGCTGAGACAAATTATTCAGCAGATGCAAGACATAAAATGTCATCATTTAATAACATGAAGTTCTCCTGCTTCAAAGATTTCCTTCTGTACTGTCTCYTCCTCTGACAAAAGGATCCCTCAAGCAATGTTTGAAGTACAAACTCACATTTTCTTTGGATTAAGTTTTAGAATGCCTTCTGGTTGAAAAACAAATTTAAACCAGCATTTAAAAAGAAAATTAAAAGGAAGTGTTTAAAATTTTATATKTGTCTACAGGGCATTCAGCCAACAGTACTGAAACCATGTAAGTATGAAGAATGTTTAGAAGCTTATGGGATAAAAAAGCTTTTCAGTTGCAAGATAAATTATTTATCAGAACATTGGCAAGTTAAAGATGTTCTTCCCCAAGTTATATATATAATTTAGAAAATATCTGATCTGCAGGCCTATGTTCATCATCCAAAAGTAACTCATCTGGATTCCTTGGCAGGTTTCTTATCTCCCTAAATAAACCAAACTCAGTATGCAGACTCTTCACTCTTCATCCTCATCTGTCCTTGGAACACTCATGGGGTTTTATCTCAGCACAAATTAATCCTCAGGGAAGCTATGACACATAAATCTATAAGCAGTATCACCATGTTTAAGRTTTGAGAGTAATTTTCGCATCTCAGAGTTAGTAACTAGTAAAAGTGGTTAATGTGACTCTTAAATTTTATTTTTTAATTAAAAATTACAAAACCACATAAGATTATGCATTTCTAAATAGCTATATTTAAAGATATGCAAAGATTGGAGTACATAGATTCTTAAGGCTTTAATTTTTTCAGAGAATGCATTCTAGGTTTCCAAAATAAAYTCTTTTGTGGCATTATGTAGCTTTGATGGATGTTGGAAAAAAAGATGCAAACTGGATTTCTGGATCATTCACATCACAAATTTGCAGAGCCAGAAGTCTCCATTGGCCTGTCAAATTTATTTATATCTTACAATCTTAGTCACTGAAAAGCAGCTTTAGTTTGCTAACAATATCACTGTTACAAGAATATCTGACAGTTTCAAATACTTGTGTGTGAATAATACTTTACTAGGTATGCTTTTAAGTAGTCAGAGGAGTTTTTAAGGTATAAACCTAGTATTTCTTAGTGAGACACTTCACATGAAACTGCTTGGGAATAACACAGGTCATACATTGACAAGTTTCAGCAATGAGTAATTCTTGCAAGAGTGTGCCATTCACTCTTGGTAACTGGAATTGCTAAGGAACAAATAATTCCTTTTACCTGTTGTTTTTTTTTTTTTTTTTCCTCTTTTTTTCATGGAAAGCTGAAGCACAAAAAATTTGTCTTACCCTAAATGATGTGACAGGTCAAAAAAGATACATTTATTTTGTACATGGTGAGAGAAAACGCATGAGAGTAGAAAGTTGAATATAGGTTTTCTCAGCACAAGCACAGAATGGCTACATCAGTCACAAGTGACAAACCCTGTAGTCAGCCTTACAGGTCATCCCATGCATCTGTCAATAACCTGGAAAAGCAACCTTACCCAGGCAGTTTTTAACTACTGCATGTGCTGCATGCTAAGACAGCTTCAGAATAGCTGAATGAGGAACACAGGTATGTGAAAAAAATGCCTGAAAATTGTTATATTTACAAAATATGTTTGAATTAGAAGATTTGTATACTTACAGAAATTTGGGAAATATAATTTTACCTCTCACAGTAATTGATATAATCTTCTTCAGACACTTCTGTAATATTACTGTCATTAGAAGAACGGCTTATGTTGTGTCTCTTCTATGACATGAACTTAAACACAAATTTTGATAAGCTATGTTTTTAGAAACTTCTGCTGACTAAGAACTAATGAGAAGCTATGATGTAAATAATATTACTTTATATTACTGCATATATTTAAATCTCTGTTACTGGTTATGTTTGGCTTTTGGTTTTCATACATTAACATTATGTTTCTAAACAGGATATGCAGAGATCTATTAACATGCATATTATGAAATATCATTCATATCTCAGGGAAAATAATGTTTTGGTAGTTTCACACAGTTGGTAATTTGAAGAAAGGCTACACATTTTGGGTGGTTATCTTTTCTAATTACAGTCTGAAGYAAATAAGCTAACCAGCACAGTTGTTTAGAATTTGCAAAGAGAATCTATGCATAGTCTAAAGCATACCATAAAAYATATTGTGCTAGGAGAAATCTCTAAATTCAAACTTTTTAACTTTAGAAGRCAAGGACAAATAGAAAGAAGAGTAAACTAAGCTTGTTAAAGTCATATGTATACATTAAAGTGAATCAGCCTATCTTTTGCTTATATATATTGTWAAAAATAATAAATAGACTTTTGGGYAGTTGGAAAACTATCCTTTAGAATTAACTATATCAGATGATGATAATGTCAAATATTATAGCTGAAACATTAAAAAGTATAATAGTTTTATGACTAATCCTAGTATTTTCAATGAGGCAAGTGATAATAAAATATAACCATGCCTCTATGCAAAGTGACAGCTTAGAGTATGCATCAAATATTTACTTTTTACTGGATATTATATAGTTTTACTATTGCCTTTTCTTATCATTTCCTAGCCATCGGAGAAATGTGTTTGAAATTGTTATTCTGCTTCCATAGATCATCCATTAAATAGAAGAGGCAAATGTAACATTCYATCACCCACAATCTACCTACTGAATTTCCAGGAGATGGAATTGCTTGTGAATTGAAATAAAGTTATTTCCCCTCGTTTTATTCACAACATGCTTAACATAAGTATAATGTGTTTCTATCCAGGAAGTTCAACTGTTTGAATCATTTCACAGGGTACAAGGAATGGGAAAGCACAATTATACCTCTGTCATGGTTTAACAYCATCAGGCAACTGAACCCTGGACAGCTGCCTGCTCATCCAAGGTTGCTTTTGAGATAGTTAGTATTCTTTTCTAGAGCAGAAACCTGACATAATATAGCCTGGTAACTAAAATGTTTTTGTTATTATCAGTATAGGCCCCCTAGCTCTGTGTTGACTTGACAGTGAAGGAGCTCGTCTTGTCTGGACTTCTTGGCTTGAGTTTATTTTAGTTGGCTTAGCTGTACAGCTAATGCCTACATGAATTTTATCTACTTTTTTTTCTTATAATGGTATTACTTTATGTTGTAATGCCTACTATAAATAATTTGTGTATCTATAGGAGTAACAATTTGTTACTGTACGTAGAATGAACTCAGAAAGCTCGTTCAACATATAACAGGAAAATAATTAAATGATACCTGAGGCATCAAGGTTTTTGGCAACTCACCAGTGGTGAGTTATGGCTGCAAAACCAAATTAATAAAAAACCTCTYTGTTTTGAGTGTAACACAAAGATACATAACCAGCATCTAACTCATATTCAATATATGATACCTAACAAAGTCAAAAGTAAGATGATTTATGGTCTAGTGCAGACAGAGCACAAMGCATGTTAGAAGAAAAATAGGGCCTCAAGTGAACATTAAGTTGATGAGAAGGAARCATGAACATCTTGTTGATCCTCACAAAGTGAAGAAGGAACATCCACAGCTAATCTCCTTGAGAAGGCTTCTAACTGAYGGCAGCTCACTGTTATCCCTTCCTGGCATTCCAAGATAGAAGCCCTCAGCCTTAGAACTTGAGGGGGCAGTATAAACATAATGCTAAACATGGCAGAGGAAAAGGAGAGTTTTCAAACACCCCAGTTTTTATTGTAAAAAAACTTTTAAATGTAACCTTGTTAGGGAAATACATACTGACCAAATTATTTCCTCTGTGAGTGTTAGTATCTCTGTACCTGACCTAATAATAAACTTTTTTGTGTTTTAGTTATGCCATAAAAATTTTGATTAGATTAGTAATACATTCTTGACATCACTTGTATGTAGTTATTTTTCTGCTTGTCCATTACAATATTTTGACCATACCATGTTTTCAGAAAATATARACTGAGAGCAATAGGSAGCTGGATAGTGTKGGTCCAAATCTGGGGAACCCTTATRAGAARACATTTCATATCTAAGAATGTCTATTATCTAGTCCTATTAATTTTTCTGAGGATCTGAAAATGATTATTCACAACCTTTCTCTGATTGATATTATTGATATCATAGGCTTTTAGATGTATTTTATAATTACCTATTCAAGCCATGTAGCTCCCACATGGAAGGAAGGTACCTTCTAGGATGCTAGAATGAATGATAACAAAAAAAGGAAACATTTCCTTGAGGCTAGAGAAGACAAAAGAGCTATCAGCTGSATAAGCAGATGACTGACCAAAGCAGCTCCAGATCTATAAAAAACTGCTGAAGGATCTTGTCAGCCAGTCATAGAGTACTGCTGGGAAAGAAATCTTTCTTGTCTAGGTAGCTGTACCCTGGGATTCAAAGAAACAGGGCAAAATTTGCTTCAGTTTGGTAAGAAAAGCATTATGTSTTTAAGATCCTTCATCTAATTAAGAAAAAAATGTAAAATAAGTTTGAAAATATTACTGTTCAGGGAACTAGTGGTGCAACTGTTTTTAAGTGTTGATAGAAGTCTCTCTTTTGGGGTCTGGAATGAATCTGTTTTTCTCATGTGACAGATGTAATAGAACATAAGATGAGAGTGAAAAAAAAAATCCCATTACTAAAGGGAATAGATTCTTTTAAAAAGTACTTCAAAGCTATTATTTTTTAGTTTGTATACTGTCACTTTATCTCTGGATTTTGAAGGGATATAAGTAGATAAAACCCTTCCATTCCAAACCTTTCAAGCCAAGGTGTTTTCATATCCTGACATAAGCTATTGAACTATTCACAGGTCATGAAACAGGGTGACATGGCTGATAACACTCAACAAGACCAGCTGTAATTCAAAAGCTCACACTACATAAAAGAGAAAAAAATATTCTCTTCTCACAACCTATATTAAATTGCTGTTTGTAGAATTGGTTTAATGCTTCTTAAGAATCCATACAGTATAAATCACATAAATTAACATGTATAAACTGTCTCTATTCAGATTTACTAATTGGTTCTGAATTTAATTAATGTATATGTAAACATTGAACTAAAAGGGCCAACAGCCTTTTCTGTGTTGATTTCTCAGACGTAATGGGTTCAGCTTGGCTGGCTGACAGGTGTCCTCCAGGCTGCTCCCTCAATCTTCCTCCTCAGCAKAACACAGGGAGAAAATAAGATKGAAAGCTCATGGGTAAGGATAAGGACAGGGAGATCGCTCACCGATTACCATCATGCACAAACCAGACTCAACTTGGGAAATTAATTTAATTTATTAGCAATTAAAATTAGAATAGGATAGCGAAAAATCCCCMAACTAAAACCTGCTTCCCTCCAGCTCTCCCTTCTTTTCAGGCTCAGTTTCACTCCTTACTCTTTTGCCTCTTCCCACCAAGAGATGTAATGGTTTCCATTTCCCAGAGATGGGAAATGAAAGCTATGGTCACTTCATGATGTGCTGTCTCTGTTGCTCATGTTTTGTCATGCTCCAGCATGGGGTCCCACCCACATTCACAGAATGTTAAAGTATTCATTTTGTTCCCTCATACTTTTTCTACTCTCTCACAGCTGTTGTGCTGTATTTTTTACAGGTTACCACAAAGGTTCCACCAGCTTCATTGATTGACTCAGTCCATCTATTTTGGAGCTGGCTGAAACTGGCTCTGTCCCATATGGGGGCAGGTCATGGTGTCTTCTCACAGAGGCCATCCCTGAAGCCCTATCAAAACCCTTCCATGTAAACAAATACAGTAAGTACTTTATGTCAGGTATAGATTCTAGTTGAAATGGTTAATTCAAATTTTCTTATTAAGTGGGAAATATATTTTGCCTTGGAAGGTGTCACAAGTCATTTGTAAGCTCAAGGATCAGAGAAAAGACCAACAATGGTGACATCTTGGTGTTTTCTGTACACGACTTGTTAAAGGTGAAGAATCAGATGAAACCATTTTAAACTTCTGGAGAAAGTYTCATGATCACATGGCATCTTTCACATAGGATACACTAAGCACTCCAACATCTGCCGGATAAACAGTGTAACAGGTGTAAAGACTCTGGRGAGCTTCTGAAAAATACTGAGGGACAGTTTGTTCATGCATACAGTATWTGGGAGAGCATGTGCTCATGAATAAGGAAGAACCCACTGGTGACGTGCTTACTGGTGGCAGCCTTAACTATAGCACTTTGAGACAGAATGGTTTAAGATACAAAGATAAATGAGTAAAAAGAAAAAAAATAGCAGAATTAGACTCTCTTGAGACCTCTGGAGAAGAGATACTGGTTTGTTAAAATTGTGCTTGTTGAGACGTCATGAAAATCTGGCCTGAAGAGAAAAAGAGGCCATGAAGAGCTGGTTGATTTTCAAGGTTTATGTCCTCAAAGCACAGAATGATTCATGCTGATATGGTTGAAAGTTTATTAGGCAAGGAAGAGTGCCAGGAGAGTTGAGCAGGGAGCCCCTGACTGAGCTCTAAYGCAGGAAGAAAGTRTAWGGGGTGTGGAGATAAGGACTGGCCRCCTGGAGGACCACAGAGATAATKCTCAGGTGYGCTGGATTGGAGAGCCAAAAGCAACAGTTGAGGAGGTGGTAGAACTCATGAGGAATGTGAAGTGCAGCCTTCTGGAAGTACATTGGCAATGAGAAGGGTAAGGTTGAGAGAAATGGTTGAGAGGAAGGCCAAGGGAGATCCTGCTGGATTCTATTAYTGGATGGGAGGCTGTAGTGAAGACAAAGCTAGACTGTTCTCAGAGGCCTACAGTCCTATGAGAGAAGGCAATAAGCCTCAAGAGCGCAAGCAAAAAAAGAGAAATTATGATTATCTATGAAAAAACCTTACTATCAGGGTGATAAAACACTCCAAGGAGTTGCACAGAAAGGCTGTGAAATCTCAATCCTTGGAAACAGTAAAAACTTGCACAAAATCATCTTAAGTGGAGACCTGATTAAAGACAAGGATTATGCCTGATAACWTCAGGAGGTCCATTCTTATTCGTTTCATTAAATTAAATCATAGAATTAAATTGCAATTGTACAGAACTGTAATGTCATGAGTGTCCAAAAATACCCCTCCCAATTTAGACTGTGTTGGTATTACTACATCTCAAAATTAAGCAGTAACTTGARGTAGGAACATATTAGGGCAGGTTATCCCTTGACATTTCTTGTAATTCATGTTTTTTATATTT
Source organism: Cardinalis cardinalis (assembly GCA_014549065.1). Lineage (NCBI taxonomy): Eukaryota > Metazoa > Chordata > Aves > Passeriformes > Cardinalidae > Cardinalis > Cardinalis cardinalis. Next base: position 9,628,291 of record JACDOX010000012.1, read on the forward strand.
GAGCTCTTGTATATATACACTTATCTTTGTGATTAAAAACTTGATAAAAGTTAAGACTTCTTTAAATTGTATGTGGTCAAAAATAAACTGTCCCTGGCTAATTAAATCATTCTAAGCCTGTGTTGCACAGTAAGTGCAGTCACTCAACAGGGAAAAGACTTGTAGTCACAAAGATGGCAATATTCACATATGTCTGTGTCTCCTGTTGTTGAAAATGGGATTCTAAACATGTTTGTTCTTCCTTATTTGCAAAACTGATGCCCAAACTCTTCCCTTCTGTGACTGACAGATAACTGTTTTTCTTTTTCTTTTTCTTTCTTTTTCTTTATTTTTATTTTTTTAAATTTTTTCTTTTTCTTTCCCAATACAGGCAAGAACAAATCCCACTCTCATTGCCACTACCATTTTTTGGTGTGATTTTGTCACTCTGTCAGGTCTTGCTTYTCTGTTTTCCTGTTTTGACTTCATCTTGACAAGTCATTTTTCATTCCCTGTTGCTGGATGTCCAGCCTTGAGTCACTTGGGGGATCCTTCTACCTGGAAATACATAAGCACTGCACTGGCATCCTCTAGAGAACTTTGTCACTCCTGTGCTTGGTCATTCTGATTGATGACTACAGATGCAACTGTCATCATAGAACCGTTGTTTGCAATTAGGAAATAAAATTACCTTCATTCTCACCTGTAATTAGGTAGAAATACATTATGTTTAGGTCGTTTATCTTTTATGGTCATTGATTAGATGGAAGTTTAGCACTATTCTTACAGTTTAGCTTTCTCATTTTTCCTTCACACAGTCACTGAAAATAAGAATTTAGACTGCTAGAAGTGTTCTATTCATTAGAAGGTTTGTTTTTTTGGTTTTTTTTTTTTTTTTTTTAATTTCTTTTTTTTTTTGTTTTTTTTTTTTTTCATTTAAGTCCTTTTTTATCTGGGCTTTTTATGGCAGATGTTGAATGAAAATGAGTATTAGTTTTGTCTTGTAACCCTTACACGACTCTGATTCCAGCTTTTTGTTGAGTGATACTTTTGAAATAGCAAGCCGTCATGTCATTTGAGGGAAACTTTGAAACAAGGAGAACAACATAGATTTCTTTGGAATTGTGTTTAAATTCTTTTTTCCATGTTTATACTGATGTCTACCACAATTCTTGTGTTTCACATTCACAGAGTTGGTTTGGGTCAAGAACTTTTTAATTACTTCAATCTAACTGTGATCATCATCCATTCTTCCATGAAAAATGTTTTAAAGAAAGACCAAACCAGTTCCAGTATTTCAATTGCAGTTTTACTGCTCTGAGATATATAAAAAGTTTACAAATGCTAGATTTTAATAACTATAGGCAGAGTATTTTATTCCTTACTTCCTAATGGGTTTAGGAATCCCTGGTTCATTGTACTTTATCTCTTAAACACACAACCATACCTTTTCAGTTTCATAATGAAATCAGATAACATAACTGTAAGGACTTTAGTAATATTTACATATAAGGATTTTTAAAGATAATCCATCAACATTAAATGAAAACTCAAAGATTCTCAAGTAATCAAATACTCAAATCACTGTGATTTTAAAATCTACAAATAAAAATGATAACAATAATACCTGAAGTGGAAGTTAGATTGGGAAAATATAGGCTTTATTCCTATTGCCAAGTGTAAGACAATCAATGGCAACCTTGAGACTCAGTTTCTGGAGCATTTTATGAAAACTTATGAGTACTTTCAGTGCAATTAAAAGGGTCATTGACCTCAGGCTTGAAAAACTGACATGTGTTGTTAAGTGGGCTTTAAATTAAGAATAAAAGAGGGAAAGGAATCTGCCAAATAGCACAAAAGCTGACATGATCTTCCAAACCACAAAATAAGGAAACAGTGAATGCATTAACTTTTCTTTCTTTCAGAACAAAAAGATGAATATTAATAATACAAAATGACTAGATGAAGAGAAAAACAAGAAATGCCATTATACAATCAGCCCATTTTAACATTATTAATAGCTTTGTGATAGTTTTGCATAAATGTATCATCTGTATGTAGACATAAAAGCAACTATATTGCAACGATGGCATAAATAAAAAAAAATGAATAAGAAAATTATGGAATATTATTGGAAGTTTTTCTGGCTAATATCAAGAAAAGAAAAATAGAACTGAGGGAGAGGAATTTTTTTCTCCAGCCAACCAGAAATTAGCAGTTTCCAATGTAGCTGATTGATTAGCTGCCAAAAAAGAGAGTCAAACAAATCAAGAAGATATATTTCTGAATAGATGCAGTTTTCTTACTCAGGGAGAAAATTATTAAAATGTAATGTAAATCATCAAAGTGATATAAAAATGCTTTTAAAAGCAATCATTTTTTTATTTCAACAGATTTTGTAGAAGTCCTGGGAACGACTATGGTTTATTACCATAGAAATTAAATTTAAAGAAATATTACTGTGTTCCCCTGAGCATCATGAGCTAATGGCTTTAATTGGAAAAAAATTGGCTATTTCAAAAGAAACTATAATTGAGATTAAACATGTTRCAAAACCTTCAACACAATCTATATAAAAATCAGCTTTATTCTGACAGTGATAACTTTCAGCCCCAAAGCAAAACTTAGTTCCAGAAGGTTTAAGCTCTTCAGAGGGATATTKTTTTCATGCTTGATTAAACTCAATTTTAATTATTTACTCCAATTTTATATGTGTGTGTGCATGTATGTCTGTGTCTACACATCTTAATATGTTCATTGAGACAGCTATAGAGAATTCTCATCTTAAACAGGGCTTGTTAATTAACTTGCCCTCAAATGGGTTAAAAATGAACAGTGAGTTTCAGTTCTGTGACACAATCCAAATTAGTCACAGAAGACATCCAGATAGTCATCTACTTACAAGTATTTTCAATCGGTCTCTTACTTCAATAATTAGGCATTCATTACAAAGTTTAGGAGAAAAATATATGCCATTCCACTACGATCATCTTTGTTGCACTTAACAACTAGTTATGTTTGTATAGAGGATCATGGAAGTGTCACTTTCTAGGTATGTTTAATCGGCTATTTTTCTCTCAAYACTTTTTTTTTGTTATCAGCTGAGGAAAGAGCTACCATTGAAATCTTGATTATTTTTTTAGACTAAGTTAACATATTTTTGAGATATTAGTGCCTGATTCTTGGTATCAATATATGTATTTGGGGCAGATGTTTTTTCCAGCTGCAGAAGCATGCTTTCAGGGTGTAAATTCTAGCCAGACAAGAYAGTTTGTTCAAGGTCACTTATGTATTTTAGAATTCACCATTTTGTAGCTCAATACCTGATCACAGTGAGTGATACTGATAAAGCCTGATATAAGGTGTCCCTTGTGTATGGAAGCTTTTCCTGGATTAGTTTTATTTCTGTATATTTCCTAGCTAATTATCACTTCACTTGGGTACAGTAAACAAATGGAAAATGAGATTGTTCAAACACCCTCAGACTCACATAAGCAAGGCTCATTTTAATTACAGCAATCATATGTCTTTTTACAACCTTTTGTTGTGACAAAAGCTGATTTTTTTTTTGACAGCTAAACTTTGCAAAAGAGAGGTGTTTCTTTGTACAGCTACTAAAATTAAGTAGAAACTATAATTTCATTGGAAAAGATGCAGCTCTTACAGTTATCTTCATTTGCTGAGTGTATTTCCTAAATATGTGGTTATAATATGGAGTTAGGCAAACCACTGAATATCCACCACTAAGACTGATTCAAATTCTGGTTTAATGGAGATTATCATTTTGAATTGCTCAGATTTTCTATTTTAGATAGATGATAAAATACTTAAAAAATATTTGAATACTCAAAAAATTGTGCTACTTGCTCTGGCGTAAACATCAAATATTTCAGTGTAAAACATGGTGCCTTGAAAATAGGCAAATTTTGAGAAGAAATCCATTATAGTTGACTGAATTGATCTGGAAAACACACGTGTCTTCAGCTGCAGTTTATCCAGATGTTTTCATTGAACTGTAGACACCATAACTCTTTATCAAGAGCACATTTCTGGTGTCACGTAAAATCAGTGGCAGAGCCTTTAATAACTTCATTGGGAGCATGACACCTGCTGTAGTGCCATGGTCACTCCCAGGGCCAGATCACCTCTGGAGGGGGGCGACCTCAATGCTCCACATATAAGTTACTTGCTAGTAAGGTCTTCACATGGAAAAGGTTAAATTTAACTGGAGYGCTGTTTCTTTTCTCTCAGTAACTTCAAAATTGGGATGTGGAGTTGGGATGTGTTTGCTGGTGGTTGAATGTTGTGCACAGTGGGCTGAGGTTTATCAGCTTTTGGTGTCCAAGTGACACAGGTCTGAGTTTGCTCAAAGAAGGTTGTGCAGACTGACAGGTGGCTGTTTGTTCTTCCTCCAGTGTGAGGGCATTTGGGGTGAGAAGCTCAGCTGCTCAGGGACCTTTGTCTGTTTTCACTAATTAAAGGCTTGTTCCTCAGGTCACCTCTCATGGGTGTTTATAGTTCCTGTGTTCCCCCATGCCTCCTCTTTAATTTTGGCTGAAGGATTGTTTTAAAGGACTCTGGAATGTGCTTTTGGGAAATTGAAAGCTCATTGTCTTGTAAGTAGGTTAAAGAAGGCTGTTACCTTTCCTAGTTGTAAGTACAGAGAACATCTCTGAGAGAAAGATGGGCCTGTCTGGGGGCTGAAAGAATAAAGTTTCTATGATAAAGATACTTCTAAATTATGTTCACTGGGGCAATTCACCCTTCAGTTATGCATACTTATGAAATATTTTTTTAAAGTGGAAATCGGACTTCCTTAGATATTACTTTCTTAAAATTGATGTGCTTTCTCGTGCAGCTTCTGTGACTATCTCATGAGAATTTCCGGGATAATTTGAGGGAAATAATCACTAATCCTTCAAGAATATTCCACTGATCATTTTGAGCTCATAGGTTTTTGCATATAGTATCCTCTTGTTTAAAAAAACATTTTTATTTAAAAAAAAAATTAGGTGTGAGAATAATTTTCTGTTTTAGATACATTTATATTTTTATAATATTAAATTTAAAGCTTCATCTCTTAATGCAGGTCTTAGGAGAACATACTTCAGAAACATAGTCAATATTTTTAAAAGAAGCTTTTAGAAGAAAAATTACAATTGTATAGAACAATTATTCATTTTTGCAAATGATAGTGTATGAAAATATGAAGCTTCAAAATGACTGATGACAATACTGAATTACTTACAACAGTGCACTTGACTAGGTAAAAAGGTCAATATTATCCATTCAAATTACATATTAAAATACTTTGAATTCCTTTTCTTCCTCACTTTTAATTCTCACTGTGTATGTGTTGCTTGGTAACCTTGGAAAAGTTAGTTAAATTGTAGTATTTTTAGTTCCCTGTGTAAGATGCCATGGTGAGAAACTATTGGCAGAGGGATACAAAAAGGGCTACCACCAGAGGCATGAAATATGTTTTGCTATGCCAAGGAACAGAAGTTATTATTAAAAAACTATTAATGAAAGCTTTTCACCACTGTAAGGGAAGACAACATAGACTCTAAAAAAGAGAGGTCTTTCCCTTTTGCCTTATTTCTTTACTACTACTCTGTGTACTTGGGCCACCATTTTCGAAATCTCTTAGTATTTTTCCAGAAGAGATTCAGTGTCCGTATTACAGGAAAACATTTTTGACACCTCACAAACTCATTTCTCATGTACTTTTAAAAAACCATTTCTTGATTTATCCTACTTGATGTGCATAAAACTATTTTCAGGTTTTTTGAAATGTAAATTCCTCCTTGAACCTGTATCACTTGATCTTGAAGAAGGAATTCCCAACATAGTCATATTTGGTGATGGTGTTGAATGGATCACTCTGTACCCTATCTGGCTATACAAAGATGACAATACCTCTATGTGTCACTATGTGACAGAAACCTCTTTGACCCTACCTCCCATTCTGGAACTTGTGGAAGTTGTATGGGCATTTAAATTATCCCCAGGACCTCAGTAAGTTCATGCACTCTGTCTACTCTCCTCATTTGTGTTAAATTTCTTAGAAATCTATCACATTATTCAAATCTCTCAAGATCAAATTTGTTTTCTCTCATCAGGCTGCTCTATGAGGCTTAAAGTGATCTGGGAATGGTTGCAAGACAAGCTCCAAGTGATATTTATATCGGTCTGGAATGAGACAAGCTGCAGATGTAGCTACAGGCAGTGCATGAACTTCAGGCGATCTGAAATCCCATTTTTACATTTCCTGTGCCATTTCTTTCACCTCAGACATTTCCACTGAATAGTTGATGCTCTCAGTTTTTTTCTGCAATTCCACTTTATTTTTTTGCCTTTGCAAATGTGGCAAAGAGTAGGACTGAGAGAATTGTGCTTGTTCAGACTGGAAAACAGAAGACTTAGGCATCACCTTAATGCAAGGAAACAGTCAACTGAAAAAAACGATTTTGGTCAGAACATTTCATTGGTCATTACAAGTTTCATCTCTAATAAATTTGCATAAAATGATTCATACAAGTCATTAAAATAAAATATGGGCAGAAATATGGTGCAAGATAATGCTGTTAATATGGAGAGAGTTTAATTAAAAGTTGCAACCATAGGTCACACAAAGTTATTCTCAGTAATTACTCAGACTTTTTAATACTTGGCAATATTTATTAAGATACTTTATAGCTGCTATTAGGAACAAATTGCTTCTTCCAGATTATTAAAATAATTTTACTGGTAGAGCAGTCCTGAAGACAGAAACAAATAAATAGATGGATATGCAAACCAAATTAGCTTACCAAGCCTCACTGCCAAGTTGCTGTGGTTTTACCATCAAGGCATGGCTGACCACATTCTTATGCATATGATCATAAAATATTTAAGCAGGCTTTGAGGCAAGGTTTACTACAGATCCAAATCCAGATCCAGAGTCTTACTACAGATTGTCTGTAACTTTTTTCCTTAGAATGAAAAGAGATTGTAGTATGAGTTTATCATTCTTTTACATGTCAGTGACTGAACTGTAGCGTAAGATAAACATCTCAGTTCTGTGTCAAGTCCCCTGGGCAAGATTTTCCAAAGAAAGGACTGCTGGATTTAGCTTTCAAAGGGAGCTAAATTTATTGGCTTATTGGTTCAACCTAAAATTCCTAAAAACTGAAGATACAGGTTTTTTAAAAAAACTACTTGTACATTTGATCTTATTGTCTTCTGCTTGTAGAGACATATATGTCTACCGTTTACCAGGAGGCTAAATCTGCTACATGCAAGAAATCTTTCTCAATGCTGCTGTGGCAGTGTCCAGAGTCCAGAAAATAAACTCTAGGCCCATTTCTACTGCCTGCCCCTCACCCTACTGCCCCTCTCTGCCTGACATTAATGCTAAAAGGCCCAGTTCTGCTACTTTGTCAATGACAGATTATGAAGGGATCGTTTCTCACTTTTCACCCTTATTTTAAATMATTTGCTGGAAGTATAGGTTCTCAATCTTTTTGTATGGATATATAATTTTTAACTCATAAATAACAACATCAGAGTTTTAGGGTGCCATGATAATATGTTTTCTTTTTTGATTTACTTATGCTTTCTGGACAAGCAATAACATCCTCACGTGATTTCTGCTCCAGAGGATGTGAAAGCTTATTATTGCTTCTATTTGGCAAATATATGGATAGTGATTTCTGGTTTCGTTTTTACATGAGATGACAAATCTCCCTGAAATGCCACTCTGGCTGTTTTTGTGGTTACTGAAGTGCTGATACACTTACTGTGCTCAGTACCAAGAGAATATTATGTTTTTATATGTATAGTAGCAATTTATAATGTCTTTCTGAACACTGAGCTGCAAGAAATCCATTATAGTGAAAAGTGTTTACATGTATTTATAAGTTAAGTTATCATTTATTTAATTTATACTCATGTGAAGAAGTTTGATTGGAAATGTTTTTCTTCTCATATTTTGGATCAGCTGTTCCTGGTTCCTTTTCTTAAAGTGTTCCTTAGAAAGTTTACCCACTGGAAAAGTAAATTTTTTGTTTAATTTTTGGTATTTCTTTTATATAATTTTAGAGTACTAAAGTAGTAACATAACAAATATAACTTCAAATTAATTCATTGCATCAGTTTTTGTATCCTTGGAAAGGTTTCTTTCTTGCTATGAATTCATTTAACATCTATGTCATTCTTATCTGACACTCACCCATTTAATCAGTGATGTCCCATCATTCTCTGTGCTAGCAAAAGAAAGGCAGTAGACTTTAAGTTTCAACTAAACCTAACTAATTGGTCACAATGGATTTCTCTGAAAGTCCTCTTGCATTTTAATTGAAATATTGACTTTTGTGAAGTGAAAAGCTTATTTTGCATATTTGAGATCTCAAGAACTCTTAAAAAAATCTCCAGACATGTCTTAACTACAGTGTAGAAACATATTGGTTTCTATAAAGGATAAAGTGACTTATCCTGGGTTTTCCATTAATTTTTCTCTCAATTTTGACTTCTGAGAGATTCAGGTACTGCATGCAGAAGACAAGACATTGGGGTAAATATGCACATGAAATCATACCAAAAAGTTTCTTGCCAATCCTATGTTTATTGTTCTCTTTTCTTACATTTCTATATATAGAATTGGAAGCCAAAGTCAATTTGTAGTTTAACCACTGTGCATGGAATAATATTCTGGAAAGCTCAGTATCTTTGTCAATATGGTCCTTTCTGGGAGTTATTGCTGTCAAACTGAATGAGTCTACATTGCACCACCACAGCAGCATTTTGTCCTGTGGTTCAGCATGAGGAGTGAGACTCATAATCTTTTGTGGCACAAAAATATCATTAACGAGGGAAGCAGAACACTAAAAACTTTGATTATCTTTTGTATTTTTTAATGAAAATCTCAAATTCAATTAATTTGAAAAATAAAGTGAATTTTACAATTAATCATACTTTCTGAGTAAGCAAATAACAAATAACTGTAATAACCAAAAGAAGTTCCTTATATTTTTTTTTACTTAAAAAGAGTTATTTGCAGTCAGTGTTAGTCCAYATATATGGATATAGCTACAAATTAAGGCATTTTTATACACATTTTATTGAGAATAAAAATACAAGCATTCATTTATTCTATTCCACTCATCTTTTGGAAGTTCTGTGCAAATAATTGTTCTTTTCTTTATTGTTAAAATACAGCATTAAGATACGGCTTGTGTACAATATTTTTACGTGTGAAATGCAAAAATGAAGATAAAAGCAGACTCAAATTATTATTAAGTCATCTCAAATTTTGATAGGTAACCTGAGACACCGCAATGAAGCTTCTAAAAGAAGAGGTAAGAATTTTCATCATACATCTTTGACAAAAAGGGCAAAAAAGAAAATAGTAATTGAATAGCATTGAGTTGACTTTTGGGTCAAGCCAAAGATCATTCAGGCCTTTTCCCTGAAAGCCATTTGAAGACATTTAGGAAAAAATGAAATAGTAAAATATATAAAGATGAAAATTTTGATAATTTTCTTAAAGGTCTCAGCAATGGCAGGACTTGGACTGTCCTGTTACATAACAAGAGAGAAAGCTTTTCTGCTTAAGATTTTGATTGATTTTGGACACCTTTACACTTTTGATCTCCAGAATATTTTATGTCAAATGAATTCCATAATTAATCAGATTTTTTTTGGAAAATGTTTCCTTTTGTGCCAGTGCTCTGCCTGATATTACTGGCTGCCTGATAATCCTTGAATTATGAAAAAATGGGTCATCACTTCCTATTTTTTTTATTCCATCTCCAGACTTATATCTTCTGCTTCTTTTGTTTGACAAAGTAAAAAATCCTAGACTACTAATCTGTATTCACATGAAAAATATTGCATATTTTCTTGTCCTTCTCTGTTCATTCTTTAATTTTCAGGACTGTAGAATAGTTTTTAATTTTTTAGGTCATGTTTAACATTTCTGGATATTAAACTGTCATTTTTGAAAACTAACTGTTATGTTTCGAAGATTTATTTTCGGAATGAAAATATTCTAAATTGAGCCCTTTTCTGTAGGAATAAAAATTTCATTTTGTGAAAAATTTTATATTGCTATTCTGTTAATTCTCCTAATCAGTAATCAGTCACTACTGTGTTGTTTTTGGGGATTTTTCCTAGCTTTTTACAGCGAGCACTTACATTTCAGATCACCTATAATATTTTTGTGGTTCAGTATTTATTATATTTTACAGGTCATGCATACAGTCCAAAAAAAAAAAAAAAGAAGGAAAGAATATTGAAAAGTTAGTTTTTCCGTTGGCTTTGAATAACAGGCCTATAGTTGATTAAATAGYAGATAAAATTTTCATCTTATCTTCTTCAGTGATTTCTGGCACAGAAATTTCTCCTACAAACCCAAGAACATTTGAAATGTTGAAATACATTCTTCAAAAATTATATATAATTCACTCCTTTGCAGCTTTTGTTACTGTGGCAAATTTGCCTTCTCGAATATATGACTTTCAACAGAGAAACTACTAAAAAACTGTGAAAATATGGGAATCATTACAGAACCAGAAGTTTTCTGGCTTCAAAATGTATTTTAAGATGTTCTTGGTTGCAAATTAAACAAGTGGTTCACAGGATTCCAATGCTTTAAGAGAAAGACACCAGGAGAGAATGCATAAAGGGGAATCTTTTTTCATTACTAAATTGGAAAAGATTTAGGGAAAATAGCCGGATACAAATCTGTAAATTTCAATGATGACCTGCCCTAAAAGCAGTATTGAAAAGTATTAAAAGTATTAAAAAGTAATTGAAAGTATTTCACTTTGAATTAGTTGAAAGTGTTTACACATCTTCACAGCATCTTTAGGTCAGAAGGGACTTTAAAGATCATCCAGATCATCCAGATCCAACTGCCCTGTCATAGTCAGGGAACYTTCCACTAGACCAGGCTGCATCTTCACTTGAAATGTATCCAAGATTCCTGTTGTAATCCAACCTTTTGGATAAACACAAGTCAGGAAGCAAGACATTAATTTCTCATACCTTTGCATAGAAAAATTTACAAGAAAATGATGTTTCATTTTTTGTATTCATTTATTTTCATGCAATATATGATAGAAATATAAGAAAAAAAAGTAGTACCTTTTATTTATAAAATATTTTAAAATTAATATACTTTTTATTTCTTTCTCCTAATGAAACTTTCCATTAAAAGTGATTTATGTGGTCACTAAGGCCGATATTTATCCTGAGAGCCCATAACACATTTACAGATAAATGAAACGAATGCTGTCTTAGTGCTACTAGAGGCATTTTCTTTTTCCAAGAAGAAAGAAATGTTAAGACCTAGTAGGAAAATTATCTGAACTGCTTTAAGAATGTGAGATGAATATGCAAATATATGTGTATGTGCATACATTTATGAAAAACGTTATAGAAAATGTAAAGATAACATGGCTGAGAAAAGTCTATCAAGACAGGCCTTTTGGTTAGTGAAATGTTATCCCGGTCCCATSTGCAAGGCTGTGTGTGCTCCAAACATCAGTACAGGATAGCAGAAGCACGGCAAAAAGAAAGGTGGTGGAAAGGAGCTTTGCCTTGCTCTTTCCTCAGATGTGAAACATATGTATGATACCTCAGAAATTGTCTGCTTAACTGACTTCTCACATGCTGCAGAAATGGTTTACAGACCTCACAGAGATTGCTTAATGAGACAAGGTGCAAATAAGGTTAACCACTGCAACTGCACTCTCTGAGCAAGATGAACGGCCTGTTTGGTATGGTAAGTATGTAGTAAACACTCATGCAACATCAAAACATGTACACTCAGCTTTCTGTGTTTCCCTGGAGCTTCTCGTACTGTATTTTAAAGTAAATAAAATTTAAGAGGTTACCCTCTTGCGGTCCTGCACTTACAAATATTTAGGAACTTCAAATATAGCATGTCCTCCAAAAAAGTCTTCCTTTCTGATAGTGATCAATATTTGCTATTTCTCTAGTGTTTTCTCTGCCTGTTGTGCACCTTTTAGCAGGTATTTACAGACAGAAACACTAGAACATTAAGTATGTTATCAAAACCAATTTTTTGAGTCTCATCCTTCAGCTGCAAATTAATTTTTTATCTGTAATTTTTTCTAGATCTTTAGCATCATTAATCATGTTTAATGAGATGGTGTAGAATAATTTCATTCTGAAAATATGAGACAAAATTTTATATTCCTAAAACTCCATGAGTGCTCTTTTCATGCTGTTTCTAGCTTTTAATTTTTCTTTTTTTTTCTGAAATTTTTCTGTACAATGACGTCTTTAGTAAATATCTGAAAGAACCTAACAATATCTCTTACTCCATTATCATTTGCTAGTAATTTATTGTTTTTCAGCAGCAGATATTAGATATGCTTTTGTGTTGGATGTCTTTAGAATTTATCCTTTTAGACAACTATTTTTTCCCTTCATAATTTATAGTTTAGAGAAGTCAGTGTCACAATTTAAGATTAACTTTATTCTGGCCATATAAATTGGAGAAGGATTTCACTTTTTTGTTAAAATAGGGATGGACTTAAAAAAAGTAAGGRAAGTGACAGGTCCATTAATGAGCACTGCACCAGATCAGTGTCACTAAGTCCTATTGTTTGCGCTAAAGAAAAGTGCTTTGTCTTGTGCTATACATCTGGGCCTACCTACTCAATCAGATTSTTTCAACTGCTGTTTGAAGGTCCTTGCCAGAAAAAAATGCTAATGAATCTTAATTTTGTTCTCCTACTGGCAATAATAAAGGTCAAATTASTAAAATGCAAAATGGTAGCTTCATAATTTTTCAAAATAAATTGCCATTTGAAGAGAAAAATGCTGTGTACAAGAACAATATTGGTGCAAAAGAGATCAAGTGGCAAACCTGAAAGTACAAAACTGTTTTCTTTATATATAGTATTCTAAAACAGCCGTGAAATTACAGCTGATTTCTGAACAGAGAAGGAAAAAAAAAAGTGTGATTATTTTGCTAATCACTGAATGATTCAGCTTTGAAGATACCTCTGCAGATTTTTCAGACAGAACTTTACTCATCTGTGAAGCAAAATTTTACATAAGAAATAAACACAGACAATGCAAKATTCTTAAATTAATATGTCTGTTGCTTCAGGTTTTTGGAGAAGATGGTATTCTGCCAAATCTTGTACCTAATTGGGTATACTTATATTTCAAATAAACTCACACTGTAAAGAAATACCTTTTTGCATCATGAACTAACTAGCCAATAGGGAGTAAGTAAAAAGGCAGAAGATTGGAGATGTAACGCTAKTTCTACTAGCCAATAGTTGAAACTGCTTGCATTTTCCCTTTAGAATTAGACCTCTGAGTCAAGGTACACCACCCACTAGGTATGATGTGGTACTACTTGTTGTCAGAAACATGCTAAGGCCAACCCACCACATTCTAATTGAGTGTTTTCTTGGTAAATTACATTTTGTTTTATTATTGTAGTAAAGAATAAGTATATGTTATTCTTTATTAAAATTTCTTTATAGATTTTAAAGGCATATAGTCTGGCCTGTTACATTTAGGGAAACTGGAAGAGGCCTTTTGTATAAAATATGAAATTAATGGGATCTTTGAAGTACTTTCTTCATGGATACATGTTTCTCTCTCTTCTWAATGTCCAATTAAAATTAATCAATTTTCAGAGAAAAAGGAATGTATAAACTTTAATTGTAAAATCTTATAGCCACTTTGAGTTAACCAATGGATGAGGTGCTATTTTAAAGGATTTTGGGKTTTTTTTTATATTAAGTTAGCTAGTGCTATTTGAGATAGCTATATCTTGAACCTCTGTATCTAATGTTGTTAATAAGAACCCTTTTTATAATTTTTAAATTTACTTAGATACTAACTAAAGGAAGAAACAATTAAATAATGAAACCAGAATTATATCCCTTGGTACATTCCCCTGCTCATTGCACAATGTTTGAGAACTTTGAGTAATTAGATTAAGCTATATGAATTCTCTTGCCTTTAATAAAGATGTTGGCAAAAAACTTCCTGCTGTCTTTTTAATCCATTTAGCAATTCCCTACAGAATAGCACACTCACTATGATAGGAATAGTAGATTCCTTTGAAAAACAGGTAATTGATTTCTCTTGTGCCATTGCTTTACATTCAAATATGCATGATGATACAAAGTACAAGAAAAAATTTTTGCAGGTATTTTGAACACATATCGGAAGAAACAAGATAGTTGCTATACATTTTAATTGAAGGAAAACACAGTTTATCTAGAAAGTAAAACAATTCCCAGGGCACAGGTCACCATTTTGCCCTCAGATATYATCCTATAGTGAAGAATTAGCTACCATAGGTCACTCAAACTTGTTTTCTACCCACTGCTGATATCCTGTGAGTGATTATTTAATGGCTGATTAATTRAGCATGCTGTATTGCAACTAGAAAATATATGAAATATTTCATAGAGCAACAGGTAAACTAAGAAAGATCAGGTCAGAAAGGTCTTGTGAGGGTGAAAATGGGCCTGCAAGTCCTACACACACACAGTAAAATCTATAAAGAAATTATTTTAAAAATAATGTAATTTTTTACTGTATTTGTTTCCAAATGCTTTTAGGGATCACTTACCCTACCATATTTTCATATGCTACTCTGCTAGGTTGGCCTTCACTGCCAGACAWTCATCCAGTTACTCTCTTAATTCCTTTCTGTAGTAGGACAAGAGGAGAAAATAAAATGAAAAAAGTAAGTAACAGAGTAAAGATATGGAGAACAATTAATGYTTCTACCATTAAGAGAAAAACAGTCTAGACATCATGGAAATTAATTAAATTTATTGACAAATAGATTTGGAAGGCGAAGGCACCTTTCCCCAGACATTTTTTCTTTCCCAGGCTTTTCTTCACCTTTTCATTTCTTACTCTCTGCCACCTGGTCCTCCCCGAGGGGTGCAGGGTGGTTGGAGAATGGGCATTGCATTCAGTTAACAACAATTCATCTGTCCTTCCTCAGGCTGTTATCCTGTTCCAGTATGGGGGCCCTTTGTCAGGACAAACCTGCTGCAAAATGGGTCCTTCACCAGCTGTGGTTCTTCAGTAATATCTGCTCCAGCATGGATTTTTCATGGGAGCTGTTTTTTTTCAGGAAAGATCCACCTGCTCTGGTACTGACCTCCACGGRCTACAGCTGCCCCAATGTCATCCTCCCCATGGACCACAGGGGACCCACTGCCCTTGTRCCTGAAGCACCTCCACCTCCTCCTTCATGTATGAACTTGGTTGGCACAGGATCATTTCTTGTGTTTGTTGTTTTCCTCCGCTAGTCCTCTCTGCTCTCTGACGTTTTGCCTTTTTAAAAATGTCTTACCACAGAATCAGCACCAGCTAGGCTGAAGGGCTCAGCTGTGTTCGTCATGGTGGGTGGGACCAGCCACACCTGGCTGTGTGCAGCCCCTGCCCTCTGCTCACACAGGAGAACTGCCCCAAACCCTCTTCTAGATATATCTAAAGTAACCTTCCTTTTATTTCCACAGTGACTGCATGTACCCTCATATCTAATAATGAATTTAAAGCAAATGATTAAATAACTGTTCATTAGGAATCKAATTTTTTTCTGGTGAATCTATATTAAGAACTGTTTATCCACAACTAAACACCTGGTTGTCTGAGACATAAACTAGTTCGGGTTTGTGTTGGGGTGTTGTTCTTCCAGTTACTCAAAATACCTATTTTCTCCGCCTATTACCTGCACCAAGCTTTGTACCAATCTCACAAGAAAATTTTTGTGTTTGAGTGCTGCCCATGACAGTAGCTGAGTTTCAGTAAGCACAGACACAAAGAGCTACAAAATTAAAACAAGTAGCAAACCATAAGATAAAAAAAGAATTTTAAAAATCCTGCCATGAACAAACTAAGTTATTTTTCTTCATTACTCCTGTAAAAGTCTGAACACTAATACTTATTGGATAACAGTTRTTCCATAATAATAACTCTGGCTAACACCTTTCTGACAGGTTAAGTCACTCTTAGTTTATTTTTGTATTGGTACTTGTATGCAAGACAAGATTCTTCATTCTTCACTAAAGTTATTCTTCCTGCATAAAATTTCTACTATATTAATTTAATGTCTGCCCATGATAAYATTGTAATGTTATTCCAGATTGCTGCATTTAGATAATGGTGCAGTCTAGATGATTGCTATCTCTTTTACTGAAGTCAGTCTTGAAATTCCCACTCATGATTAATCTATACTTTTCTCTCAAAAAAATTTGCCTTTATGAATAAGATCTATGATAGCTGAAGATGTAACTCAATTCTTGTAGTAGAGAAGATTCATATGTTCTTCCAGGGAAGCKGAATCAGGTTTTTTTCTATTATTATAAGTATATATGGTCTTTACTGATATTGCAAAGACAACCTCTTTACAAGTTGTCTGTCCACACCRCATGCTTATGCTACAGTCATCTGGTCTTTACATATCTAGTAGAGCACCAAATCTACTCAAAGGGTAGATATCCCAGATATCCTATGGATATCCCAGACCATCTGCTGTCATGCTCCAAGTTTAAAACATAARTCTGGGGGTAGAAGAAGTAAGAGGGAGGACATTTGCAGCTATGACATTCCTCTTCCTGGAGGAATAAGTGACCTTATTGCTCTCTAAAACTACTTGAAAGGAGGTCAGCCTCTTCTCCCAGGAAACAAGYAACAGAAGAAGAGCACACAAGCAGCACCAGGGGAGGTTTCAGGAAGAATTTTTCACAGAAGGAGTGATTAGATATTGAAATGAACTGCCCAGGGAGGTGGTGGGGTCACAGTACCTGGAGGTGTGTAAGGAAAGACTAGACTTGGCACCAAGTGACATGGTCTAGTGCACAGGTGGTGTTGGGTGATAGGTTGGACCTGATTTTGTGATTTTGCTTTCCTGGGGGTGTCTGGACCCTGCTTGCCCACAGGAAAGGGTGAATTAATTCTCTTGCTTACACACACAGCTTTTGTTATACTGGTTAAACTGTCTCCACCGACAAGTTCTTACACCTTTGCCCCCTGACTGTCTCTTGCATCCTACTCATRTTTCCAAGCTTTTTACAAGAAATACCTTATTTTTTCCAGTTCTGTCAGGCAACTAATTTACATGGTAGCTCCATATTGAATTGCATAGTTTTAAAAATGARCTTTGTCTCCCATCTAAAGAGATTTATTATTCTCATCAAGAACACCATTTGTGAGCAAAGAAAGTTAAGTTGTGCTTYGGAACAAAAGATAAACATTTATTCTAGCCACTTATTTTCTTGATATCCTGTTGTAAGCCTCAGCAGATATTTTCATAAACTAAGATCATGTCAGAGGTTAAAAAAGTACTCATACTTACCAGCAATTATTTATAGTTGATCAATAAATTATATAATAGCTGCTCATTCTTTCAGTAAAATACCTTCCCTTTTCTCTATATAAAATACTGTACTGTATTTTTTTCTCAAGGTTTTGCATCATTCCAAATTAGCAAGAGCACAAGGCAGTTTCATTTATTGCTCTATATATCTTGACAGAATTCATAAATTATTTTAAAAAACGAAACCTGACTTGGTATCTAGCTTGAAAAATATTAGTTACCTTAATCTCTTTTTCTCCATTTTGGAAGATGAGTATATATTAGTGTGTAACTTTTAAAATTCAACAGCAATGCACATTCTTTTTCACGGCATCTATTTACTTCACCTTGAATAACAAGCTGCTCTACAATGTGTTTTTCACATCCTTCCTTGTCTCTTGCTCAGTAAAATTCTAAATGATCACAAGCTTTCAAAATGTCTAACAGAGATAAAGGAGCTCTCATACTAAACATGATAGGTCAGGTCACTACATTCGTGTGTGTTGTTACTAGAAGGCCAACATGTACAGCCACAGCATCCCACAGAACAACCCATATGTTGTGTGTGAACAGGCCGAGGATAAACTTTGTGCATTTCATTAATCCGCAGCATTGTGGTTTTTGATACTGAAATTGCTTTCAAACCATTGGTTTGAAAAAGAGAATGCATAGCAAGTTAGGCTTAAATAATCTTTATAGATAAGAAAGTGCTCAATGCAGGCAGGAATAGAGAGGCAGCAGAGCATTACAGAATGGGTCAGCAACCAGTTCAGACYTCTACAAGATGAAGTTTCTGTCAAAAGAGTGCAAATATACAAAGGCAGCACCAACATTTGTTATTGTTGATGTGTCTTCAGAGACACATCATTAAACTGCACCCAGAGAGCTCTATATTTAAAGAAAATTCAAGGCCAAATTTGTAACCAAACACCATAACTCGCTGGCTGCTCAGCAAATGGAGTTCTGACACTAGAAAATGGCAGCAGGTATCAACTTGGGCTGCCTGGGCTGTGCTTAGCCTGTGGCAGAGCTGCTGCCAGCTTGCTCTAACAGCAAACTGTTGGCCATGGGACCATTGTCTGGCCTGAGCTGAACCCCTGTGGTGGCCACAGATAAACAAGGTCAGATAAACTTGGCAGTCACCATAGGACAGGCAGTCACCCATGATGTCCCCTGGAGCTGGGCAAGGTGGCACCAGAAGCAGGGCTGGGAGCCAATAAGAAGGAAGCAAGGCATGGGGCACTAAAAAAAGCCAAAAACTGAGGAGGAACCATGAACTCAGTACATTTCCTGATAAGAATCCTGGGAAGGTCCTGCCTGCTCCAGCTATTTGCTGTGCTTCTTCTTATCCACAAGGTAGTTTTGGGACTAACAAAATGTTCGGTTTGAACAATTCTACAACTTCACCTCTGTCACTTCAATAAACTTGTTTTTTTCCACAAAATTTTTTAAGGTCTAAACTGTTTCTGCCTTTTTAAAATAATTTCCTTATTGGAATCTGTATTTTGGGGATGGGATACAGAGAATTTCACTGAGCTTATTTTTTAAATTACARGTTAATTKCCTGAAGTTAGATTTTTAAAATCTAAAAATCTGTTCTCCTAAGGAGAGAGATGCTAACACTCTCCTGAGTGTTCTCCTACAGAAAAGCATCTTTTTCCCCAAGGTAGCAAGTATATAAGTCACAGTGCTGATGCATATGAAATGGAAGGCAGAAGAGAATATGTTTTCAACACAAATCTGGTGAGGTTTTGGATATAAAGCTGATGTAATAAAAAAGGAATAGTATTTATATTTTAATTTGGAGACTCAGAATCTGGGGGATGGTATGCATATCAAAGACCACTGAGCTTCATTTACAAGACATGCAATTAAGCATTAGGGATTTGATTCACTTGCCTGACTGGAAATATTTATCCTGCTTGGAGATGACCCACGTATCTTGTTTAATCTCTGAAATTGTCTGAATTTTTCAAATATGTCCCATATTTGAGTCCCATGCAGCTGCTTCAGATATTTAGGGGAACTCAAAAAGCATAGGAATTTTCCTTCAGGCAGTTGACTGGATCCCTGACTGAATCAACTGTGACAAATCTTGCTGAAGTTTGATCTATTGCAGTTTTGCAATTTCCTCTTCACTTTTTACTTCAGGCAAATGGAAAAGACAGAATCATTGGAGCTGGAAAAGACCTTCAAGATCATCAAGTACAATCTTTGACTTAATAGCACCATGCTCATTAGCAGTTTGGCCATTTCACCTTTGCTACTTAGCTCCTTTCCAACAGAGCTGGAGAACTTTTGGCTTTCAAGACCATCTGAGAGACAGAGGTTCTCTTTTTCTAACAGAGTAAATCACAATATCTTCATTATTTCTCCTCTTCTCATAACTGACAATGTCCCCTCCAAGACAAACCTAGTCACCTTATTCCCCATATCTACTCAYGGCATAAATAAAATAGATGTTATCTGCCAAAGAGGTAACACAAAAATAAAGAAGAAAAAAGGGAAGAAAGCACATCCCTATTCCTATTTCTATGATCCATGAGGAAAGCAAGAAAGGGAGGCAGTACCTTGCCTTATCTAATATAATTATTTTGCTTCATTAATTTAATTCTGCCTTTTCTATTYCTTTCAAAATTGTGGCCTGGAAAGAGGCTATCCCTGGTTTACCTAGCTGAGATAATCTGTTTTCTACAGTCATTGGTAATATTTCGTGCTGCCAACATTGAGCATTAGCTTGTGTTTATACAGRAACCTAAGCACTACAGTACTACTCATATAAATAAGCATATCGGAAGATACTAAACTTGTGAATATATGGAAATGTSTTAATCAGCATATCTTAATTTCACATTATATATTGGAAAAATGTGAACAGATTTTGTAGCAGGGGATATTGTGCTAAAATTTGGCATGTATTTTAATATTACTTTAAAAATTGGGTAATAGGACTTTTTCAAAATAAGAGAGATACAACAATCAAGGTATATTGTTGGTCTGGGATTTTATATCAGCATGTATGTTCATACAGTGCAGTAATAAACAATTAAGAAAACCACAGTGTTTTCCATAACAATCCATTATATTCAGTATTAGCTTTTCTAGAATTATTAAACTGGTTGTCCTTAATGTATAGATATTCTGAAACTACTGCATGAAATGAGACTTTTCTTTTTATCCTTTTCAAACTTTTTTTTTTTTTAAAGGAAAATTGAGTTCCCCAGAAAACTAGTAGAACACTGATTACTTGCTCTGGAGACTGAAATCCTGTAATTATCTTCAGAGAGGTGAAAGAGCTTCTCTGCATTCCCTGTGATAGCAGGAGGCAGCATTGTAACAGCAGGACATCGTGCAGAGCCAGGAAGATAAATCACTGGAAAAGCTGGATGCCTACCTAAAAGCATGGTAACTAAAAGAGCAGGTTAAATATCATTAGTTCATTAGCAAGTGAAGTTTGGATACGTGGGATGCATACAAATACCTGAYGTTTCATAGGATTCACTTTCTAAGTAATTTTTTATTTTGCTAAACAAGTAAGGAAAAGAAAATCAATGAAGATATACAAGTAATTCTACTAACACCTTGGTTTTAATGCACTATATTATTCTATATTAATATTTTATGTCTATAGACAATATTAACCTGATTAACATGGCTTTGTCAATACACAAACTTATTACTCTGCACTGTAAATACTAATTTTCTGTAAAGAGGGCTTCCTCTGGTCTTCCATTGTTTTGTAAACAAAGAAAATAGAAAAACAAGAAAGTCAGAAAACATTTTAGGAATTTTGATGGCAATATTAAAGTTTAAGAGATTTTATATTTAGAGGTAAAATCTCAAGTAGAACCCTTTCTAATGCAGCTTACCCTTTTTATATAGTATTTATATCTCTTTACTGCCTTTCACTGAAGTAACTGTTCTCTGAAGTCAGTAATTATTTAAGTCTAGCAGAATTTGCCTAAAACAAAGAACCCCATGTCGTTTGTGTTTAATTTTYAGTCTATCAAAAAAAATTACAATTATAAATTTTCTTTCAATGCAAGCACTAGGATTTAAAAACATCTCACAAAATATCTTYTTTGGGTTTAATAGTGTTTTTATATAATCTAGGTAATGTTATTTTAATTCCATTTTCCTCTCTCTTATCTTGGGCTGCAGACATTCTTCAACACTTAGATTGGATGTAAGCAAAGAGACATTTTYCTCCCCCCAGATTTTTTTTCTCCCCCTAGATTATTTTATACATCTTTCAGAATAAGTGAGAGGTAGGTAAGACTGAGGCCAGTCATGTAAAGAGCATGTACATCACATTTGGTAATTGTCTATAACATAATAAATTTAAAACCCAGGCAATCAAATAAAGAAAAACCTCCATACTTGTAGGTTCTGTTAATTTTAACTGTGTACASCTAAAAAGCTTACTTTTTCTACAAAAGACAGAGCAGTAAACTTGGGGTTATAAGGTATGATCTACAAAAATRTAAACATTACAGATAATTGCTTTATATTATTTACACTGGTAACAGCTACCACTACTTCCTTAAAAACTTTATATTTTCTGAAATGAATTTGTTTATTGTTCATAAACTCTTTCTATTTTCATCATTGAAACAATGACTGTTTCATACAGGGGCTTCATAAGACCTCCCAGAGCTATATGACTTACYAGCTATGCCTAATGTTTAAAAAGCCCATAAAAGTTACATTTAAAGAGTGAAGCAATTCCAGAGGTTACACAACAATGCAGCCAATTGCTCTTATCATGCAGAATACTACACTGGATTATTTTTTTAGGCTTATTCAATTTAGTCAGAGTACTGGTTATTCTAAAATTTTTTTCAGAGCGTAGAACAAAGTAGAATTTAAACACACTTTTTCCTTGAAGGACTTGGAATGTTGATCACACTGTTTGACATTCTTAATGACTAAATTTGCCTTTATATCATAAAAATTAAATAGCCTTTAAATCAGATAAATTCAGCTTCTCAAGAAACTAATGCTTCTCAAACTGTTGCTTGAGTAAAATGCTTGAAACGCATACATCATCTTTCAGTCTTAAAAGAAAATTATTTGCTGAACACAGAGGTGTTGAACTTCTCCAAGCAAGAAAGCCAAGTAAGATTCACCAGAAGGGTAAACAACACTTCCCATAGATGTCAAATATGTGATTTAAGAATTAACCCTCTGAGATTTCCTGGAGGCAGTGCATCAAATTCCTCGTAGATTGWCAGGAGAATGGATGATGTTAGCAGACACATCATTCAATGTATACTCAGCAATGGAGGGTCTGTCCTTACAGCTGCTGTTCTTCATGGTACTGCTGGTTGTGTTTGAAAGAAAATGTTGATGACTGTTTTACCTGGCTCTAGAAATGCCCTGCWGAAGCTTCCTATGTGGGTTTTCAACATACCTATTTTTGTTTTCACATAATACCCACGCATTTCCCAAAAGTCTTGATRGGGTCCTGCACTTGTGAGTAGTCCTTTACAATAACACTTTGATTCAGCAAACTCATCTAATGCACAGGTTTGCAGATAAAAATCTATGAATAAACTGGGAAAAAAAAGTAGATGAGAATAAAATTATACAGTAGGCCCATTAATAGATGAGGTCTATGAGAATTGTTGACTTTCTTTGCAAAACAGTCTCTAAGGTAAACTAAGTGAAGAAGTAGGGGGATGGAAATGTCTAAGCATGGGACAATAATGCAAAAATAAATACAAAGATGAGTCTAGTAATTACTGATCAGACTTGCATGATAGCCAAAGCCAGTGGAAGTATTCCACTCATAAAATTGAATTGGATTAAACATTATTATTAATAGTAGCCATAACAGTAATAGTGCCTTGTATACACACAGTCATAAACAAGTGACCTTTTGAAATAATGGAGCAGTGGACACAATCTTAAATCACTATGTGCATATTGATTAAAGTATCTCACAGAATAGTTTTGGAAATGTTCCTATTAAAAAAAAAAAAACCCACACACATACAAATCTAAGTTACCTGTAAGCACGGGGAATTGCTGTGAAGATAATTTGTTACTCAAATTAGCTTCTCTGACAACATGAGCCAGGAACAGAGCCAATTTATTTTAACGTAAGAAATTCAAATAAATGGCAGCAATTAAGGATCATGTTGCACCTTTTACTGCCATAGTCCATCTGAGTAAGAAAAGGTGAATTATTTAGGTAAAGACTGTGCATTGCATTTTTATAAGATCTGAGAAAAGTTTTGGAATTAGAATGTTAGCTTTTGTATTTTGTATACACACCTCATGATTTTTATATATGTATATTACAGAATCAAAGATTTTTCTTGTCTTKTAATTTGAACTTTCTTCTCTCAGCCCTTTGACTATTTTTTTCCCCCCTTTCTTCTTTTGGAAGTAACAGACCCTGAGACATTGGAATTTCTGTGAAACTCTGAAGGTGTTTATACAAAATCTTATTAGTTGAATGCATTTATTTTATAAGTATACCTAAGTGTTTCATATTTGTGTACATTATGATCATCATAATAAAACATCTTTGTGTTTAGCAAAGTATACAAAAGTACAAGAAAAAAGTGTTCTAAATGCACTTAACAGAAATACTTCTTAATGTGTAGACAAAAGAAATGTTGACGTCATGTTACTAATATTTAAAGAAAGAATGAAAACATGATTTTCATGAGGAAGTTTGAGGCTAGAAATACCAAGGCAGTGGCAGAGATGACCTAGTAGGACATAGGGCATGAGACTTTGCACTTGGAGAGGGATTTTATTTTTTTTTTAATACCTAAAGGAGGCCAGAGGAGATGTAGAAGTTAGGAATCCCAGTGCTCATTATTTTGGTCCTATTTCTTTTACAGCATTAATCTTTTTTGGGCAAACAATGTCTTCTATTCTTAATAGAAATGAAGYTTCCAGTTTTTCCAAAATAGATTACATGAGATGCTACAAGTCAGATCTAAGTGGTGTTCTCAGTTACATTTCACAGCAGCATAGAATCACAGAATATCCTGAGTTTAAAAGGGCCCAACAGGATGACTAAATCMAACTCCCAGCCCTGCAGATCACCATCCCCGAGACACACCATGTACCTGAGAGCTCTGTCAAGCTTGGTGCTGTGACCACTTCCCTGGGGAGCTGTTCCAGTGCCCAGCCACCCTCTGGGTGGGGAACCTTCCTCTGATGTCCAACGTAAACCTCCCCTGACTCAGCCTCATGCCGTTGCCCCAAGTCCTGTCATTGGTCACAAGAGTGAAGACATTTGTGAAACTCTGTGCTCAGTTTTAAAAGGCAAATTGAGAAGTGAAGGATTACATTGCATGGAAGTTTGAGTGTWTTTCTCACCTAGGTTGGCAGATGCGGTGTTTTTCTTCCTGGACATTCTCAGTGTTTAGTAATAAGTCCAACTTGAGTTTTTCAGGTATCTAACAAATTATTTCCTCTATGGGGGTCTCTTCCTCATTCATTAGTCAATTATTTTCTCAAAATGTGAGGGAAATTTATATCTGCAGCATTGGCACTCTTCTAAGAAACTGAATTGGGTTTGAAATTTACAAAGATTAAAAAAATCAGAAGTGAAAATTGAATGCAAATTTCCTCAGATAACACATACATACACACTGTATATGCAGAACTGTGGTTTCTGTAAGAATCCTGAATTGAAAATGATTTTTTGCTAATTAGTGCATTCAGTATGCATATAAAGTTTATTTTATTTAAATTTATAAATTAATGCATTTGGACAAGCAAAAGGAGAAAGCAATATATTCATCATGATGTTCACATCAAATGTAAGAAAAAAAATAGATTTATCTCTGCACAAAAGCTCTACAAATCCTGTAATTGCTGTATAAACTCCTCTTATTTTAAAGTAACAGTAGCTTTTAAACACAAGTCAAATATAACCAATGCATCTGAATACATGTGAGTCTCCAGAGAGGCAAAAATTAACTTTGAGAGCTGAGCATGCCTCACAATCCTAGTAGACAATATTATCAGGGTTCCCTGTTCCTGTTCAGAAATTTGCCAGCAGTTCCCAGAAGACAGACTGTAAGGATGTGGCAAATGTAGGAAATTTGCCAATTAACCAAGAAGTTGTAGTATGGTTGTTTATCTCTCTTAGATGGGAGGTTTCTGATTGCACAGAGGGCAAAGGAATTCTCAGGTACGAGAAACTACTACTGAATTATAGCTTCTCGTACYTGAGAATATGCCAGGCTGCTATTGCTGTATTTTCTGCTACTCTCCTAGACTGAATAGCTGTTGTAAAATAAAATTGTAAGGTTTTTAGTGTTGGAAGGCCTTAATCAGACCTTCAGTTCTCAGGCTCTGGGACTAGACTTGTCTTTTTAGCCAAAGAAAACTGGAAGTTTCAAAGTATCACATAAGATAGATGGAACAYATCTTAGAATCATCAAATTTTGGCTTTTTTGCTTTTGTTTTGTTTTGTATTTTTTGCCAATGACCAATGATGTGGTTTGAGAGGAAGTAGGTTTTCTGAGATGCTGTAGTCACACCAATGGGTGCTCAGATTTTAATATTGGCACCTGGTTTGGCCACTGGGGCATTGGATACGCCTCTGAGAAYACAGCGGTTAAAAAGCAGAGCATTCGTGGGGGAAGCGCTCTTGGGTTTTCCGGCGGGGAAGAGTTCGGGTCTCTCCCCTGTCCCAGCYGCCGGCTGGGTGGGGGGAGGGGAAGCCATGCGGCCATAAGGTAGGCTGGGCCTTGGACAGAGATTGGAGGTAGGCATGGCCCAAGAGTAGAAGAGTGGAAGAGTACCGAGAGGTATCCCCCCCCCCAACCCTGGAAGATGGAGAGAGAGAGAGAGAGAGATGGTGCCTGGGACTGTTATCTTGGAATTCGATATCATGTGCTGCCAGCACAGCCCGCCGGYGGAGAAGGGGAGGGGCAGGTCCAGTCATGTGTCYGGCCGCTTGTAGGAGCTTTTAACCCCTTTTTTGGACAATGGAAACTTTACAGAACATTAATCCTTCCTAGAAGAGAGATAAGAGTGGAAGATGAAGAAGGAAACAGGCAAGTGTTGAAGGTCTGAGCAAGGGAGAGATGTGAAAAGAATAGACAAGAACCTTAGGTGGGAAGAGATGATGGAGTGGCTTTTTGCTGGACTCTTTTTGTATAGCCATGGACAGAACCATGTTTCCTTGTGATACAGAGACTGCATCCAGGGSGAGGCAATGCCTCAGAACCAAGAGAATTCAGTGTTGGTACCCCTCGGCCCCAGGGGGTGAAAAAATTTGGGGGGGACAGGTGTTCCAAAGGAGAGACTAYGCCCTTTTTGGACTGGGACAAAGCATCCTTAAAAGACAACCCTAGAAGCAGCTCTGGTCCGTGTTCAGTGGYGAGAGCAAAGGACATGAAAGGAGGAGGTCACCATGGCACAAGAAGGACTCCTCTCCTCTTGACGAATGGAGAATTGATTAACTACAGGGTGGTGATGGACCGAGAGTCGGTGATTTGGGAGATGGACATAYTGGAAATTTGGTGGGGGGAGAAGGAAATGTATTTGTTAAGGCTTTCATTTTTCCTGTGTGTGTTCCTTTTTATATAGAGTTGTAGTGTAGTTAATAAAGTTTTGTTTTCTTTATTTCTAAGTAGGAGCCTGCTTTGCTTATTCCTGGTCACATCTCACAGCAGAAACCAGGGAGAAGGTATTTTCATGGGGGCACTGGCATTGCGCCAGCATCAAACCATGACAACCACTATCAGGTACAATCRAAGAGGCCTTTTGGAAGCATATTATCACTGTTCATTATAACAACTTTCTATACCAAGTTCTGACCAGATATAATTTTACCCAGTGTCCAAGAAGGTTAAACAGAAGAGTAAGTTTTAATTTTCCTATTTCACTTTCCATTGAATCCAAAATCCAGGAGCCAAGTAATTTTTGAAATGACAATGGTTGAAGTATTGGCTAAATCTGAAGTAGTACTCATTGGAAAAAAATCAATATGATCCAGTATAATCCATAATTAATTAATTAGATCTAAATTCATGTCAACATAAAGAAAAGGGAAATGTTGCATAATTTTTATTTCTCCATCCACATCAAAGCTGTTTACATGAATTTATCAAATATTTATGCATTCCTTGATTTGTCCATTTATTTATTATATCCTTATTTATAAACCTGATTTTTCATCTTTAACTTTAGCTCTTACATCTTAAAATAACTGTCAGAAGAATTCCATTCCAGACAGTAAGAAACGTGTTAGGTTTTATGAACATGAATTTACTTTAAAAGATAGTGGAGGTGAATRAAATAACCCAACAACCTTCAAGACCTTTTATATCATATTGCTGAATTATAATGAATTGTTTGTAGAGCCTAAGAGAGTTACAGACTGAATAGTGGAAAAGGTATAAAACCTGATTATATTTCTAATTAATTCAGGCTTCACCTTGAAGGATATTGTTGTACAACAAAAACCCTTCTTATAGTTAGATTACTCAAGACATTTTTTTTTAGGAAACATTTCAGAGAGTGTTTATATTTGTTTTAAGAAAAAACCCAAAATGTTTTCAATACTTATTGGTACAAAATAAAATAAAAGGACTGTAGGTAAAATAGGTGCACTTTTTTTACTCACAAAAGAAATTGTATGCAGAGTTATACAAAACTTTTCCCTCTTGTGTGCCTAAAATTCAAATCTTTAAACTGCATTTATACTTCTAAATGTGAATTTCCTGAAACAAATGGTGTTCCATTTGGGATTGTAAAGACTTTATGGTTCTAAGCTCCTCTTTAAAAAAGATCAACTGTAGATCAAAAGTGACCTTATACMAGTAGCATCAGAGTCTTAGAAATGGTCTTGATATTAGGAAGGGAAAAGTGCTTTGAGAGGACAAGTAGACACACTACATGGCACAAAAAGGAGTAACTAATACTTGATGAAGGTTCACAGGTCTTTAAGGAGACCCAGAGAATCTCAAAACACCCAATGTTCAAATTTTCCTAGAATTCAGAATAAAAAGAACTAAGCCATATTTTTATTCCTGTATCAACAATGAATGAAGACAACTTAAATCAGTTTTAATAACATTTCAAAATAGTATASTTCAGTTTGTAGCTAGTTATTTAATACATACAGAATGATATTTAGCACATCTGCATTGGTAGAGGCACTGCTTCATTTATTTATTTAAGGGGAAAAAGCACTCTAAAAATATCTCTTTTGAAAATCAAATCAATTTTTTTTCTCCAAGATAATGAAATGTTATGCCAGCCTGAAAGAATTGATCTCAAATCATTGTAGCTGTGCCACTGAAATAGTACGGAACTAGTTATGTTAGGTAACTGAYACCAAAGAAGATTGCCTGTAGAAAACACCAGTGTTATGTGAAGAAAGTATTTAAAAGAAGAAATTAAAAGATACATCCTCTAAAGATATGTTGAATGAATGCAAAATGTGGTGCTGCTAGCAATGAAAATATCGATGTATGTTTGGTGTACAGATAAGCAATTAAAATTGTGTGGTGGCAAAACCTCTGATCTATGTCAGAACAGGTCAGATGAAGACCTCCACCACTGAGGATGGCCTCATCAAACGTTTAATTAGCAAAAGGCTGGGTTGTGAGCCAGGCAAGGCTGTTAAGCAAATTCTGGAGGGATAATGTTTTTAATGCTTTTGTCCTTCTTTACACAACTGGCTCAGGTGTAAAACCGCCAGACATTCATATTCACATATAGGCCTGAAGGTRATTCGTCCCTTCAGGAGTGACATAACTCACTCCGCTGTGCTAGTTGGTGTTAGAAGCATCTGTCAAGTCATACAAGGTGTCATAACCCATCAAAGACCCCTGAAGTACCCCCAGACTCATTTCTGGGGCCATCCACCAGAGGACTGTCCATGATCCAGTACTACATCAAATATTGTAAACCCCCTCTGCCCCAAGGGAGGCACCTGGCTGCTCCCACCTGAACACATTGAACATCATGTTGTATGAGCTTCCCTACCCCTGTTGGATCAGGAATGAGACCAACATTTTGAACRTCGGACATAGAAACTGTAACAACCAATTCTCATTGCTGGATCTGGGGGTGGTGTTGTCTTTCCCCTCTGCTATCTATTCTTAACCTTTCTTCCTCTTTYTATTTTTTCCTTTCCTGCTTTCTTAAGTGATATCTTTATACTTTTATATTTTTTCATTTCTATATTCTGATAATCCAAAAATAGCTTCATACCTTCTTTGCTGTGCAACCAAATTGTTCTAAAATAAAGATGCCATAGACATTTATAAACACCTGTCATTCAGTGTCATTTTACACTAATCTGCTCCAAGGGATCTGGTCACAAGAACAATTACMCTGCCTTGGGGCATGAGTAGCTCATCGCTCAGCAGCTGCAGCTTTGGGTTTTGGTGTGGCCTTGCAGTACTGGAGCGAGGAGCAGAGTGAACAGCAACAGAAGACAACAAAGTAATCAATGCAACTGATTTTGTTGGCTATAAGCTGATTTCTCTGTCCCTTCTTTTGATCTCTGTTGTAAATATGAGCTGATGGTATCATTCTCACCTTTAACTCCACTTTTGAATGTTCAGAGATCTTATCATGTGTTAAGTAGGTTCGGCTTAGTGCTTATGGAAACATTTTGTACTTTGTCCTGCTTGGCAATTGTTTTAGATGTGGCTCCAAAGCCGCAGATCACATCATACTTGTCATTCATTCTTGTGTTTTGCAGGTCCTAGCTGAATTTGCTTCAAACTGAGTAAGGATCATCTCCCCAGATGACCACCAGAGACATTCAAAGAGGAGCACACAGGTGCAATAACAAGTATTGAATAAGGTTACAAGAGCTAGAAGACTAGATAGGTGGTAACTCAGTATTTGGTGGGTTTATGTAAATTTTAGTGTAGAAATTAWTTTGCTTTTTACTCTCCGRTGTGCTTGATTTGTGGAAAACTTCCAGTTTGCACCRTGAACAGAATAAACAATGTCTCCTTTTGAAACCTCTTCTCCTTATTTAAAGAGTTCCTAAAATTTGGCAACAATTTGATTAAGGATCAAATTGAAAGGAGAATTTAATTTGCAAGTCCTTAACTTTAAAATATTCTTACATGTTTAAATCAGGAGATGATACAAAATTCCTTGTTGATTTTCCCCAGCTCTTCTATAGTAATAATAATTTATTATTATAGATAAATTCTACTTCAGGAWTTTTTTACATTACTGGAAGTAATGATGTATCTGCTAGCTGTGTTAGTATTGTGCAGTACAGCTCTATGCCAGGACAAGCATATGCCTGATCTGTATCTATAACTGTAAAACTAGACTCTCATTCATCAGTTAATATGAAATCAAACCACCGTCATACATCAGTAACATATTTATCATACTTATGGTAAGAAAAATGATGTTAGAATGTAAAAGCTTTATCATTCTATTATTGATTTAAATTAGCCTGAAACAGTGCTTTAGAGTCCATTATTCTTCCACTTCTTAGTCTCAGTCTACTCTACATCATCAGTACATCAGCTGATAGTGTTCAATGGCAGTAAAAGAAAGAATCCAGCTTGCAGTGGCTGTGACTGATCTAACTTCTCCCTTGCTAACCGAGATCCATTAAAAGAACAGCTTGCAAAATTGCAGCAGCTGCATCTACACAACCAGTCTCCTGACTTGTGAAATAAACCCAAAATTTTGAATTGACCTACCTGTAACTCCCCTCAGCCGCAACTTTACATTAAATTTAGAATTTATGTAAGTTTGGTTTTTTTCAACTTAAAATACAAAAAGTACTCATATTGCCACAGAAAGTACATGATTAACTCTCCCTTAATTTTCCCAAGTGAATTACCTTTCCGAGTGAGGTCCTCACATGACTAAAAAATATATTATTACATTTGAGGGGTTAATCCAATTTCATTTAGCCTAATCTAGAATAGCATTTTCAGCTTTTCCATAAAGTATAACACCACTTCAATGCATCTCAGGTGAAGCAAGTGAATTTGCCAGTTCTATTTTAACCACACCATCTGCGACATTTCTGTTGCAAATGTTGGCAGTATACTGACACCACATTACTAAAATGAATGAGACCTGACATATGAAAAAATCCCAGATTTCTGTTCCAGCTAATATATATATACATGAATAAATATATATGTAAATTGGCCCTTATTCARAATTTTTTTTCTTTGGAAAATGTCAATGCTACTATTAATAGCAATGGTTTAGGTTGTACTAGTATTCTAATACCTTTTTAAGCTCTTCTGATCTTGTCAGCAATGAAAGGAAGAGATCTTGCTGAATAATGATTCTTGGCAAGGTAGAGTAAACCATCTATGTTGCTTTCCTGACTCGGGCTGTCAGCAGCAAAAATTTAACATGGTCAGGTTTTTGTGACAATAAACTGATGGTGCTTGGACTCCTGAAAAGTTGAAAGAAAAGCAAATTTTTAGAGATGAAGGAGTCTGCCTTAAAATGTGTGTATGAATGTGGCATGGGCAAGTAAGATAACCTCTTAAATATTATTTTTTTTTGTCATCTGATGCCTTACTTTACCTATAAAATATTTGTATTTCTGATAGCTAATAAAATTGAGTGGTTATACGGCTCTTCATGTCACTTTAATAATATCACTAAATGCCAAGCCATCGCTTTATTGACAATTTGTATAGAAATTTTCAAATTTTGCAGATTCTCACAACAATTTTGCATATTAATTCACCTTACAAGCTCACTTTTTTCTGAATTATATTTTTCTTTCTGAGTTAAGGCAATGTGAGAAGGGACATTTCCAGAATTCCTGAATGTCAGGCTATTTAAGAGAACAAATATAGTGCTATGTATTTTTCTTTGGGGGTGGGGGTATAACCACCTGTATAASAAACTGTATAACCAAATAGTAAAATATATGATTATCAGAAGCTCTGTCACAGTAATATCCTGTCCATTCTTGAAAAACTCCTTCTCCTGTTTATAGATGTCTCACATTTCTGTGCTCCTTTAAAACAGAAGAGGGCTCTGGGGCAGTTTGTGCATACAACAGCAGAGGTGGAGAAACATTTTAATAATCCACAGCAAAAAAATTATTCCAGACATAGAATTATAGAATCATTCAGGCTGGAAAAGATCTCCAAGATCATTAAGTCCAACTGTTAACCATTAAACAAGTTCAACACCAATTGATGTTCCTAAGCACTACCTCTTCAGGTCTTTCAAATACCTCCAGCGATGGTGGCTCATCTACTTCCCTGGGCAGCCTGTTCCAATGCTCTGGAAGCCTTTTGGTGAAGAATTTTTTCCTAATATCCATCCTAAACCTCTTCTGGCACAACTTGATGATGTTTCCTCTGGTCCTGTTGCTTGTTACTAGGAAGAAGAGACCAGTCTCCCGGTCTCCAGAACCTCCATTGAGGTAGCTGTAGAGAGTGATACAGCTGTAGAGAGGTCTTCATTCAGCCTCCTCTTCTCCAGAATGAACACCAGCAGTTCCGTCAGTCACTCCTCTCATCTTGTTCTTGGTCTTGTCCTCCCAAATGCAGCTCTCTGTCCATCCTTCTGCTGGTGCTTGCGCTCAGAGGCATGTGAATTCACCTGGAAAGCAAAAGAGCAGGGTGAAAGAATAGGCTATGGGGCTACTGCAGGAGTGTTTTCAGACCCATTTGTGCTGGCAACCTTTGAGTCAATTGTCTTTCATCTATTCCCCAGACCATTTTCTCACCCACTGGCATGCTCATGTGGATTCTCAGTCAAGCATTATTTCTAGCTTTTTCTGCGCATTCCTATCTTCTAATGTAAATATGGAATAGAATTTCTATTGTTCTATTTTTCTAATAGGATAAATAAATTGGGTTCTGTCAGTTCTTATCAGGTCCTCGATAATTTCCCATCATCTTTAACTCCCCACTGGCACGCTGGCTGGTAGCCCTGCTAAGTGTGTTTGCTTCATACTGTGTCAGTACAGTGCTGTAATCATTGCTTTATATTTTCAATGAGAACACAATTTACCTCCTTATACTTTTATTGGAGTTTGTTCCAGCTCCATACCTAGATGTAATATCAATAAAACAAAACAGAGCAAACAACAATAAAGGCACAAACATCTTGATATTAGGTCTGCCCCAACTCTGAATTTTAACTGATTAAATTTATTGACTTTTAAAAGATGTCTGTGCCAGGCCACTCTATTCTTCATAAACTGTAGATTTTTAACAGGCTTCCTTTTATATTAACCTAAAAATGCAGGGAAAATACAAAATAATTTCCTAAAAAATTATGCCTACCAGAAGTATCACAATTTGCTGATCAGTCCCTGCAGCTGTCTCTGCTCTTAATTTTTTTTTTCTATGTTAAGCTCATCAATTGTAACCAACYTGAGAAGAAGTGTAGAAGTCACAGTATGTTTGGGAACAGTGTATGTGTGACTATATATTTGCAATAAACATAATTTATCTAATAACTTTTTGGTGTTTAATGYAAGTGACAAGGTTTTGGTAATGGTGGCAGCTGCAGGGATGGCCTTCGTGAGCTGAAGCCAGGGACTTYTCTGTGCTGGACAGTCATTTCCAGATGGCTCCAAAATGGACTCACTGCAGGACACAGCTGAGCTTGGCAGAGCAGTCTGTGGTGTCTGGGAGAATTTATGTAAGACATGATAAAAAACACTGCACATCAGGGAAGAGGACAGAGTGGAACAAACAATCCTSCTAACACTGAGGTTAGAGAAGGAGGAGGAGATGTTCCAGGTGCTCAAGCRGAGACCACAGTGGAGCGGATGTCCACACTACAGACCATGGAGAATCCCACACTGGAGCAGGTACATAAGTCCTAAAGGAAGCTGCAGCCTGGCAGTCCCCTCAGTGGACTGGAAAAGGACTGCAGTCCATGATGCAGCAGAGGAAAAAGTCTGAGGAGGAAGTAGCTGAAAGGAAATATTACAGACTGGCTGTAGCCCTCACTCTCTCTGTGTTGCTTGGGGAGAAGGGAGACCGTATYGTTGTGCCTTCATTTCTCAACATCTAACTCTCTTTTTAACTGATAATAAACTAAATTTTTCCCATGTCAAACCTGTATTGCCCATGATAGGCATGAGTTTTCCACCCAACTTCCAGAAAACTTCAATTGAGAAGTGGGTTACAGTAGCTGAGTGCACATCTGGCAATCAGCCAAGGTCAATTTACCGCAGTTATAAAATGTATTAAACAGATAAAACCCAAAAAGCCTATAGAACACTTAAAATCCAAATATCAACACTTGGATTTGAAACAACGTCTTAAAATCTTACTCAGCTTTAAAGTCATGGAATGGCAAAATATTTTTTCTTCTTTATTATTTTTAAAGGGTTTCTAGAGAAACTCACAGAAAATGTGGTGCTGTTGGATCCAGTCTTTTGGATCAAAGAATCCTTTCATCWGAACAGTGGTAACACCACTGATTCTTTATTTTCTAATGCTTCCTTGGTGAATCCTCAAGTACTGGCAGCAGCTGGGGCTTGGATATGGCAGGTGGGAGGGAATTACAGGACGTGCTTACCCAGTTGAGCAGCCTCCTGTGGGCTGTAGTGTGGGCACYTGCTGTGATCTTAGTGTAAACTGAAACAACCATCCACCCCTTTAGATCTTTTTCAGTTAGTCCATTTTTCTGGTACTTTTTAGAGATGGGTTCAGGGCAGAGGTGCCCTCAAATCTAGGCTGTTCCTGTCTGAAATAAAAGATCTGCTGTTCCTGTCTGAAATTAAAGATCTGTGAACTCTTTGCCTAAAACCTTCCAAAGAAGTAGTCCATTGAAATAGTCAGATTAAGGGGTTGCTGGGTATATCATTAAAATAATGCCTAACAGAACAGYGGCAGAGCTGCCTTTTCTTTATCAACAACAACCTCTCTTCGAGTCCTTGGTMTTTGGTGCAGGTGCTAATTTCCAGGATGTCTCGCATGACAAGACACTACTCCCAAAGCAGCAAGCACCTTGAATACCCAGACAACAGCATCACAGCTAAAGGTGAACAGATGCAAGCCAAAGAGACAGCTGTAACACACTTCCTGGAAAAAAAACCATCCCTGCTGCAATCACTCTACACATACCTTGAGGCGCAAATTATATTTATGGGAAATTTGAACTCTTTAGAAATTTTTATAATAAGAATTATCTGTATTTTTCAACAAATAAAATCCTCTTTGTAAGGAAACTAGTATTTCTGTAAATTTATGCTATTTCCTTGTTAAATCCTGTGGATTCTTCCATAAAGTTATCTGGTGTAAAAGCGGAAGTTCTACTCTATGGTAATAAATGCAAAAAGAACCTTATCTTCAGCCACTAGCCATGTATTTTACATATATATTTCATGTGCTTCTCTGATGTTGCAACACCACTAGCAGATCTGGTAGTCCCAGTAGTTTTTATCTGTTACAGAAAAAGTAAACTTTAAGTTCTGCAGTGAAAATCAGTACATGCATAGAATATCAGCAGCATTGTGATGGCTCACTACATTATTTGAAAAAGCTTCAGTTTTCCCACTTGGTCAAGCTGCTTCCAACAATTGATCTGCATCAMTTTCACCTTCTCTGAACTGATTTTTTTTTCAATCTATATTCTGTCAAGGGTTGCAGTGATGGGAAAAATTGCTGAATGCATCTTGTATTTGTTCTAGAAGATGGATCATTATGAAATATTGTGAAATGGAAAGGGGAAACAAGAGGTCTACACTGTCTGTGGGAAAAAAACACCAGCTTTTTATCTACATCAGTCAGAGAGGAAATTATTATGGAACTAAGAAAAATAAAAAGTAGCTTTTGTTTTGAAAGATTTCAAACTTAATTTGGAGGGGATGGAATACTACACAGCAATACAGAATCCAGATATTCTGTCTATTGCCACTGTCTAACAGAGATGCCAAACAAAAATTTAAAAAATCTTTTTTAAGTTATTTTGTCTCCTTTCAAACTGAATTCCGAAGAAGCTTGTGAAAGAAACTTGACTTTTGTCCCTGTTAATGGAGGTATACATCATGTCTATTTTTTTCGTTCAAATTCAGCACTTCTGCCTTCATATTCTCTTATTTAAGATGAAAAATAGAGATGAGTTTAAAAACTGTATTCTTTCCTCAGGAGACTTTATTTCCTGAGATTTTTTTTCTTCCTTTGACAAAATACAATATTGTTTTCTCTGATTAAGTGTTTTATTATTTTTCTGACTGTTAAAAGTTGTTTTGTACTGTGCCTTCATGGTACAAATGTAARCATTTACATGACCACCTCTGCTGTGGTCTACAAGTCCCATTAAGTGGAGGGAAGTGGATTCAGTGACCTCAAARGGCAACTTCAGTCCTAAGGTTTTTAATTCTTTTTTCCTTCCAGTTCTGGAAAACAAAACCAAAAAAACCCCTGAGCTAATGTAACTGACCATACATTTTTGTTGAAAGTGGCAGCTGACATACTCAGGTCAAGGAAGGAATTGGAAATGTCAGCTGACTGGTTTGAGGAGCCAACAGAAGAGAGATGAGATTGGGAACGTCCCCGCATGGTGACGTTGACAGCRCTGCGACTGAGCAGCAGTTGCACTGCAGGGCATTAGGATTGCAGGAAGAGAGTCAGAATCGGTGACAAGTTGAAAGGGTGTCACATTATCAGTCTGTCTATGCTACAGTATTGATCCGTGCCTGTAATCCCTCACACATCCAGGATACTTGCAAACAACTGAGTTAGTTGCTCTTATCATGGATGCAGAGATTCCCTGCACGGTAGGATAGTCATGTTATGCTAAGAAATACAGCTGAAAAATAACCTTCTGAGTAGGAATAATTTATTGTTTCATCAGCATTCAGTACCACAGCAGCAGTTCAGGGTAGATGAAAACCAAACAGAGGAACAAAGATGTTCAGAAGAATAGATAAAATAGAGCAATGAAAGGAAAAACATTGCACTAAATGTGCTCAGGGAAAGCTAGAGGACAGAGGCAGAGCCAGAGGCTCTGTACTCATGGGATCTTCCTTCCAGCACCATATGTGTTTCAGATGAGAAGATAATGTGGAGATCAATTTTTTTATTGATAATGGATAAACACAGGGATCTTATTTCTGTCTCYGATATCTGGAGTACCATAACCATGCTATAACCCGCGCAACAGAGTTTTCCTGAATGTTTATATTTCTTCTCTGTTTAAGGTATTTTTGGAAATGTGAATGTATAACTAGAACTCACTTTATTTGGACATAAGCATGTAACTGAAAAAAGAAATTACAGTACAGTAAAATTTGTGTTTAAATGTGATGGCTGTCACTCACAAATCTGACCTCCCTCAGCCCTCATCCTTTTGGCAGAAGCACACAAAGGAAAGGAAAATGGTCTATAAATGGTTGATTTCTGGAAATGGTTTGTGTGACATATTTTATGGGAAGGGAAAGATCTCTTTTATATGCATTTTAAAAAATATTCTAATTGAATTACATAATTAAACAATTTGGGTTTCTATGCAAAAGGAAGACAAGAAAAACCACTTGCCCTTTACAGTGAAAAAACTTTCTATATTAGACTTTATAATGTTTCTGACAGCTGCTTTTCTGTGTCTGAACTGACTAATGTGCACACAGTAGTTTGATATACATAATCTGCAATATATGTCTTACCCTATTGTATTTAATAGGCAGTTAGGGTGTCTGTGGATATGATAGTAAAATCTGAACATATCMAGTCT
Organism: Cardinalis cardinalis; assembly: GCA_014549065.1. Taxonomy (NCBI): domain Eukaryota; kingdom Metazoa; phylum Chordata; class Aves; order Passeriformes; family Cardinalidae; genus Cardinalis; species Cardinalis cardinalis. The sequence continues at coordinate 9,666,275 of JACDOX010000012.1, forward strand.
TTCAAGGGATCTCAAGCATCAATGAATGACTAGCAAAAGTACTTCCCTGAGAGAATTGGACACTGATCTTTTCCATGGTTTAGCCTTAAGAACAACAAAAAACAGTTGTGTTCCTGTCTAAAAGGAGAGGAAATATGTCTGGAAACAACAAAAGGCAGCAGGAAAGCAAGTTCATGACACAGATAAATGTACCTTGGACCRCAGGTTTTTGCAATATGTTGGCATAGCACAGTCTCAGTAACATAAGTAGCATAATAACCATACATGTTTGTCATTAGCAGCCTGCAAATAACTGAGCTCAGAGTCTAGGTTCTCCCAAAAAAAATATTCAGCCCAGTTATCTAAAACGACTCATCTATCTATCTATCTATCCATCTGGTTTGAAACACCATCTATAGGACTTAATTTTACATAATAATAATAATTCCACCCATATAGATGACACAATTTCTTGTATAAATATTCATATTTATAAAGCATAAAAAACTAAGCAGTAGTCCATATACTCCCAAAAGATAATGCTAGGAGTTCTGAGGCAGACAATTATAGAATAACTTGTGGACCAGAGGAAAAARAAAAGTTTTCATCTATATATGAAAATGGGTGGATTTTGTCCCTCTGAAAAAAGCTAGCCCTGCTCATTTCAGGAAAATTGGAATAGATGACCTTTAAAGGTCTGTTCCAAATCAAATCACTATGTGATTTTGTGATTTTATAGATTATTCTATATTCTGTATTGTCTATAGCACAAAAGAAGTGCCATTTTGCCTGTGGATAGAGCATCACACAGGTCACCACATACATGTCAGAAATGTTTATAACTACTTCTCTCTTTCTGGTTTAATTTTAATTGCTATTTTATGTTCTACAAGTTAACCAAAACTGAGACTAATAAATTTAACATTTTGAACACCAAGAACTTCCTAAGTAGCTAATCTAGATGGGTGAAAATACTTCAAGCGAAAAAAATAAATTGCCTTTAATGATGGATCTAAGTTCCTACAAGCTTAATTGTTAAGTAAAAGTGTCACATGTCATACATTATACAACATYTAGCAACATTTAGCATCTGGCTAAAATAAGTACAGGTAGGAAGTGGTAGACCTTAATGAGGCAAAAAYGTCCTCCAAAATAATGCACGAGTATCATTTTAATTCTACCTAGAGGCCATAATACAATAACAGGAAAGAAAAAGGAGAGTTTGAAAGGGAAAGCAACCAGCAGCTCTCAGACTTTGGTTTGCTATTATGTTTATTTCTTCTCAAGAAGACAGAAGAGAGTTCTAAATTACTTTTTCCTTCCCTCTAAAATCTCAGGCATTGATTTTTCTCTCTTGAGTCTTTAAGGTCTTAATGAYTTCTGACAGTTCTGACATCAAAACTTTAACAAAACTTAGATTTCTATGTTCCTTAAGAGAAAATCTGAAATGTCTGAAAATGTTGGATAGGTTTTAAGGACAAAATATTGAAATTTTAAGAAATGTAAAATATGTTTCTTTGTTGTTGAGTCTTAGATGTACTGATTAATGTTTCAGTCCTCTGACTATCACTACTATCACTATCACTACTATCACAATGTAAATTCACAAATGAGCATGGCATAACCTGAATTTAACTTCACTCACCTGTGTTTATGTGTCTGCAGATGTCTGTGTATAAATACTCCAAGACAGTTAAATGTGACTTTAATCCCACATAATGGGAAGGTCAGGCTGCATTCACTGAGCCTGAGGGAATATGGCAAAATATGTTTTATACCCATGTGGGTAAATTCTCTTCCTCTTCAACTCAGAGTGCCTTGCAAATATTTTCTTCTTGGTTGGACCCTTGGATCAGAGTTACATGAAAAGAGGAGTTTTCTGCAACTTGGAATCTGATTTGTCTGACGGTGTTCCAGGAAAGCTGAGACCCTTGTGCCCTTCCATTCTGTCAGCAGCCAATTACAGGGACCCTCCACTGAGCATTCCTGGGTCAAAGGGTGGTTTGACTGACTCAGGCAGGGACACTCACCAACAGCATAAAGGAATGTGGATCTTCCCACTTTGAGTGTGTTACCTACTGCCAGTGACCGTTTGTGCCTGTGAAAGATTCAACACTAACAGTTTACAGAATAACACTCTTTATTAAAATAAAATTGTAACAGATTAAGGTTCTAGAATTGCCAGTGATAGTATCTGACTGGAAAAATWTATTCAAATCAATATCTCTATTCCCCAATAAAAGTATTCAGTGTGCATAGAGTATGGTTCTTACCCAAAAGGTGTCCCTTTGGGRGAGAAAAGGGGTCCAGCCCCTTGACTGGTCCCAGCAGCTGTGACGGAGCATCAATATATGACAAAAGCAAAATAAGAGAACAGCTTGCCTTTTATATGGTAGCTTTTTGAACATAATAACAGTGTGGGAGTTATTTCTCTGGGACCATGTTAAATTCATGCTTAAATGATAACATCTCCAAATATCACAAGTTTTGCTTCCTAGCTCCAAAGGATGGGATGGCTGAAGAATATGACAATCTTTCTCTCAGTTTGCTTGGCATTTTCTGTCACAATATTGACACCACATTCTGTGTCTATATGTCTTACAAATACTTGTTAACATCAGGGAAAATCAGTTTCATTTCCATAATTTGCAGTCAGTATATTTTTGTGAACACACTATTCTACCCACTTCCTGAAGTGTTGGGCTGCATCTTCATTCTATGGTGGCCATCCGAGTCCTTTGATTTATTGCCAATCCAGCCCATTCTCTTTTTAAGGGCTTCTCCCTGCAGCCTGTGTAATTCTCCCACCTCAACATTCTGCCTGCACCTCTCCCTTTTTCTCAGCTGTTTCTATCATATTTGCTAGTCCGAGTCTTGATGTCCAACCAAGTCCAACTCTTCCTTCTTTTGTTTTAATTTCTGTTTAATGCAGTTACAGCTCTCTTTTCCCCTGAGTCTTAGCTCTGTGCTGCCCCTTTCAGCAGATTTCCTGTCCCAGCCTTTTTTTTTTAACTTCCACACTTTGAAATATTGCWCTTTGTTTTTCTCCATTAAACTATAAGTGGTGACGAAGAACACAGGAAGGATAAGGTCCCAGAGCCATACTTTGCCTCCAAAGAACATGATGAAGAACTTTCAGAAAGCAAATTTTCTTATCAAGAGTACATTGTGTTTATTCAGATATTTCTGAAGTGAGCAAGTTAAGAATGGTTTTTACAGGTTCAAGAGTATTCACCAGAACAGCCAAACCCTCAAAACAAAGGGTCACATAAAGATTATAATCTAAGTTATCCAATCAATGTATCTCTTCYTTATTTTACCTCATTATATCAAATAAAAAACTTGACTGAAATAAAAAATTAGAAAAAGCAATAAAAAATATTAACAGAGATGTTGTAACTATAACTAGTGTTTTGTCCAGAGCAAACTGATGCAACTCCCACAACATCCTCCAAAATCTTTCCTTGGGCAGTAAGAAATTCTTACTCTGATTTCCTTTGAAGTTGTTATGAAGTTAGCTGTAAATTACTTGCATTTTTTTTCTAGTTATTTCTTCTTTTATTTTTCTCTCCTGAAAGAATGAAATTTTATCTCTATTTTCTCAATGAATAGAGATATTAATAAGGAAAAAAAAGAAAGATGGAGTAGTTGTGCTTTTTAATTTTAAAGAGTACTTGTTTTAATAAGTTAATCACCTTAATCCTTTTTTCCAGTGCATTTTTTCATTAAATATCAATATGTTTTCAGATTACAGAAAAGATAACTTAATAAAATGKAAAAAAAAAAGAAAAAAAGGACAACCAGAGAGTGACAAAGCATCAAAATTATACAACCCAAAATGCTGAGAAATGTCATCAATTTAGAGGTTATGGTTTGAATCCCTTCTTTCATAAAGAAATGAAGTTTTGATACAATCTGTAGGAGACAGTTGTCCCTATTGACTTCTGACGTATCCTTTGCATTTTCTTTAGGTGCACTAAGCTTCAGATAATGATAAGATTAAATATTTATCTATCTGTCTATCTATCTATCTATCTATCTATCTATCTATCTATCTATCTATCTATCTATTTATCTATCTATCTATCTATCTATGCATCATAAGGACATTTTGCTTATGACAGGAATTGCTCTTATTTTGAATGTGACCCAGGGCAGGGTGACCCTAAATTAATTCACTGTAATTTTTCACTTTTGATTATAAATAGAAGATTATTTTTTTCCTGGCTTGAGAATCTGTTTGACTTATATGAAGTACAAATACATAAACTGCATATATTACCAGCAAAGCTCCTCTTAAATGTCATTATTTTTTCATTTCAATGCTTCTTTATTTTTCTTCTTTGCATAACAGAAACTTATAAAATTGAGGAAAAATTAAGAAAAGAAATTTAAGAAAAAAAGAAACTATTTATTATAGTACTAAAAAATCCCAAACCTCCAGTGCTWTCTGGGATTTATAAATATGATAATATTTTAATACTGGCATTAGAAAGCCTATGTAGTGTCAGTTCTTATGTGCCTATCAGTCTAAGTTAAATAATTTTCAAAATGGTAATTTTGAGCTGAAGGACAAGCAAGCAACAAAATTCCCTCTGCTGTTCTTACCAGACTTCACATCTATCAAATAAAATGTAATTTGATATTCCAAGAAGCAGATCTTCAGAATGGTGTATAGGGAGCTACACAAACAAATCTCTTTAATGTAAACGTGACTTGAGCACATAACCTCCCAAGAAGGATTTATGAAAGGTACCCCTCATCATCTCTAAATGTATTTGAGTCAAAAGGCAGTCCTGGAAGAATAGAAATACTTTTTTGTTATGTTAATTAAAAGCAGTAGCTCTAGCAGGTTTTTTGACCCACTAATTTACCAAAATGAGAGAAAAACATAGAAAAAATGAGAGTAGGAAGCAGCTATTTTGTGARCATAAGGAAAGGCATTTTATAACCCTCCAATAAAGTAATGACCTGCATAAACCCAGCCTTGAAAATATCTTTTATTAGTAGAGCTTTGGCTGTATTTTGTGTGTGAAAAAATTCAAATTTTTAAATTTTGGATTGTCAGGTTTACATAAATGTTACTTCAAATACAGATGTGACATGTTTAGAGCAGGTTAGTCTGGTTATATTCTGCACATTTCAGGATGGAGAAGACCATCTTAGATTACTCATAGCCAGTCCAATACTTTAGAAAGTCATTATCTGCTTGAAGATTGAGAACAGCATACTATTGCTGTGCCTTCTGTTCCAGGACACTGATTATAAATAMGGAAAGAAAATAGTAAGGCTTATTGGTGATTAGGGTGAAGAATTAACTTGATATTGAAAAAAAAATAGATTTTAGAAAAGTATTTAAAAATAAATGACATTCAGGAATGATAAATACTCAAATCAGACTATAGAATATTATAATAAAGGTGTAGATAGCAAAACTAAAAAGGAAGAAAACCCTAAATCCATCAGAGGCGTGACTTGCTCAGGATAGTGAAGTGAAACACAATTAGAAACTGGAAGAACACGACCGCCTATGGTAGTTGAGTGGAGAAAAAAATGGACATTATTTTTATTTTAGTGAAGTTTCCAACACAGTCTCCTAAAACTTCCTTCCAGACAACCTGATGAAGTATAGATTAGCTAAGCAGACAGTGAAGCAGATTGAAAATGCCTCAAATGACAAGCTTAAGTAACAGTGATGAGCACCATAAAGTCCAGTTTGAGGCCAGTCGGAAACAGTCGACCACAGGATTCAGTACTGGTACCAGTAATGTTCAGTATATTCATCAGTGACCTGCTTGATGGGGCAGGGCATAAATAGYGAGTTCTCAGAGATTACAAAGCTAGGAAGAATGACTGATACATCAGAGGGTTGTGCTCAGTTCAGAGGGTCCTCAGAAGGGCTGAGAGAAAATTGATGAATTCAACAAAAGAAAATGCAGTCTCGTGCTTGGGAGGAACAACCCCATGCTCTAGTACATGTCCAGAGGAGAACAGCTAGAAAACAGAATTACAGAAAGGCCTGGGGATCCTGGAGAGGACACCAGGGTGGCCTTGAACCAGTAACATGCTCTTGCGGCAAAGAATAGTAACAGTGCTCTGGGTTAGTGGCTATGGCCTGCAGGTCGAGGCAGATGATCGGTCTCCTCTGCTGAGTTCTGTTGAAACTGCTTGGTCTTGGGAARTGAGTCTCAGTTTTGAGTTCAGGTGCATTGTGTAGGAGAGGGGCAGTGGGAGAATCCTGCCAATATATATAAATGCATTACTGGGGAAGCAAAGAAAAGGGAGGTGCTGCTTCTTGGYGGTATCCAGTGAAAGAACAAGAGAAAACAGGATGCTACATGTTGAAATATTATCAGTTTAAGACTATCACATTGGTGTGTGACCCATATGAACTTCTRCTTTATGAATTTAAATTTTCTAACAGAAATACTGATTGCAGACCAGGGAATTATGGTCTAATCTGTCTAATTTCAGCAGGGTAGGTAATTTAAATAGGAGAAGGCTTAACTTACCAATAAAAACTTGGTAATGGGACAAAGGAAGTAATAGGGGAAGGAAGACAAGGAATCCCTTTTCTYCTTATGGATGTAAGAGAAAACTAATGAGAAATATCAAGCTTAAAAAGCCACTATGTACCTACATTTTAATGAAAAATGAGATGAAGTTACTTGCAACAAAACAAGCAAAAAAATTCAACTCATGTACTCAGTCTGAGCCGATACTACAAGCAATGCATGTATTTTTAGCAAAGATCTAACACTATATGTGGACCAGTGAAGGAAAGAACTTTATGAACTGCTTTTTCTTAAGTTACTGCCATAGAGTAAGTACTTGATTAAAAGGATARCTAAGAGGAAACATTTTTGCATATCCAAACTAGGAATTGCAGAGTGATATGTTTACTTCTGGATCATCTTCATGTTGCTAAGACTTACTCTTTCCAAGCACATGCTGTTAATTCATGTGTATGTCCATGCCCATCTTTGTGAGTTTATGTTCAATGCTGTAAAATTGTTTTTATTCAGGCTACAGCCTTTTCTTCAGTAGCACACGTTTATGCTGTGGTCATTCCTGAACAGGAATGATGGTTTTCCCCCCCTAAAATCCCTGATGCTAAATCCATTACACAATCTTACCAGACTAAAGATGGAGACTGTAGCAGTGAGTCAGTCCATGGAGAAAAAACATAGTTGTAGCCTGCTCTGGAAGAAATAGATGAATGCCAAGCCCTGATATTTTCTCTGAAAAAATTGAGATAATGTCACAGATAATTTGGAAAAACTTTCATCAACTCCAGTACTCCTTTTTTTTAATTAATTGGTGGCAGCTGCAATAAATTATTGCATGTCAGCTGAATTTTACATAGTCTGATTGAAAAACTATTTTAAATGTGACTCATCTCCAAAATCAGAGGTTGCATTCACTATATCAAAGCATAAATGTCAGCTGGCCTGGAATTTAATATAATAATATTAAAAAAAAGTTTTTCAATGGATGAGATAAAGGGAATGATTAAGTCTTTATCTATCATAAATATATGTTCTTATTTAAGTTATCTACAGTCTGGTAGAATAGTTTGAAATATCAAGCAGGCTAATGAAGTAAGACTTTGAAGATCAAGAATAAAATAAAAACACGTCTAAAATTGTTGTGCTTCATTGTTCCTGTTATTGGATTTTCTCATTTGAAATGTCAGGAGATAAAACCATTTTCCTTATTTAGAATGTGTACCACTTAATTAAGTTGTACTGTATTGTAGATCAAAACCCACCACTATTTCATTTCCAGAAACTGTATTTGGATTACAAACAAGATAGAAAAGAAAATATTGCAACTTTCTTTCTGTTTTAATGAATTGTCTTCCTGAAAGCCTCAGTCTTACTTTTAACTGAAAAGCAGCAAACACAGTACAGGAAATTGTCAGCGAAGAATATGCATAGACTGATATACCTATGTTTGAATCCCTGAATATATTAAAAATTGCATTTTAAAAGCATTCAAAATTGTATTTCTGAATATCAGCAAGTACATTCTGAATTAATTTTAAAAGAATAGTTTCAATTTTATTCAACTGAAACTGAAAGCAGTACTTGTATTCATTTGTTAAGCTATTATGTGTGAGACGCCATCTGTCACATGAAAAACAGAGATTTACTCAAGCCCTCAGTGTTCRGTTTGTCAGTCAGCACCCCAGAAAAGGTGTAACCCTTTTGCCCAACCAGTATGTCATCATCCCATTGTAGGGACCCTTTACTGAGCAGTTCACTAGATCAGAGGATGGTTCAACTGTCTTTTTCAGGGTCCCATGCCAAACAGGGAAATCCCCTCCTGGGTCTCCACACCTTTTCAGGCTTCCAGGGACTGCCAGCACCCTTGACAGACTCACACAAGCAGTTTACAGAATAAAATTCTTTATTAATAAAGCTGTAACAGATTAAAGTTTGAAGATGTGTTTGTGTGGAGCATGAATGACTTCAGTCATACATCACACTCATGGAGGGGGGGCTGTACCTGCGATAACCTTGTACCTGCGAGGGGTGGCTATCTCAGCATGGTACCTGCGATAACCTTGGGATGGGCTCCCGTGTCATTCCAAGAAGAGTGATTTCACCAGAGTTGCTGATTGAAGAGCAGAACATCTTCCTTTGTTTCCCTTGATTTTCAGCTGCTTTGTGGCTTATGAGTTAAAAAGTACCACCAAACTCCCTCTGCAAGGGTTGCAACAGAGCCTGGTCACAGTGTCTCCAGTCTGTTCCACCCTCCATTGGTCCCATTTAGATCTTATTTTGTATGGGAGGTTGGGAATACTGATCCTGTTCCATCCAGGGAGTAGCAACTGTATTTCCCCCTGTAATTTCTGTACCATTATCTTTTCACCATCAGTCATCTTCCCACACAACCATAAATGTATCATTCTATCATATTGATTATTGCCGTGCATTTATCTAATTGACTGATGAGAGAATACCATGTAGTAATGACTTCAGAGACTGATGGGACTTGTTATGCAGCATAAAAATATTCTAGATAAGATTGAGCAGTTTATTTTTCTAATTTAGAGGGTGGTTAGAAATATTGCCTTGGAAAAATATATTTAGTACTGCGTTTCACATGTTTTATATCAGCTATAGCAGAATTTGTTTTCAGTAGACTTACTGCAAGGAGGAAACCTTTATTTTTGTTTCCTGAAAAAATAATATTACACACTGGATAATACCCAGTAGCTGCACTAAGCTACCAAAGCAAAAATTCTTCCATTTCTTGAAATGTGTATTTAATTGCTGGAAAATATAATCATCTAAATCCTGAAGGAGCCTTTGTCTGTTGCTTCATAAAAAGCCATTTTTCACAAAGAAAAAGATACATCCAATTGCAGTGCTCCTGCAGGCAATGAGATTATTATTTTCTTTGACATATGTGAAAATCAAAAACTATTTCTTTAACTACTGAGTCAAAGGAGACAACCAAAAGATTCAAACTTCAACAAGTTGGCCAGTATTGGGGACAAGCCGTCATTTATCCACCAAGAATGTCCAAAGAAACAAAAACTTCACAGGGTTTATATCCATTRCAACACAAAGGTTTCCCATAGCCCTGCTTCCTGTTGTCAATTCCAAATTTTTCATTTTATTGTTTCAACTACTATTAAACATTAAATCTATCTCTAGGTAAAGGATAAGTCAAAGCTCGGTTTGTTTAACCATACTATATTAATTTAAATTTCTTAGGTGAGAAATTCACTAATAAGTTCTGCAGGTGGATTACATTTATTAAAACTTTTGGAGTGTATGAGTTTGGAGTTACTCCCTAGTTTTTCTATATCTGTCTTATTTTATTAGAGCAAAGTTATCTATTAACTAGAACTAAGAACAATGAAAGCAACAAGATTATAAAAGTTAAAATAGCAAAACCACAAAAGCACAAATTTCTTAACTAATTTAAATTTTAAAAATTTAACATCATTAATTTTTTATTTAAATACTATATTCTGCTCTTCCACTACTTGTTTTTGGGTTGTTTTGCTACTTGTTTTTGGTAATGTTAGTAAAGGATTTTCCTCAAATCATATTTATTAAAAGATCTTCCTTCTACCATCAAAAATCATTTTTGTGGCTTTTTCAGGTGATTTCCCTTTCATTTTCTTGTGTCAAATAACTGGAATAAAACAAGTCGTTCAAAAAGTACTAATTTACATTAAGATTTGTCACTTTTCCTAGCTAAAGAGTGTTTTGCGTTACATTCACAAATTAAAGACAAAGTCATGAGAAAATTCTAAACGTGAACTGTTACTCAGAATTTCATGATTCAAAGATTTGTATTTGACAAGTCTATGCAATGCTGTCTATGAATATTTTAATCTGCAGTTTCATATTTAAAATACATGCATTTTCCAAAGACACTTATGAATATGTAGCATTATGACCTTAAGCTGTGAGTATTCTATGAACTCTTTTTGCTGTGTCTCTCATGCTGTTTCATATAGATTTATGTCTTCAATGTAGAAAAGAAGTACCAGAAAAAAACTAAGGYGCTTCCTATTGTTTCTACTTTGTTTATTTTGAAGCTACTTTTTGAAAAGATCAAATTTGCTGCATGTATTTAGTACTATTTAAAAATCCAAAAGTCATGATAAGAGAAGTCTGAAAATCTAATTTATTTAACTTTAAGAGAATGGAATTTTTTTTTCTCATAATCATTTTATGAATTTAAGGATAAACTGGGACACAATTGAAATAATAATAAATTATTTCATGTATGCATCCACATATTTTTTATACTTTATTAAATTTTTTTTGCAATCAGTATATTTATTCTTTTTTTTTCTTTTTAAATAAAAGAAGTCTGTACTTATGGCAAATTCAGAAATTATAAATTAATATAAATAATATATTAATAGAAATAATTTATATATTAATATAAATTAATATAATATTATATAAATTTTGCCATTAATAATAATTTAGAAGTCTCTTTTTAGCAAAGATAAAATCTTAGAAGATTTTATTCCAATTTGATAAACAAAATTGCTTTATACTTATGAATTCATTCCATATTCTTTTTCCAATATGAGGCACTGTTTTGTCCTTTGTCTCATGTCCTTTTGCTCTTTCTCAGATTCCATTCCATACATCCATTAAAGATTTTCTTCCTCTTGTAGGTTGCTTGACTGCCTATGAGACCCCTAAGAAGTTTCTCTCTCACTCCCCTGTTCCACAGGACAAGATAAGAAAATAGGATGGAAAAACTCCCAGACTGGGAAAAGGACAGGGAGCTTGTTTTCCAATTACCATCATAGGCAAAAAAAATGACTTAGGTAAATTCATTTTATTTATTCCCAGTTAGAAATAGAGTACAATGGTGAGAAAGAGAGACAAAGCCAAAAATGTGCTTCCCCCGGTACAAATTTTCTTTGTATCCAGTTATTAGAGCTTACTGAACTGCATTTTACTGAATTTATGTTTTGGAGTACTTAAGTATTGGCTACTTAAGTATTTGGATTTTTATTTTAAATATAAAAGGTCATAGGGTGCTTGTATTGGGATCTAGATATTCATTATCACCAGGCTGTACTGCCATTCTTTCTTAATCTTTGTATATTTAATAATTAATTTAAAGGTTACATGGTTCCAACAATAGAGGACAGTGTGCAAGAATCATAGCCTAAATAAGGTTTTCCTGGATAAAAACCCATGTATTTTAGATCTTGCCAAAAGTAGWATTCTTTGATCTTCTCTTTTATGACTTTCTCACTGTAGTTTACTTAACTGAACTCTGAAAAAAGTTTGAAGTTTAAGTTCCCCATGGAGCCTGAAAAGGGTGAGTGCTTTTCTGTATTTTTAATTGCTGAAACAGTTGATTACAAGTCTCACAAGTGCTTTCTGCTGCATAGACAGCTCCGTTACACTAATTCTTCTCTTCTGTCCCAGCCCACCAGGCAATATCTCTGTTTAATTGAAGAGTGTCATATGAGGTCTTCCTAAATYCTTTGATCACCACATAGAGAAATGTAACACTAAATGTGGTAAGATGGTAATAATGCATGAAGAGTATATAGAAAATACAACTTAGTGTATAACTATGAAAGCAATATGCAGTGTTAAGTAATACACAATTAAAATAATGATACATTGCACTATGTATATTTTATGAGCTGTGTCTAAATTATGCATAATCTACAGGTATACGGTATACTTTAATTTTCTCCTTTTTACAAGCAAGTAGATGAAATGCTTGCATACTCATGTTTTCMCCCTTCTGTCTGTAGAGAGCAAAAGGAAGTTTGCCCTCTGCCCTCATTCTCTGACACTGTCTCTCACAATTATATAGTGCTACTAAACCATATTTACACTACTGCACACAGAAGTCTTCTTTTGAGTGAAGGACAAATAGGAGGAAAAAACATACCTGACATTAACTTCTCACCACAGTGCTTAGTGCTCCTCTGCAAGCAAGTTTGATGCTACAATGATGAGCATGGTATAAGTAGTTACACATAAGGWCTGTGAGCGTACTGTGACTCAGCGCTGAGGAGCTCACTGAGATGGACTGTACATAATATTTAAGTAAGAGTTTTCAGATCAGTGTGACTGCATGATCCTTCCACACTCCAGTGAGCCAGGGGTTAAATCTGCCTAAATAGGTGAGSCACTAAAAATACGTTGCTAGTGTTTCAATGTCTTTTGTGTCTTTAATAATGCTTGTACCACCACACATTTTTGTATATGTATGGGTTTTTTTTGTTCAAATGTGTGTGTAARGATTTAGGTTGCATTTGGACAGAACTACACCATGCATTATTTATGCTAACTTCAGGTTTGTGTCTAATTTATAGAATTACTGAAACATGTCAGTCTTTCTAAATTATAGAGTTAGATGAAGCATTATTTGCTTTATGTCTAGAAAACAAATTCTCCTGAAGATGAAAATAGCAGCACGAATCAAAAAGGAGCGGGTAAGAATTGTGATTATAAGCTTCTAGACTCTAATTCATCCCACTTCTACTTCCTGTTTTCTATCTCACCCTATTTTCTATTTTGTGTACAAGCCTGTTACTTTGAAAATCCTGGTCCTGCTATTTTATGTTTTTTTGCGTTCAAGCCTGAGGTGGTACTGGTGGAAAACCTGTGGCAGGCTTTAAAAATGTTTACAACAATTTGAACATTGCTCTTACAGCTGTCTAATCTAATTAGATGTTAAGCTTTTCAAGGCAAGGACTGCACTTAACCATGCACCCAGTACAATGGGATTTCCAATCTTAGCCTGAGTTTATAGACAATGGTATAATAAAAATGATTAAAAAGAGTAGAAGGTTTAAGTAATGCTGATGACATGACTTTGATGACTTCCCTGGAATGATTATTCATCACAGTCTAATAAGATCATCAGTAGGAAAAGTTTCTAGTTTCAGTATACAGCCAAGAAAATTTTGATTTGATCAATGTGAAGTCCAAGTGGTTGTAAASAGTAATGGTGCTGCTATGGCTCTCCCTGTGAGTCAGGATTGGATGGCCACCTAAGTTCATGGAGAGGAAGACACAAATTTGGTGCAAGTAAGTTCACACGGATAAAATTATAAAACTATTATCCTATTCATCACGTATGCTTATTGGAAATGTTAACATTTCTTTATTATTATATTCAGTGAAACCAAAGTTGGCTAGGGTTTTTTTTTGTTTATTTACACTATTGATTGCATTAAATTGGTAGAAAGCCCTTGTTAACTTTTGCTAATTCGTAGCTAATATTTCATCAGAGAGGTATGATTGGGTTGTGGTAAATAGCAATGTGGCTGTGTATACATCTTTCTGCTTTAAAATTTATTCATAATTTTCATCTATTTTTAAATGAAAACATTTAAAGGTTTAAAAAAATCACAAATCTTGGGGGTGGGAGGAGGAGTTATCAATTATATTTTTAATGGAAATCCCAACAACAGAATCAAAGTCTTAAAGTCTTTGACCTAAATGCAATTTTTTTTTTTTTTGAGTGGAATTTGTTTTGAGTACTTACCTGAGTAATGGTGGTGAAATTTGGCCTGATGCTTCTCAAAAGAATACACTGTGGCAGTTAAAAAAAACCCCAAGATAGACAGAAAGATAAAATTATTCCACTTCATGTGCTAGTCAGACTGTGAAAATTAAGTTTAATCACTACAATTTTCCTTCTAATCTTTAGATTCCAGACATAGACATATGAAAAATACATGAATTCCAAACTACTTTGTGTCATTTTTCAATTCAATGTCTTCAAATATAATTAAAAAAAAATTTAGGTCTTTTAAAGCAAGAAATCACAGAGACATTCTTACTTTATGGAAAAGCATTACATTAATTAGAAGTATTACATTTATTAAAAGTAGTCAGATTTACTTTCCTTTTCTTTCAGTGGTATAACTTGACTGTTGAAAGAGCCCAAAGTTCACAGGACTGATTTGGTAGCGCATGGAATGTTACATTTTCACACAAAGAAAAACAGCTACTTGCAATATTAAYCATCTTACCTTTAGAAATGAAAATTTAGGCAACACTATGATAATCTCTCTTGTCTTCTCTGCAGCAAGCTGAATACAAAATGGCACCTTTTAGTGCACCAAGAAAAGAGTCTGTTTGAAAGGCTGGCAAATAGAAATTTAACCTTAATAGAAAAAATATTTTGTGCAGAATTAAAGTATTAAAATTCCAAGGCCAATAGCTACAGAAAGAAGTAATCAAGAGCTTTCATAGATGAAAAAGATCAGCTAGATATGTATGACTATAGACACACTCTTGTTTGATAGGTAGAGCAAAGCAGTCAAACATAAAAGAGAAAGGTAAGGTTGTCTATAGAAATTGYTGTTTAAGTGTATGTGAACAGTACATAAAGCAGAAAATCAGAAATGTATCCAGACCATTTTGGTTCCAGAACTGTGCTAATAACCTTGCATGACTGTTGAGATTGTGTAAGAGTCTTCTAAAAAATGTTCTTTTTTGAAGTGAAAATGTGACAATCTCACACCTATGGTGGATGGCCAAAAAAGTATAATAAAATAACAAAATCAAGGTGTTTAAGTTAAGTCTTCCATAAGAGAAATAACATAGTCTTGCTCATTTTTATATTGATTTTCAGTATTTTCATTCCTGTCATTGAGGAAATAACTAGAAAGACATAGTAATTCCTTTTGTATATTTGAATTGGGTTTCATTAATAGATTAATATTTTGATGTATGGTTTATGTGAAAACTTTCAGGATAATGGATACAAATGGCTACCCAATTATATTTTTTAATTACTTACCTGAGTCCTATTAGTTTCTTATGGCAGAAACAAATGTATGACCTTGGACAGAAATATAYGGTAGCTACGTGAGAAAAGGTTTAYACTTTTGATAGATGCTGTTAGTTTGTTCATTTAAAATGTGTGTTGAGAAGATAACAATTAAGTGTTAATACCAAAGTTCATTATAAAGTGGTTGTGCAGTGATGCTATGTTCATATGAGCAACAGTTAAAATAACTATTCATTTGCCAATACTATTTCAGGTACAATGATATGGTAAAATAGAGGGCTATCAAAATAAGGTTGTTAAGAGAATTAGATTTAAAAATACACTTCATTGTAGTAAATAAAAWTTTTAATATATGTATGGTCTTCATAAATTCAGAAGATTAAAAAACATGTGGAAGAATATTTAAATAATGCTAAAGTGATATCATTAGTGTCTGTAATATGTCTTATCCTTGACAAGCTGAAGAAGCTTAGAATGCAATTACATTAGAATTGTTTCTGATAATGTTAATATAATGTTTTACATTAGTAATAAAATGTGAAATTGATATAATCCGGTGACTGGAACAAATGAAATTAAAATATAATAAATTAAATAGATGTGCTTTCATACAGTCAACAAGCAGGGAGAATTTCTGTTGCATAATAGGTCTTGTACCTTACTGGAAAATTTTTTAATCACTGTGTCTTTGTTCATTTAAATATATAAAAGGTTTCAGCATAAAATGTTTTGTGCTAGAAGAATATTCCCAAAGCTTTTATTCTGTTTTAGTCAATATTGAGAAATTTTGACATCTTTGCTCTGATTAAAAAATATTCTGCAGAATGCAATTTTTTTCCTCTTGCTGGTACTATTTAAAAAAAAAAAAATTGACATTACTGTATCATAAAAAAAAAAAAAGGAACCAGAATTAGACAGCTCTTGAACCCATATAATAGTACATTATTGGTACAAGTGTATTATTGGTACAAGACCAAGACCATATCTGAGGTCTTTGTATTGTTTGTATTTTTAAATATGCTCCTATTTTTGTCTCTGGTGCTACACAATTTATACACATTTCCAACACTTGCAAAAAACCCGTAGATTCACTATTGGAAACAACAAGGAGACGTAATATAACTCAATGTGGCCGAGAAATCCTTAGAGTTTCAATAAAAGGCAAACATTATACGCTGATTTTAAGGGGTGGAATTATAAAGCAATTAAAGAAAAATAAAAGAAAACTGTATTATATATCTTTGAAGACACCAAGGAAGGCATACTTGCACATTGAGGGTTCCTTAAAAAAAAAAAGAGATTCACAAAAAAAGGAGTTAGTCTCATATGTAAGTATATCAGAGAATAAGAGAATGAAATAAAGAGATAGCCATGCTACACATGCTTTTTATTTAAAATTTTTCTTTAGTTCTTATATTGAGATGGTCATTGGAGAGGCAGGAGAAGCATACTCTTGATGTAAGAGGACTCAACTAGTAAAAGATGCAAAGTCATATTTTGATGTAAAATTTAGATGTTTTCTAATTTGTACTTTTACATCTTCTAATACACGTTAGTTTGAATATCAAATGAACCAAAACTGTATTGTTGGGTTATTTCATGGACTGATTCATTATTTAGCAGAATCACAGAATAAGCTGAGTTGGAAGGGACCCACAAAGATCGTCAAAGTMCAGCTCCTGGCCCTACACAAGACAGACCCAAGCGTCACACCGTGTGCCTGCGAGTATGGTCCAAACACAATATTAAATACATCTGTTCAAAACATTATGAACAAAAGAAGAATACCTATGCTTCATATAAGGATCATTCTCAGAATCATAACATTATTTTTTAAATTCACTGGAAGTTCATAAACACACTGAATACTAACACCAGTTCATACGACAGAAGTGAATCCTTTGAACACTGCTTATATTGGCCCTTGCCTATTCTGTAGCCAATAAAAGGTATCCACAAGGAAATAGTGTATATTGTGAGATTATTAGATTTCTTTTCACACTAAAGCTCATTTGCTCTTCATTGTAGCACAATACAAATATAGTAAGTGAAACATGAGTCTTTTGATTTTTTTAAAAATGTATTACATGGGATCTATTTCATCAGGGAATGAGACTGCCTTATATGTATCTGTAGATTTTTCTTAAAGTGAGTTTAGGCTACAAAACCAAAATGTTAAAACAGCCGGGACTCCTGCACTGTATAGATCTCTGAAGAAGTAGCATATTTTTTGAAAAATAGCAAACTTCCTTGACATGAAATTTTATTTTTCTTCAGTTCATTTTGTGAAGGGAAGGACTTGTTACAATTGTCTTCAGAGACAGGGAATCTTGTGATCAAGTGATCTCTTCAAATATTAAATTCCTGTGAAAAATGAGAATTTTAAACTTCTGAAAGAGATTTAAACACAAGCCAACCTAATAGTAAATCAAACGAGTTTGTAAGTTTGCCATAATTTTGGCTGAATCATCTTTCTGTAAAATTATATTGCAATTTATATATTTAASAGTTGATAGACAATGTGATATAAAAAGTGCAAATACTTGAGTGATAATGGAGAGCGAGTAGGTATGGCCAAAAAGTATGAATTCAGTAAACTACCAGTATGTGCCACCAGGTAACCAGAACATTTTAAAAAAACRTTTATATGCCTTGATTTTAATAGTGAACTTTATATAAGTCAACCACTGAAATCTGAAACTCCGAGAAAATTAAAGTTGATGTGAATAATYATGAAAAACAGGTGCACATTTATGCTTATGAGAACAGTTTCATTAATTTCTGCACAATTGAAATTCTAATGATTGAAGTACTGGTGTAACATACTGATGTGGTATTAGTCACTAACTGAAAATTCAAATTCATGCAAAAATTTATAGTTAWAAAATCTATAACAATTTTCTCTCTCTCTTGTACAGAGAAACTAACTTGCATGTAAGAATCAAATAAATTTTTTTAAGGTATTAAAAATATCGAATATTATCAGGGTAAAAATATTTTTTTTCTTTATGTTAAAACTCATGCTTATTATTATACTTTTTATTTTTCATGTGATACTTGGTTTGTTCATTCATGACTAAGTTTCTGCTACAAGAAATAGCAAATAATATTTTATATCTTCATTTCTCTCCTTTTGTTTTACAACTTTATAGTACATTGCCAGATTCAATCACCTCCTTATTGAACTGAAGAATCCTGTTTTTCCATACATTTAAAGTATTCTGTAATACTGAAAAACCTTACCATGTTGTTTCATCTTGTGAATATTTTGAGAAGGTACCATGGCTTTAAACAGCAGAATATATTTTATATACTCTACTTAGAGAATCTGAAATTTTACCAAACATGTAATGAATTAATATTTAACAAGAACTTCCAATAATTCTTTCCAGAAATGGTAATATCATCTTCATTCCTTCTTTAAATTCTCATTGAATGTCTCAAAGGTCTAAATAATTTTGAATTCATAAAAAAGTATTATATTTTTCTAAATATTTATAGATTCTAAAGATTCTATTTGATGTATCTGTCTTCTCTATTTATTATACATTTTTCTGATTTTCCCATTGAAAAGTCACACTTTTTTCCTTATATTTTCCAGTTCTACTTCAGAGAAATGTAAAAAAATTGCATGYTTGACCATCCATTCCTGTTGTCTGCAGTATCTATTAAATAAGATTAAATAGGTTGATTATATTTTTAAATAGTACTTAGTCCAAATAACTTCTTTTCAGTTTATTCGTCTTCAGGAAGACATTATTTCTTAAGATGGCACTACAAAGAAAGCCTCTGGAGGGAAATTGCCTTTGATTTGTTTGTATTAAATTCCAAGGTGAAGAAGGATTTTAGAATTTTTCTCACCAATTTCCTTGAATGGTCCTTTTCACCAATTACTGACATRCCATCAATTTCTCTCAAGTGTTTCTTACAGAGCTGTGAAAAATATTTTATTGGTAGTTTTCACTTTCCTCCTACATCTTCTGTCCTCAGTTTTTACTGTTTTACTGTTTACTTGTCAGAAATTTCTTTTTTTTTCGCTTCTTACATAGTTTGGGATGACTTCCACTTTTTGAAGGCCATATTATACTTTTAATATTCCCCTTTATTTTGCTATGTAAGCTTTTATTTTGTCCCTTTACTTTTCCTCTGAAGTTCTATAATGCTGTTTCTCAGAAAGATTCCCTTGAACTTTATTTTACCCATTCTCATTCTTGCAGATTTGCCTTGTAGCATTCATATTTTAACTAAGTTCCCTTTCTGAATTAACTATGAATGCAGTTATTACCTGAAACTGTAATAAGTCGTAGTTGCCTCAGTTTATAACATATGTTGATTAGTCTAAGTATCTCTCTAACCTTAAAACAGATATAAAATCTAAAAAAGTACCTAAATTRCACCTTTTTTATAAAAATAGCCCTGATTCAGTTTATTTTCTATTTATAAAAAAYATTAAATATGTTCTGGAGTTTTATTAGGGTGATGCAGGAGAAAGACAATGGCAAGTGAGGGAAGGCCAAGCAAGGCACGGTAAGCAAAAAATGAGAAGTCAGCTACTGTTGAGATTCATTTTTTCTTTAAAGCAGAATATATTGGAGTATTTTTGGTTTGTAATTTGAATCACTGTTATAATTCCCAACTATTTATCACTTATTTTTTGTAGTGAAAAAAAAAATAATTTCTCACTGTTTTTTTCTGAGAAACTCTTTATCCTAAGGAGAAAATCCAGGGGAAAAAATAAAATTGGAGGAAACAGAATAGATCTTTTTTGCCTACGCATTTCACACTTGCTTAAATAACTSCAGGTCACCAATGTGCTTACTTAGCACCTCTGCTCAGGATAGTGTGCTCAGGGACAGCTGTGAACCTACATCCGCCCTCTGTGCCTGTCATTTCCTTATACCRCCTCAGCTTTTTCTTTGTACTTTTCTGTCTGACAGAAGCAGCAAACCCCATTTTGCACAGCTTGATTCACACAGGACTCTCATTACCTATTCTCCCATGTACACTCCCCTTATTTATTCTCTTTTCTGAGGAAACATCAGAGAAATGACTCATGCACAGAAGGGAGCACCCATCCAGTTATTCTGGAGGGAACTGATCACTACCTGTTAAACGACCAGCTCAGTTGCCGTTGCTTCAATTCAAGAATATAGCCACAACATGTGGGAAGAATCATGAATCAGAAATTACTAAATTCAGAGCTATTACCATGAATCATGCTGTCACCTCAATGCAGGAATTGTCATTCTTGTGCTGCTCCCAGCATGCAGAAAGAGAGTGAACTGTATTAATTTAGAAAAAAATGCCCTTTACAGAGTGTGATTTTCATAAATATCTTAGACCAATAGGTGCCACCATTGCACTGTGACAGTCACACAAGTTCTGAAAGAAAAAATGAGAGGAACTCTTTTGTTTTATAGTTCAGAAAATGCATTTTCTGGGGGAAAAAATAAGCAGGTTTCTTTTTTTTCCCCCTCAGAAAAAGCAATTTTGGAAATGTAATTTTGTTGTTGGGGTTCTTCTTTTTGTTTCTTTTCTATCCTGTCTTATTTTTCTGTCTGATTTATTCTAGCCACAATGTCACAACCTTGACATTTCTTTGTAATCATTCAAAGCCTTTGATCACAAGTATCCAAATGAATTAAGCTTTAGTAAAGTGTGTGGCTGTGCCTTTGTGTCATTTTGCTGCTGAGCCAACACTACTAGAGAATAACTTTGTTTGATTAATTTCTCATTCCTTTGGTGACCTAAATAGGGCTGCTCTTACAATTCTTTATTGGATTTTTTTTATGGAAGTCACACTAAATATACTGTTGCAAGTTACAAGGTACCATGGAAAATTCTGTTAGGAACAGAATGTTTTGGTATTGGTATTCCTTTGTTCCAAATGTAAAAAATGGAAGTATGGGTTTTGGATATATTACTGACTTCTGTGTCCATGCTAGATTATGCTTCAAAGCCTTTGATACTGCTATTTACTAGGTGAAGATTGAAGAGAACAGCAATCTTCACAGTTAGACATTCTGCAACTTAATTATTGATCTGTTGTATCCACTTACATAACTTTAGAGCATACCATATTAAATGCAATTTCTCTTTCTACCTGTAAGCAATTGTAATATCATGGTACCAAGAAATGGCATATAAATATACACTTGCAAAGCCAATTTAGATGATAAGGGAAGTTTCTTATACTACCCAACTTACTTGTCTGAACCCAATTTAGTTTGAATCTCCAAGATGAGATCAATAATCAATATCTTTTCAGTTCTGATCTTTCAGTTCTTAACTCTTCTAGGTGAATCAGCAATTTGTGAAGGTTTGCGTGTAATTGAAATGGATGTAGGAAATATGATAAAGTAACTTCACTTTTTAGTAATTCTAAAATAATTTGCTAGCAGTAAACCAATACCAGTATGACCTGAATTATGCCAAACAACATAAAGATGAAAGACTTGCCCTACTTTCTTTGGTTATTTAGACTTATCCGCATGACCATATTTTATTTGGTTGCTTAATCCTGTAATGTGGTGCTAATGTACTGTCTGGAATGCCCCACTCAATCACTTTCACATTGCACAGGTATCTGGGGACTCCAAGTTTTTTCCAGTAAACAAACCAGTTTTTCCATCTTTTCCATGAAGCTATTGCCAGGGAAAAAAGCAGATCTATAATGTTCCACATCTTAGTGAGTCAATGCCAGCATGGTGAAGAATGCTAGGGGAGACCTTAAAAACACCCTGCTTTATTGGCTAACAGCAGTCCAAAAGAAGTGCTTGCACATATCAGTGCAGCACAATGTCTGGTCCTCTMTGCATTATTTTTTAAAAAGAATTTAATTAATCAAAATTAATTTCTGCTATATCTCTACCTTATCCAAAAAATGCATGCCATATGTTGTTGGTTGCTTGGTTGCTTTTTTTCCCAGTAAATTTATGCTAGCTCATGTATCTCTGCATTGTTTTCCCTACAGAAGGCTGCTTGGAAATATGTGCAACAGTAAACTAAGTAGGGTAAGGAAATGTGCTGATACACCATTATTCTTATCATTTGCTCAACTACAAATTGGCAGTWTTGGTCTTTGTCAGCAGTACAGTGGCACCCCCCAGGCAGCATCTGGCTGCAGCCTGGGGGTTAGCTCAGGGCTGTGGTTTGACACTGGCCAAACCCCAGGCACCCATGAAAGTCGCTCACTCRTTCTGTCCTGCCACAGCTCAGCAGAGGAGAGAAAAATGCAATGAAAACTTCATGAGTTGAGATAAGAACGGGGAGAAAACACTCCAAGGGTGAAGGAGGCTCATCTTAGAGATACAAAGGGAGTCTATTACTAAAAAAATCAGAAGAGGATAATGAGAAGTAAAAAAAAAACCTTGAAGAACACCTTTTTTTCCCAACCCTACCTCCTTCCCCATGACAGCACAGGGAGACAGGGCATGGGGGTTTTGCTCAGTTCATCACCCAATGTTTTCTTCTGCTTGGTTCAGGGAGAGGAATCCTTCCCCTGTTGCACTGTGGGGTCCTTCCCATGGGAGACAGTCCTCTGTGAACTCTGGCATGGCTCCAAATTTCAGGAGGAGCAGTCCTCCCAAATCAGCTGCAAGGTGGATCCCTCCCATGGGCAGACACTCCTCCCAAAACTGCTGTGGTGTGGCTCACTCTTCCATGGGGTGCAGTCTTCTAAGTACAGGCTGCTCCAGCCTGGGAGCAAGGGCTCTCTCCTCCACTGGGTCTCCCACTGGATCACGGCCTTCTCCAGGCATCCACCCACCCAGACATGGGCACCTCCCCCAGGGGCTGTGGGAGGATCTCTGCATCCCCYGTAGACCCCCTCAGGCTACGGGTGGATCTCTGCATCCCCTGTGGATCCCCATGGGCTGCAGGGGATCAGCTGCTTCGGCATGGTCTGCATCACAGCCTGCAAAGGARTCTTGGCTCCAGTGCCTGGGGCACCTCCTGCCCCTTCTTTGCTACTGACCTTGGTGTCTCCATGTTGTTTTCCTTCACGTGTTCTCACCTYCTCTTCTTCTTTGGCCGTAAATAAAACTGTGCCACCATGTTGTTTTGGTTTTCTTCTTAAATCTTTTGTCAGAGAAGAGTTACCATCATCTCTGGTTGGCCCAGCCTCGGCCAGCAGCATGTCCATCTTTGGAGCCATCAGGGATTGGCTCTACTGGACATGGGGGGAAGCTTCCAGAAACTTCTCACAGAAGCCACCTCTGTGCCCCCCCCGCTACGAAAAACCAGGCTTTGCAAAACTAACATCCTTAGGAGGAGTACCAAACCTGGGAGAGAGAAATCCAAGTCTAAAGAGAGGGAAACCTGTAGTGTTTCAACATTGGTAGTCAGACTTTGGTTACAAAACATCTTAGCGACACTGACATGAATTTATTTCATATAAAATATTTCATTATGCACAAACCTTCCTTTTTTTCTGTCAGCTAATATTTTCACTAAAAATACAGGCAGCTTTTGCTGAGGAACTTTCAGAATCTGCATCTCTCTGTCAGCTCATATGTCAGGAAAGGCAGGTATACCATCAGTAAGTGATAGAGAAGCTCAACTCAGATGCAATAGGTAAGCTTAGAGGAAAAGATGAGTCAATGAGGTGATCAATCAAGGCTATTTAACGTACCAGGCTATCAGCTGTCTGTGAAGCCAACTAGACATGTAACTCCAGGGTAAGGGTAATAATGAAAGACCCTAAACATACCAAAATACTTATCCTGTTCTTTCTAGTCTGTGCTCTGGCCCAGAAAACCAATTCCACTGCTTTCATGSTCACTCTTGCACCTGGCCTTTCCTTCTTAACTTGCATACAGGAAATCATCTTTTTCTAAAGCATTGAGATTTTTCTAAAGTGTTACAGGTGTCTGCTTTGGTTAAGCATTTCAATGGTTTTTCTACTAATTGCAAAAACATATTGTAAAATAGTAAGCCAGAAAAATCTACATTGTGTTTCCAAACTGTACTTGCAGTAAACCCCATAGCAAACTCAAATCTTTTGTTTGTGTTTTGCAGCACTGAATATTGCTGCARAACAATTATAGAAGCCTCTCTGTCCTCTTTCAATAACATAATTATAGGTCTTCTAGAAATATGTTGTACACCAGGGAYTATCAGCTCTGGTTCCTAAAGAGACAGTAAGGTTCTAAGTAAAAGACTCTTCTAAAGCAGATCTTCTGGTGATTACCAGTATTTTGARGCAGTCCTTTGCTATTTTTGTCAACATTTTAAAGAGAAATATTTAAGACACATTATCCTGCCATTTTTAAAAATTTTTCTCTCAGACTACAGCAGAAGTGGATAGATTTGCCAATTTAATTTTTTTCTGAGAAAATATCTTAGTTAATGGAATGTTCAGATCTCTTGAGATCTCTTGTCTAATTCCTTCTTTTATATCTCTGCATCTCTTGCCTTTTCTTTTTATTTGGACCAATTTCAGAAAACATTTGAGCAAATGGTCCTTGTCATAAAGAATGATGTCATGTCGTCTGATGTCTAAATCAGAATTCATGTATATCTTTAGCTGAGTAGAAATTAGTTGGATGCTTAACATAAACTAGCTGATTAAAGGCTCATTTTTGTCTATGTAGTCGAAAGCAGAATCTATCCTTCTTGTCCAGTTAAGAKATATGTAATCAGAATGTTTATTGCACTGGTATTCAATATCATATTTCTTGAAAACCTTTCCTATATTTAACTTCCATGTATGGATGGTCTCATTGGCATCAGAGCATTTGATTACATGGCAGAGTCTTATGAAATATTAAATAATCTCAGATCCTTTCGTTTTCCTAGGACATCAGTCCAATGATTGGTTTCAGTATACTTGTTTTTCAGGTTGTCTGGGAGAAATCCTAAATGAATCRGCAAGAATCAATGCAGGTGCTCAGAATGTGGCATCCCTCTTTGTCATTGTAATTATAGATTAGGTGTTTCTTCATGTGGAAAAAATCTCAGCAAGGAGGTTTTTATGAGGATGCATTTTCAGGGATTTTTGTTTGTTTGTTTGCTTTTTTTTTCCCCCAGGATCTTTTGATAAGCCTTAGGCACCAAAAGATTCAGTGTTAAGGATACTTCCATTCACCATCCCTTCAGATATTGATATATACAGTATACAGATACTTTTTCAAATATATTGTTTTACATTTTAACAAAGGTGAAAGATGTTTCTAAAAAAAAATCRTCAGGGAAATCATTACAATGCTATAGCAAAAATACTAGTTGCTGATAGCTGATTAGAGTTACATGAAGCATGKTCTTAATTACATTATTAATGAAATTTTGATCAGTAGGGTTAACCCAGGAAATTTAGGACAGTGAATACTCCTGAAACTTTTTTGTTCAACAGCTCTTCAGTCTTCAAACAAGTCTCCTGATGAAACTTGATGAAATTTCATTTTTAAGGGAACTCTCTGTAATTTGGTAGTTTTTTCTAAAGCTCTCATCCAGATATTGGTCCAGACCTAAATAAAGTTCACATCTCTTTTTAGCTCTACTACGAGTGTACAGCAGTATTACAGCAGTGTAGAGCTTTCCTGTTGCAGTTGGGCCATTTGTCCGGGCAGGGAGAACTCCACACTCAAYATGAGTGTTCAGAAAGCTTCCATTTATTTAGTTCGAGCACCAGACTTTATACACAACAAGTAATAAGCTCATGCATATTCTAAAGCTAAGCAGTCTATTGGTTATACTATAATAACAACTCTTCTTCAGGCTTTCGGGCTCACATTTCGTTTTCCCACATCTCTCTGTCTACTYGTTATCGGACTACGCTGCTGCTCAAGGACACGATGTTTTGCAGGTGCAGAAACTCAGATTAGCTGGGTTCGGTACTTTTCCAGCTCTTGGTCAGCTAACAAGCAATGGCTATGTGACCCCTATCACTTAACAATTCCTCAACACTTTCCAACAATCAGATCATCCTGAGAACAGGCTACTGAGCTAGAGTGTGGGGGAGACCCAAAACAAGAAAGGCCTGGACCTGTTGAAGTGAGTTCAGAGGAGGGGCAGAAGAGGATCAGAGGGCTGGAGCACCTCTCCTGTGAAGACAGTCTGGAGTTGGGGTTGTTCAGCTTGGAGAAGAGAAGGCTCTGTGGAGATGTTAGAGCATCTTCCAGTACCTGAAGGGGGCCTGCAAGAGAGTGGAAAAGGAGCTTTTGACTATAGTGTGTAATGACATGACAAGGGGGAATGGCTTTAAGCTGAAGGAAGGTAGAATTTTATTAGATATTAGCAAAAAATCTTTGCTGTGAGGGCRGTGAGGCACTGGAACGGGTTGCCCAGAGAAGGTATGGATGCCCCATCCATGGAAGTTTTCAAGGCCAGTTTGGATTGGGCTTTGAGCCCTAGTAATTTTTTCCCCTAGGCTGAATACCAGAAGCAAAGTCATCTAGTCCATGAAGAAATTGTTTGGCATTTTATGTAGAGATTTCACTGACTGATTCACYTTTTTCAGTTAGCTACCAGAAAATATTTAAATAAAATATACCATTAGAAATATAGGGCAGATGATTACCTATTTTACTTCATACAATTTACAAAAGGAGAGAATGTAATGCAAGTGGCCATCAATCTTAAAAAATAAGTTTCAGAATTTTGGGCTTTTTTGCATGACAGATATTTTACAAACTGGTCCTAGAGAAACAGAGGAATACATTAAGAAAATATTTTATTTGTTTTGGGCAAATATAAAATGAGCAGAGTGAGATTCATAAGCCTTCTCATAAAAAGTTTCTGTTAAGAATACATGTCTTAGATTTAAATATATCTTCCTATATCCTTCAACAAATCTTTGCCATGGAACCAGCTAGAAAAACCAAGCAAGGCAGCAGCTATCCATTCCTCTGTAATTAAAATCTGCACTCTGTGAAAATTACCGACCAGTAGCAGTAATGAACAATTTTGCAATGAGTTCCTGCTTTGCACAGCTGAGACACAGAGCTCACAAACTTTTACTAAATCAATTCATGGGTCAAAGAGAGTCCAGGTGAAATTTTTCTAAGCTAGGACTGTGTATGCACCAACAGTGGAAAATCTGGACTAGTATGAGCTAAGATGTCTCAGAATCTGTTTAAAATGAACAGAATGAGGTAAAAATGTTTTGATGGAGTGTTTTGATTCTAAAAAGGAAACACTTCAATGGTTCAAGAAATACTAATAATGTATTAATTAAATTTTCCTGGATTAATAATTATTTTTGAGAGACTGAGACCCCCAGATTTTAAGCTGCACAAACATAGTTAAAGGGAAAAGTAACATGACTATTATTTATGCCACCAGTTCCACTGAAAAAGTAAATCACCTTAATAAATGAAGGCTCATTGAGAGGTGTTGAAGATCAGTCTGGCAGATTAGTTTACCAGAACTAACACTCACTCTTGGGTGCATTATAGGAATCATAATTTGACTAGGAAAATAGGAAGGGGAAGGGGAAAAGGAAGGGGCTGGGGAAGGGAAACTGGTTGTAAGAAGATTTGTGTCTGCATCTAAGCAGGTATTCACATTTTGGGGCATAAAGGAGTGCATCGTAGATGCATTGAATCATAGAATGGCTTGGTTTAGAAGGAATCATAAATGCCACCTAGTTAAAGTACCCTGCCATACCCATGAACACCTCCCACTAGATCAGGTTGCTTAAAGCCCCAGCCAGCTTGGCCTTGAACACTTAGGGAACAGGGCATCAGACCCAACATATCAAAGAATTTCTTGCTAATGTCTAATTCAAAAGGCTCTTTTTAGTTTAAAATTTTCCCCTGTTGTCCTATCACTATCAGTCCATGCAAAATAATTATGCTATTCCATTGGGACAGTGCTGTCCTATAGGAAAATGGTGTGCATTTTACTGTCCTATATGGCATTTCTCTCTGCCCAATTAAGTGTGAGAAGTAACTAGTTCCTGCTCTGAACCTGTCCCTGCACATTCAGGTTATTCAGAATTGATCTACATAGTGTGTGACAAGTAGAGTGAGGCAGCTGTCCTCATGTACATGCCAAGTCCCCTGTTCCCAGACCTAGGAAAGGCAATACCTGCTGTGCAAGCAGTCCTTCTGAGCAGATGTTGTGCATCCTGGAGTTCCTGGAGTTTTCTTAAACAAGGAGTAATAAAGCTTATCTCATCCTCATTCCCTTGAACTCTTCACCAAAGGAACACTGTCATTGGCTTCAGGATGTTGCTAGCTGTAGTTTCTAAATGTATAAGAAGTATTGCATCAAAGAATACAATAGAGGACGTTGGTTTGGAGGGTTTTCTTTGGTATGTTTGGGGTTATTCTGGTTGGTTGGTTGGGGTTTTTTGGGGTTTTTTTTTTATGCCTATATAGAAATGGAGTGTTGATTTCCCTTATTGATTGGTTTGGAGATTACCTCAAGAGGTTCTGCCTAGTGAGTCCTTGCTTTGATTATTTTTTCCTCTTTAGCAGGTTAAGAATAGACCAAGTTATCTGATCAGGAGCAGAATGAAATTCAGTAGAGGTCTGTCAATCTGAACTAAAACTCTACTATTTAATACTCACTCTTTAAAAGTAATAAAGATTTGTGTTTTTTGTTTAATTGAACCTTCTAATTTGAAATAGAYACTGATGGCTTAAACAGTCTCAGTAAAAAAATCATCAGTCTCAATAAATTTAATTGTTGTTAACTTTGTGAATTTTATAGGAGCATCAGTTTTATGTATTCATATAAATATTTTTACATTCTTTGCAGTGTATAAAATTTAAAGGTAATTTCTTTAGTGGTCTAAAAAAACCTGAAGTAATTTGATCTTTTTATAACATGACTATCAAGCATATCCAAGCAACGATGTGTTCCATACAAATACATCATGTTATATATGACTCTGTCAGAGGCAAAACATTGTCAGGAGTTCTAGACAAGCTGACTGATAGCAAAATAAAAAGGAGACTTTTATGCCACATCAGCATTTCATGTACTTATGGCAACAGTTTTTTCCCCTTTCTTTTTAAGTAAAGCTATTTGAGACAAAAGAACCATGTACCTAGATTGACTGGGATTTCATAGGACACAGATTAGATATGAAAAAAATCTGGTTTTGCAAAAGAAATTACTTTTCAGTTATCCAAATGAAAAGGATTTCTCATCTGAAAGTCTATAACGTTTGGTAGATAATTTTTAGTTTTCTGAAAAAAAACATTCAGTACTAGATCAATTACTCAAATCTAAACACAAATTAGAGAAAAGATTAACAGAAAACTCTAGTTGGGGAGAACCACTGCTGGTGCCAATGACCTATTAATTGATGCGTAAGTAGCTGATTTATGGTTTTGCATTTTTTATGACTTATTAAAGTGTCCTAGACTGATATAGAAACTTCTTAAAAGCAATTTTAAATTATCTCAAAAATGCTATCATTGTCAGTGAAATTCTCCACATAACTCATTTCAGATCTCTGCTCGTTCTTTCCTTTCTGGGGCTTTCTGGACCTGAATTCCAGAAGCTGAGATGTGACTGCCCAGACTGTAGTTTCCCCACACTCTTTCTTTCCTTTTATTGAAAAAGGTGAAAAGACATCAGCCAGCTCCGTCAGCACCTGCAACTGCAAACCATCCTGCGCTGTGGGCTTGTGTTACACAAAGTGATCTCTCACTCTGCCTTGACTTTGACTTCAACAAAGCCTGAATGTTGGATCAGGGGCCTCTAAGACCTAGGAATAAAGCTTTCAAAAAACCCCATTGAGTACCTTATCTTTCTCTATGTCTATCGTCACCAGGTCCTCTCCCCACTATGGAGTGGACAGCAGTGTGCTCAACATTCCTTCTCCTACCAGTGGATTTCTATAAACTTGTCCTCCTGCCCTTGACATCTGTTCTGAGTGTTAATTCTCACTCTGCTTTGGCTTTTGGATCTCCAACCCAGCACATAAAAGCAACGTCTCTTTGGTATCAATCAAGTGGCCAGTGCTTGTCTCCACCCCTACTTGCACCTCCTTTCTGCATTTGAGCTCAGTCAGGAGTTCCTTGTTTTTCTGCACCGACCTTCTGCCTCACCTGGTCAATTTCCTGTATGTCAGAACAAATCCTTCTGTGTTTTGAGGACATTGTCCTTGGAGGTCAACGAGCTCTCTGGTGCCATTTTTCTTTTCAGGACAGTCTCCCACAGGATCCCACCAAGCAGAGCACTAAACAAACTGAGATCCCCTCCAGAGGCTTGTGGTTGTTGATCTGTTGTTTTTCTTGCTCATTTTTCTCAGGATCTCAAACAGCATTTTCTCATAGGAGCTGCAGTCAAGGCTGCTCTCCATGGGCACTTCACCAATCAATTTTTCTTTATTCATGTGAAATAAACCCAGCACAACTGCTTCTGTAGATTCCTGGCATCAAAAAATTGTTTTGATTTCCAGCAGAAACTTTCTATAAAGTTCTTCTCTCAAAGTTAGCAAGCCAGATGAGAAAGGGGGTGCGTGTGTGTCAGTGTTAGTTGTTAACTATTTTTGCAAATGTCCCCCTACTTGTCTATTAGCCTCAAGACTTTACTGTACCTGATATTCTGGTATTAAATTGTTTGTATGATTTTCCTYCTTCCTTCTTAAACATTTGCTTTTAATGAAAGTGTAAAAAAAAAGAGGAAAAAAATGTAAAGTAATCACAAAACACAATTAATTTCTAATTTTTATATTTTAAACATAAACATACAAAAAACCCCCAAAAACATTCTTGCGCCTTTCCTCCTAGACATAATTGTTTCAGATTGAATACGGGGAGGATACTTTGTATAGTGTTTCTCATATTTATTTTATGCTTATTGAAATATGCATATGAATTTTTGACCTTTAGGTCTAGAGCTGTATTAGCCTAATTTAATTTTAAAAAGGCTTCACATTTTAGATGTTAGCAGTGCCTTATGAAGTAGGACATTTTTGTACTCCTCAGCTATCAAAAGTAAGGGTTTTTTTACTTAGCGTTAATAGATAAAAGGTGAAAATATGCCTTCAAAATAAAATAAGAAAGAACAAAACAAAACAAAAAACCAGAGAATTTTCCTATTTTATTGATGTTGTTGAAAACAAAATAAAAAACTGTTTTCCAGGTGTTTTTAAATTTATAATGCTTGTAAACTAAGGGGGAACTTTTAAAAGGGTGCTATTTGTGCAAAGCTACCTTTTAACAACCTTTTTGACTGAAAGGCTGAAGAATTTTGGTTGCAGTAAACAGTAAAATTTGACTCAAGGCCCTTTCTTCTCCTTTGGTTGTTGTGGTAGGAAGCTGCTTTTCCTTCCCCCTTTAGCAATAAAGTTGAAACATTCAGCCTTTATTCAAGTAGAAAACATTGAATAGCATGTAAGAAATCCAGAGTAACATCTGTGATTTAGTCAGTTTGCTAATAAAACATGACAAGGTACATATAGAGTGTCTACTCCCCAGGAACTGGCTGGACATTAGATATTGCGTGAGGATTGGACATAAATAATAAATCTTTTTGCTTTGCTTCACTTCTCCATGTAGCCTTGCTTTTCTTCATTAAACTGACTTTATCTTAATCATTGTGTTTTTGATCTTATTTACTCTGCTGTGCTGCAGAGGAGAGGAAGTGAGAGATGGGCTTAGTGGGCACTTAACAGCCAGACAACGTCAACCCATCCCACTAAAAAAAAAAAAAAAAAAAAAAAAAAAAAAAAAAAAAAAAAAAAAAAAAAAAAAAAAAAAAAAAAGCAGCGCAGGGTTTTAATAACCCCATGAATATAAAAGAGAAAACAATGAAATTATTAAATTAATGTTGACAGGTCATGCAGATTAACACAAAATCACTTAGACATATATTTCAGTAAACATTTGTTAAATCCCTTCTTCAAAAATTACACTGAAAGAGCTTTAGCAGTTTTCTATACCCGTAACAGTGGTGGTGGAGATCAATTAGGTGTTGGGTCAAGAAGATATTCATAATTCATYATGATGAAGAAGATACCTTAAAATGAATGTAAATATTTTTTTGTAAAGATGGAGACAGGTGAAATTGCTGTGATTCTGATGGCATTTTTGTGAATGACAGAATTAAATTTTTATGTTCTTTATATGTATAGGTTTTAATATGTATAATTTATAAAAAATTGATATGCACTGTTTATGTGCATTTAATATTTTCTGGGAAAATATTATTGTAAATCAATATGAAACCCTTAGCAACAAGTACTAATAGGAAATACTTAAAAGTAGTTAATTAGATTACAACAATTTGCAACAAAATAATATATTAATTTGGAATCAGAGTTCATATCTAGATGTACATTTTGTAAAGTATATATTCATTAAAGCTCTTACTAAAGCATCAGAGAACTGTACCTATGAAAAAAGATTTTGTTAAGCAAGTATTTAAATGTTCAGTTGTGTATCTAATCACATGTTAGTCCATGAATTTCTTAGTACAAGCTTTTTATTTTCTCTTTTTTTAGTTCTATGTTTTTGTTAGGTTAAAATAAGAAATATCTAATACTGTGGGATACTCATCTGTCCCATGCATGCTGTAACAAATATTTGCATAGAATAATCATTTTTTCTAAGTCTCATGAGATTTTACCTCTGCTTCAAATATGGAGACGACTGTATGAGGAATCATCAGATAAGTGTGCTTCCACCATTTCCTGAAAACATGTCTAATTTATCTTTCCTAATTCCTTTTCCTCAGTATGCACAAGATTTCAGTTAGCATTGCAATCCTATTATGGTCCTCCATGGAACAATCAGAGCAAACTTTTCTTAGAATACATTGTGCTTCATACATCACCTGAGCTTGAACACTTTTATAGATAGGGAACAAAAAGCTGAAGGTGGTGACAAAGTCCCTAATTACTTAAATGGCGCAGGATCAGGCTACTAGTGGATTCTGCATGTTGGAGTTTCTATGTAGAATTAAAGCTTTTTTGATTGATCAATTAATGATTGAATTTTTAAAAGCCAGAGTATGATTAGAAAAAAAAAATCTAAAATTTCAGTCAATAGATTTTAGTACTTGTGCCAAAACATGCATTAACAATTATCTGTTCAGYTGACCAACAAAAAACTCCCCCACCTTTTAAGAGCTGAAAATACAGAAAACACATAAAATTCCCATAAGTTTGCTAACTTCTTGGTGTGTTTAGATAGAAGCAATGCCCTCTCAGATACAACATAATATTAATACTACATGACAAATTGTAATTCATTGTAACATGTTGTGATGCACTAATAAAATATAACTTGTAAATGTGTATTACCTATGGCAAACTAAGTCCTGTCAAAACAAATGAAAATTAAAATATTTGCCTGTCACTGATGAATAGAATTTATTTTTATGCTATTTCTTTCTGGCATGTAAACACWTTGGGGTACTGACAAGGTAAGTCTAAAAGCTATTTCTGTCTAAAAAAGTGGAATTTAGAGAAATATGAAAACAGTTTGGAGAAAGTTGGAATTTATGAAAGGGAGGCACAAGATGAAAATGTTGCACTTGGCTGGCTGAGGTCACATATGACATGGCATAACCTATACACCTGCAGTGAGATGCTATTGAGTTTCTCATATCATGCCTGGATATTGTCCTCAGAAACATTGTTGTCAAAAGAGATTCAACTGAAATAAAATGTTGATTAACAGACACAGTGGCATTTTCCCATGAGTAGAACCTGTGGCAGTTCTACATCTGGCTGGTATTTGGAAGATATTTCAGCTATTTTTCAAGTTCATCTCCAGTTGAAGATGACTAATGTGCTAACTATAAAGGATTGCTGGAAGCTAAGCCCCGGGGCTGCTTGAGAGCATAAACTTTAGCTCATAGTTAATCTGACCAGACTTCCAAGTAAGGAACAGGTATAGGAAATGGTTTCTGAATATTGTGTACTTGTGAAGATCAGCGTACGTGCCAGCAAATCTGACTGCTAGAAGTCTTTATCCACTTCCCAAAATTTAAGTCTCTGTTACTCTCTTCTAAATCCTCTAAAACTTCWTGCCTAAGCTCACACACATATTGGTGTGTACACTTAAACCGCTCCTTAATTTGCTTAAGTTCCAGCCATCATTGCTTTTCTACGTGTTTCATATAATGCTTGCTGTTTTATTTTAGCTTTTCTAGCAGGTGAGTTCATTTTCCCTACTAAAATATCTTTACTAAGACATTTCTTATACATTTCTTGTGTCTGAATGAATTACTAAAATTTAAGAATCATAGTAATGATCACTTCATATTATCTACATATGTAAGCAAATACACACATGCACATGTACAAATATATACATAATACATACTTTGGTATTCATTATAATCATAACTGCTTTACAAATCAAAGAACTTTTATGTTCCAAAGGAGGGAACAGCTTCCAGAAATTACTTGATAACTCAGCAGCAGAGCTTTTTTTAAAGTAGGGAAGCTGAGTTGCAGATCCACACAGTGCTTGGGAGCTTTGCCAGGGTATGGTTCATGAAAAGGACTGATCTTCCAGGAAAAGGCCAAAACAGCAGATGATTACATACACAAAGTGAATGATCTAGGCTGAAGGTGCCATACCACTCATAATCAGGAAGTATAAAGGTATTAAACCCTCAGTTAAAGCACTTGAATTTCCCACTTGAGATTTGAGATTTGAGTCTGATCTTCCCTAATGCAAAATTTGATTGGTGTAAAACATGAAGATCCAAAATATTGGAGTGGGAAAATCTTTGACATAMCTCATGTACTCCAGTCTTGGTCTTCTTTTTTCTCTGATGCTGCAAGTAAGGTCACAAAACTAGTTTCACAAAATCCCTTTCTAAGCTTMATAATTGTGCATACATTTGAACTGTACTCTCAATTCTTTGTAGTTTCTGGAAGAGGGTTTTGACAGAAGTTTTAAACTCTGTATCTATTAAAAAGCTGATTTTGATAAAAGGGTATTATTTATCTAGTGTACATACAGCACAGTAAGTTATTTTCTTTTGCTTTTTAGTCATATTTCAGAGAAACACTAACTGCTCTTCTATTTACAACAGTTGAAGTAAGAAACAATCTTGTGGTAGATAATTGAACTCTTCTCTGTGACCAGGAACAGAACCCAAAGGAATGGCCTGGAGTTGTGCCAGGGGAGGTTTAGGTTGGATATTAGAAAAAGGTTCTTCACCCCAGAGGTTGGCTGGGCACTGGAACAGGCTCCCCAGGGAAGTGGTCACAGCATCAAGCCTGAGACAGTTAGAGAAAAATTTGGACAGTGCTCTCAGGCACATGGTGTGACTCTTGGGTATGGTCCTATGCAGGGCTAGGGGTTTGACTCAATCACCCTTAAATGTCCCTTTCAACAGAGCTTATTCCATGATTCTGTGATCTATTTGAGTTTAAAAGATTAAATGAGTACAGAGAATGAGAAACTAAACATCACTACTGTGTCATGGTAGTGAACAGAAGTTTGAACAGAACTGAAAGTTAAGGAAGGAGAATCATCAGATTAATTAAAAGCCAGATGAGAAACTCCTGATGAGCAAAACATTGGAGAGCTTGTCTAAGTAATTTTAAAGTAATTTATATTCAAATTAATGTTTAATTTATTCTTACACATGACAAAAAAGCATTTTTCTCTTCAACTAACCCTGGCCATTATCACCCCTAAAAGAGAAGATGAGCACTGCAAGTTGGACYGAATGAGGCCTGTCAGTATATGGGACTGTCCAAATATGTGAGCCCTTCTTCTAAGGAAATGTTTCAGAGAGCTCATCCCATGACTGTGAACTTCCTTGAAACTACTAGTCACTGTCACTAAAACAAGAATTTTGGTAAGTTTTGAATGATTTTCTCCTTAATCAGGAGGAGTCATCAAGGTGAGCATGAAAATGTATGAAATTTGCTGATATACTACTAAATTATTTGACTGTCTTTAGGTTTTTATTCCTACAAAAATTCATTATGTTTTAATATTAGAGTTATAATGGGATGATTGTGTTAATGTTCGTGGTCATTGATCTTTGCTTCACTGGAACAGATATGGTAAGAAACCTATGAATGCACATCATACCTAAAAATATAAGCTAAATCTATTTAAAATGAAAATTAAATTTTCATTCATAATATGATRACAGATTATCACCTATAATTTCTGCATATAAACATCCCAGAGTTATATCCTGGCAGAATAAGACTTAGAGTGGAGAAAAGATCTTAGAGCCAAGTAATAAACAGACACAAATTGAGACGTGCCATTGAAAGACTAGTAGAATTATAACTATTATAACATTAGTAACGGAAAAAGATTTCCTGATTAAAATTTTCAAGTTCAGTGTTTAGAAAATTTAAAAGTTACAGAAAAACAGGGTTTGGTTTGGGGTTTGTTTTGTTGGGTTTTTGGTTTTTCTACAGTGGACATCTTGTTACTTGTACATTTCTAATTGGAAATAAAAGAGCCTTTAAATTCACTTCATGAATATTCATACCTACCAATTTGTTAGGAAAGACAGTTGTGATGTTATGAATGTGTATTCCCTAAATCTGTTAAATTGTGATTGGTTYCATTATGTGCAACTGATTTGTCCTCCACAAAATTAAGCAATATAACTTATTTACATTGCTACTATACTGAGATTGAAATAGTATTAACCATCACCATTTACTGTAGGCTGTAGGATATCAACGMCCAACATTTCTAATTCTTTTACATTCTAATTCTTTTAATTCTAATTGCACTCCTGCTTTTGGCTGGGATGGACTTAATTTTTGTCCTAGTACTTGACTGGTGTTAAACTACAAGTACCTTTTCATAGAACTCACTCTATTTTGTAATTACTTAGCTAAGTCTTGGCAAGAAGAAAAATGAGACATCTCTAAAATAAGTGGGAACATTTTTTTAGGATAGCTTGAGAAATAAACTATACTGAAATAGAACTATGGTGAGAATTTCCAGCATAAATGAGGACTTTTCCAAACATAACCACAAAAGGCAGAAAATAAAGCAAAAAAAATTGAAGAAAATATAGTTTTTAATAGGATAAAGAAGGGAAAGTGAGATTATTCAGCATATACTTCAGTTTTTCCCTTAAATGACTAGAAAAGGCCCTTAGGAGGCAGTGCAAGACTTTTACTATTATTTATGAGCAGCATATTTTGAATATGAACTATAGTACTATATTAAGAGAAGTGTTAKCTTTAAAAAGCAAATACACTTTAGATTTACATTTTGTAATTTATCTGTGGACTCTTTCCTAGYTATGTCTCTTATGAACAAAGGTTTTTTTGTTCAATTTATTCCATTCTTTACAAACAGGATCAGTTAATTCCAGCTCTCTTTCACTTGGGATTCCACAGATGGGCTTAATCTGCTATTTCTGCCACAGATTTCCAATGTAACACAAGATGACTGGAAGAAGTGACCGAAAGTGATCCTCTGTGTTTTGTGGAAGAATGAGGTTCCTTGTTCTACTCCTGTGCATGAGGAGTAGAAAAYATTGTCCTCTCCTCATTCCACTGGGACTTGGGAACCAAGACACACTGCTTAGAGGAGGACTCAACCTTCATGTTACTAAAATTGAGATGAATCCTTGATTCAC
Source organism: Cardinalis cardinalis (assembly GCA_014549065.1). Classification (NCBI taxonomy): domain Eukaryota; kingdom Metazoa; phylum Chordata; class Aves; order Passeriformes; family Cardinalidae; genus Cardinalis; species Cardinalis cardinalis. The sequence goes on from JACDOX010000012.1 coordinate 9,704,009, forward strand.
TCATACAGTGTCATAGACAAGGTCACTCTCAGATCAAGAAAATATATGTGAAATATTATATCAGGAAACACTTTTCATGTTTGCAAGCGAAATGGAAAGATAATTATCTTTAATGGTATACTGTAATGTTAAAGGAAGACTTTTCAGAATGCAAGAAATCTTCAGGCAAAATAAAGGACWGAAGGCCTTACTTTGTGGGCCAGGATCTAAAAATGAGGAAGGCTCAGATTTCCTCTTCCAGTTAATTTTATTTTCTTTGATTTTTGTTTCTTTTATTTTTTTAATGTAGAGACAGTTCTAAGTCAGAGGGGCCATAGTAAGTCTTATTAGACAGCTTGCATTTAAATACCTTAACATAACAAACAACCATTTTAAAATTGTAAATTCCGTCCTTTCGAGTTTATGTTCAAGTGAAAAAGAATTTGTGAAATGAAAAATGGGAATTGTCTTAAATATGTTTCAATRCTGTTATATTTTGTTCTAAAAATTTTCAAAGAAAATTAAGTATACATATGACTAATCAGTGTCAATAGCATGCAAAGTTTAATTACCTCACCCTGAAGTACATCTAATGTCAAATTCAATTAACAATGCCATCTGAAAAATGCTTTCATAATGAATTTCAAACAATTGACTGATCTTTTAATAATAGTTGATGGTTAGACATTCCAAAGGCCAGTGGCAAAACACTGCCTTTTAATGAGGAAAATTACAGCAACACTGAATTTAGTAGTGCTATTTTTTTCTTTGAATGGTCTTCTACTATAAAATAACAAATTTGAGCAGAACCTTAGAACAGTCAGACACGAGTCAAGGCATCTTTGCCTAAGAAAGAAGAAAATAAAGGTAGTCTGCTGGAAGTATCATATTAGGACAAATTAGATTTGTAAGTTTTGACTGATTTCAGAAGACAGATATTTAAATATTGAATCTAATATAAGTGTCTTGGACTGTTTTTGAAGTAGAAACTCTTCAGGAAAATATAGAGAAAAAAATGAACAAAGTCGAGTGAATTTAATTCTAAGGAAAAAGAAAATCATACATGAACAATGGATGTAATTGAAAAGAAGCTGAGGGAAAGGGGGGGATCTTTAGGGTTGTTTTGGAAGAAACATCTTCAAAACAGTTTCCCCTGTCATGGCGCTTATTGCTGAGCAGATGTCATAAGTATGAAATGTCCCTTTGGTCAGTTTGGGTAAGCTATCCCATCCTCTACTCCACCCCCAGCCTCTCTTTGCTGGGGAGGGACTGTTGGAGACACAGCCCTGATGCTCTGTGAGTACAGCTCAGAACCAGCCAAGACACTGTTGTGTTGTCAACAATCTTCTACCTACAAATACAAAAGAACAATACTGTAAGTATTGCAGTTTTTTGGTTTTGGTTAGCTTGGAAYCGAAACGGCAGCCTAGAAAGTTTTTCCTGGTTTTGCATTCCTAGAATATTATATTATCTCAAATCAATTATATACTGTGTATAGTTCTAAAACGTTTTACAATTCTAGCATGAAAATTGCCCATTATCATTAGGATAGAGGAAATTACATGTTATAACAACTTCAATTCAAGGAAGGGAACTCAGCACTTGTGATTCTTGTAAAAAATCTCTGTATAATAATAATTTTTATCATAGCTGTTATTTAATGTATCATATGCCATAGCTTGGAAATGTCAAGTGATACCATAATAAATTGCAAATCCATTCAAATTCTACCTTTTACGAAATGGTTACTCCCCCCTCAAATCTGAAATATGACTAGATAATATAAAGTAAATGCTGATATCCTTTAAATACAGGCTGGGAAAAAAATCACTGAGGATTTAAGGAAAAGAATCCTGAGGAACATGATGTATATGCTTTTTTATAATCCTCAGGAATGTGTTTGCATACCAAGGCTAATAATTTGATTTATGTTGTATTTAAAARCAAAGAAGATGACCTTGAAGAATTTGGACCCAAGTGAGAGGTAAAGCTAAGATGAACAGCCTGTAATACTCTTGCAACAAATCCTGAACAGTGCTTTATTCTCTAATCCATTGTTGCTCTCCTTGGATTCACCTCTACTTTAGTTAAAAACTAACTAAAAAAGAAAAGATCCAGCCACAAAAGAAGCAAAAACCCCAAACATGGGACTATGAGATCAATCCTATATGTTTCTTGTTAAGAATAACTAGAAGACCTCAGAACTGTGAAAAACCTTTTTCATTAGGATTCTTAATTGATGAACTTAATGCATAGCCCATTCCTTTTTTGTATGCACTGCACACAGCACAGCAGTAATGCATATTGAGAAGGAGAGATATTATTTACCATTWTAAAATGTCATGTCTTATCCTGCCAAAACTCTTTAAAGTAATTAGTTTTGTCATGACTATTCAGAAGTCATTAATAGAAAATTCTGGCTGATTAAGCACGTCCCAGGCCAAGACTCACAAATAGCAATTCCTCTGATTTTCATGGATTCCCAGAGTAAATGTTTATCTGATACTGAGCCAAATTGCCTACATCCTTTGTATTATGTTGTTAAAATTACTTTTGCTTTTGATCACACAATTTCACCGCCCTTATAAAAAATGGGAGAAAAGGCTCAAATACCTATTACTTACCTATGGGGACTAAACTCTAAATGCATTTAGTCATTGTACAAGAGATAGCATTTCCAATAGCTTTTGTATTTCCCTGTTGGTAGAAGAGAGAAACTTGAAAAATTAGCAGAAAATCTGCTTTTTTTAAAACCGAGATCCCACAATAAACCAAGAATGTGTAGTCGCTGTTGACTATTTTCTTTGTTTCCCATCTACCAATTTCATATATGCTATTGACAAGCCCGCAGAGAAATACTGGTTACACTGCATTGCTCGCATCCTGAAAACATATGCAAATTAACCGCCACCAAAGTTAAGAATGCGTAAGAGTGGTCTGCATTCAAGGAAAGGGGCAAAACAAACAAGGAAACAAAATTCTGTGATGGGAACACAAAAGTCAATTCTTAGAAATAAATTTTCTTCTGAAATTCATATCACTATTTAAATTGCTGCTTTCAACAAATTGTTTTCTAGATTTTTCTACAAAGGCACATGAGTTCATGAAGAGATAAACTTGAAAAGTGTCTATAACATTGTGTGTGTGCTGTGGAACTGTTTGCTGATTAAGCAGAAATTAGGACATTTATATTCAGAAGTTGTTTCCAGTAAGACAAAGAATGTCGTGAATCATACTTAAATTGTGGAAGTGGTGTTTCTAAGTATTCTTAATTATGTTCTGTGATGCCTTATCTATAGGAGGAAATACCAATCAAATTCTATATGCACTGTTATGAATCACCTAATAATTTTAGTGTAAATATTTGTTAACACTGGTCTTTTCTGTTGTGAGTTGATAGGGTTCCAGCTTAGTATTACAGATCATGAATTAAGGAGCCACATGCATTGCCTTTATTACTGTGAATAACATAAAACAGTGAGGGAAGCTATACACTGAAAATCATGCTGAACAGAAAACTTTTAAAATAACACTAGCATTGCAGCAATGGAAGCACACTGGGATTTGGATTAATATTCTAAAAGTTGGAGAACACAGGTGGAAAATAACATTTTGAAAGGTTTCTACTCCCATTAGACCTGTAAAGMTAAAGAAGGTTTGAGAAGTTTTTGTGCGTTTGGATAAGCAAAGTGTTTAAGACGGTTTCCCTTGACAGTTTTGCTCACAGATACAAAAACATTAAAAAGAAGTCATTCACATGGCAGGAATGATGCAACCTAGGAATAAAACAAAATTATCTCTTTCTGTCTTTCAGCTTCTTGCCAGACTGAAGCACAATTTATATATAACCTTTTGCTAAACTTTCTTTTTCATAAACCTCCCAAGGCTTAGTTCATATCAATTTTTATAAAAGTGATACTATTTTGTAAGAGTAACATGAAAGTGTAAATAAAGATAACTTGAAGATTAYGTAAATCATGGAATTTTATAGAGAATATTCCACATATAGAATGAAGCCTAGTCCCTCTTAAAGCAAATTATTAAGGATCATACATTTGATAACATAAATATGCACATTTATATTGCTGTCAGCAAAAAAAAAAGTAAGTTATTTACAACAGCAAAAATGGTCTTTCATGTTAGTTTTTGAACACTTGAGGAATTAATTTCATTTCCTGAATACTGTCTCTGTCAGCATTCTGGAAGTGAAAGAGTCAGAGAGACTTTGCTTCAGCATCCAACCAGATGTGTCTTTCTCTTCTGAACTTAGTTTTGTGAAGTGTATAAAAGCAAATAATAGAATCGATTACTCAGCTCCATAATGAATATTCATTGTGCATTGTTTGATTGCAGCCCCTAGCAGGAAGAAATAAAAATAGTACAGAGGCCTTCAGAGGATATATTTTCACTCATTTCCATACTTCTCCTTTGACATCCTGTACTAGTTTCACTACTGTTTCAAACAGTGAGAAAATTATGRGGTTTAGATATAGAATCTCACTCAAATCTGTTGTGAGCTACTAGTGTGGTTTCAGTTTAGCAGTTTCAAAAAATGGGCCTTCTATGCTTTAATTCATTTAATGAAAAAATAAAATGCAGGACAAACATTCAAAGTGGCATTCAGTACTATTACAGTAAATTACAGAAGGTTATAGTTGTATTGAACAAAGAAATTACTAAATACAACAAATAAAAATAAAAGCAATAGAAATAAATATAATAATATGTAAATRAATTTCTGAAATTTACACTTAATCATTATGTGATACCAGCTTAAAAAAAAGCATGTTTTTACTTTTCTTGCYTTTCCAGAAGTCCATTCTGGCACTTAATAAAATCCATGTTTCCACRTGTCAGGTAAGCCACCTGCTTAAGCTCCTATTATAGTCAGCAGATATTTAGTTGGGTAGTCAGCATGACTTAAGACACTCTCAGCTTGTCTCTAGCACAAGTGAAGGTTAACCTCCATAGTAAATTGAATTGGCTTCATGAGATGTCGTTTAGGGGTGATGAACGTGTMTCTTCCACTATATCTCATGCTTTCTTATATTTAGGCAGTATTGTAATCAGAACCAGAATATCTTAATGCTCTTAGATGAAGATATTCTCATTTCAGGTGGTAGTACTCAGAAAAATATAGAAATATGGATATTTSTGATATCAGAGGTGATTTATCTGTCTTGTGGAAAAAGGGAGTCAGTCTTAAGATTGCCTATAGACAGCCTCTAGGCCAGGAGGTTTCCTCTSTGTGTCCTGATAGCAATAGCGAATTGTCTTTCAGAACAAGCATGGCACAAGACATAGATATAATGTACCAAATTCCATAATTTCCTTGAAAATTCTTTAAGATGAGAAATTTATGTCATTGGGGGTTTTTCTGCCCATTTTTCTGCCCGTTTTCTGGCCTTTCTCATGAAGAAACCTGGGGAATCAATTTTCTCTGTTATTGCATTTTTACTCATAGGTCCATAACATGTTGTTATTTGTGACTTGACATGATTATTTAATTTCTGATGGAAAAGCAGCAATTTTGTAAAAAATAATATTTTTCATTCTGGAAGATTTTTACATTGTCTAGCTAGTTAATTGTAAACGTGGAGAGATTGGTAAAGAGGAGATTTCCATGTATTTCCATGTCTAACGTGCAGCATTAGACCTAATTTGTCCTACAATTCATTGTGTCCCAGAGGGCCRTGATTCTTTGTTATTGTACTCTTATTGGAGACCTGTTACTTCTTTAGGATAAATGTAAAATRTTCCTAATCAGATCTGGAAATTTATCGCATTCATTTTGAAAAAACAATTTACACCTGCACAAGGAAAAATAAAATCAGGCAAGGAAACCATCTAAGTTCTTTTTAAGACAAAAAGAAATACATTGAAATCAGTTTGTTCCTCAAATACAACCCTGCAGATATTGAACAGTATTATAATCTCAAAGAAACAAAATACATTTTACTATTAAATAGGATATATAACCAAATGTCTTTATGAATTGTCTCAAGATTTTCCAGTGAGCTGCTGACAGTATAGAACTATTTGCTACTTCCCTCTCTACATTCCTGCCTATATTTTTTAAACTAAGGCAAGAAAAATGGAGCCTGTACTTTTATATTTTATCTTGAGTGACTAGCACCTTGCTTAGTGATCTGAAAGTTTTCTAGTGCTGCTAGGTACCCCATATTCTTTTTGCTTCGGCAGCTCAATTTGTGACCCAGGGTCATAGAATTGTTACTGGCTCTATCTTTTAGTTTCTTGGTTATCTTTTGGTTGACGGAAAATGACAGGAGCTGGCAACATGCACTCGCAGCCTAGAAAGCCAACCGTATTCTGGGGTGCATCAACAGGAACATGACTAATAGGTCAAGGGAAGTGATTCTGCCCCTCTACTCTGCTTTTGGGACACCCCATCTGCAGTGCTGCAWCCAGTTCTGCTATCCCCAACATAAAAAGGACATGGAACTGCTGGAGCAAGTTCAAAAATTAAATTTGTGATCTCTGTTACAGTATTGTGGTCKAAATATTGTGGGGTTTTTACCACCTAAAATTTTGCACAAAAGTTATACACATTCTGCTAGAACATTTCTTTTACTAGACAAAWGTATACAGCGATCTATTCACATCTCAGACACAAGGGTATTGTTGGAGTTTCTGTCTGTGACTGTTGTTACATGTCAGTGAAGCAGTAAATGAATTAAACAAGTGAACGTGGAGCAATGAAAACTAAGTGTATCTTGGGAAACTAACTAGGGATATGCATACTATTAAAAGTTAAAATATTAATAGCCTTATTGKGTTCCAATAATCATTGAAAGGGTTTAGCTAATGACTCTAAAGACTCTAAGGAAGTTATTGTCTCTTTAAATTGAGTACAATTTGTTGAAGAAGTAGAAAATAATAAGGACTAGCAATGGAACACAAAGATCAGAAACAATACAGGGATGAAGTGGAAAGATAGTTAATTAATTAGGACTTTCATTACACGCAATAAGGTGAATCTTGCACTTGTATCTTCTACGAGCTCTGGGACAAATTATCACCCATAGCACCCATAGCACCCATCTCAGCAAATGCTATCCTCATACAGAGGAAAGAGGGGCTGAGCTGAGGGCTCTTGATCTTTTATTCCTGAACCCATGYCTTTTTCCTTGACTCTGAGCTTKTCAGAACRCTTGAGCAGATGYTTAYGGTCCTTAATTGTATCTGTTTGGCTGTAGAAATCACCTCATGATTAGTGATGGCTAGATAAAGCAGCTGGGTGTCTCTCCCAGAAAGCAGTCACAGCACTAAGTGTAGCAGAAAAAAAGACAGGTTAGGATAGTAGGCAGAGTTGAGACAACTAATTAAATATAGTGATGCAGGCCCTTAAACTTGAGACCTGGAGTGCRTCAGACTTCACAGACTACTCAGACTGCACAGACTGAGTAGTATAGCTAATGCTTCTAAGACTCCAGGCARAAATTGGAATGTCCAGCAGTTTGGTATACCATGGGGGAGAGGAAAGGAATCGGTAATCACACAGTGGTAACCAGTATTAGTAACAGTAAATCCTACTTAATGTCAACAGAGGAGGACTCGTAGGCAAAATTTTTGTCTAAAAGAGGACTGAAGAAAATATAAATGCAAGGATTAGGATGTTWATCTTAAACCATACCAGAATTTCTGGTGAAAAAGGAGCAGAATTATCATTAAATGGATCTAATGAAAAATAAGTAACTGTCATCAAGTTAAGTAAGTAATTACATAACTTATAGAAAAAAAAGAGCTGTTACTTTGAATTCTCCAACATTCTCTTTTTTTTTCTCCCAAGGATAGCCCCGCAAAACAGTTAATAAGTTTTTGCTTGCACAAGCTGCCTAAGAAACAAAATGTCTGACCTGCAGAACATGTATAACATTTACAAATGGCTTATTCAAACCATGAAAAGTWAAAAAGTATTGGGTTTTGTTTAGTGGAATTGAAATTCCACAGCATTGCACTGAGTTTCCAAATTTTTCCAGCTGTTCATTAATGAATTACTCCCTTACAAGGTTTCTGCAAACCAGCACATTAGCTAAGTGAGCTCTATGAGTCAGCAAGGGGAGCCCTCGACAGTAGTTTCTAAAGCTGCTGATAAAATGTAGCTGCTACCAGGAAAACTACTTCTACCTTCTTGAGATGTCCATATCCAACGAGCCTGGCAGTGAGGTGGGCAATGGCATCAGAAGGGAATTGCTCTGGCCATCTGGAAAGCTTGGGAAGTGCTTGGTCAAATCTGCAGAACAGGAGAGAAAAAAGACAGWAGCTAAAGAAACCTTGAAACTTCCACCTGTGAAATACATTTAACTAAATATTGGCCTACAAACCTGGTCAAGCTTGTGCCCTGACACCTGGGTATGATGCTGTCTGCCTCCCTGGGACCTCTGGAGATTTGCTCACCAATGCTGTGGCTTTTTTGGCTGGTTCACAGGAAGAACAGCTGTGGTGTGCACAGGATTGGAGAGACAAACAACTCAGCAGATGGGGAGCAGCAGAAATTTGTAAAATGAGTTGTAGGAGCCTGGGAAAATCACTCTAAATTTATTTGGAAGACTTAGGAAAAGGAATTATTTGGTTTCTTGATTTCCATATGAAATATGGATATGATTTAGCATTTCCCTGAAATAYTGTATTTATCAATATTTTTTAACCAGCTCTAATCTCATGACCTATTCAAAGTTAAACATTTGTGCTTGTTCCACRTAAGTGGACAACAGAATAGCTCATACTTAATGTTATTATGCATTTTTAATTTATACTTTTAAATTAAAGAGCCRATTTAGTCTTGCAAGAAAATCAAACTCAAAAAATGCCAGCAAGTGTCATATAATTTGAGGCTGTAATATCCAATTGAGAAATCCAGCCCAGCTGTTAAAATTGTCAGCATCCATTCTCTTGATCTTTTATTCCTGAACCCATGTCWTTTTCCTTGACTCTCAAGATTTCTCAGCCTGGAAAGAAGTTTTTTTCTTTCTATTGTAAAAGATCACTCTCTAGCTTTGTGGCTAAATTGGAAATCTACTTGTCTGATTTAACACTTAAAAATGTTATTGGTTTTTGTATTATTACTGACTAAAGTATTTGCTGCTCAGTTGAGGGTGAAAAATAGCTGCTCAACAATGGAACTTGGATTGATTTTCATTCATTAACTTTGAAAGGACATAAACATCATGAACAATGTATTCATTCAAAATTTATCATTTCTCCTTATGTTTCAATCATGCTTTAACAACTGATCTTATTCTTCAAGAAAGTCAGTAATAAGATAATTAATTAGAAATCTACTAAAAAATGCATTGAAGCTGCTTTTCAGCAGATTAATTAGTCCTGCTAAAATAAAAACATTTTAAGGATTTATGCTTAGACACAACACAATCTTTCATGAGCATTTATATATGTACACATATGTGTGCGTATGTATGGAAAAATGAAATCTAGCTCCATAGTTTCTATTTGGTGTGGTTAGCATGGCCTGTAATTTGCAATAATTTTTATGTGCACACACACATATATTATATTAATTTTGAATTTATCTTCTAAAATATTTTTCAAACCCTCGTATGGGGAATTCTTGCAATTATTTTTCTGATAAAGTGAGAAGCTGAAGAAATGTGTAGGGAAATCCATTATCATACATACACACACTTCCTACAAAATATTTTACTATTTATCAACAAATATTGGAAGACCACTAAAGTTTTTTAATTCTTAAAATGATTGGTTTTGCATTTGTCATATGACTTGCATCAATAGAAAAASTTCCAAATACAACAAACAACAAGTAGTGAAGTATTTCAGGTACTTACTAGAGGATGGGGAGTTCCACAGCATGAAAACTAYCAAAAAGCTGATCTTCCCATATCTCATGGCTGCCTTAACCCTTAGAATCTTTGGCACCCTATTATGTCTTTCTCTTGTTGACCATAAACTGGCTTCTGGTTAGTTATTTGCTCTTTAGAGAATAGATATTTTTTCTTAAAATAATAAAAAAAAAACAAACTCTTTTTTGTTGCAAGTTGTTTAATCATAATTATTTGATTAGGTAGCTGACCAAGCAGGGTTGAAGGAATCAGATCCATCCACACTTGTACTGTRGAGTTTTATGAAAGTCTCTAGAGATGAAAACAATATTTTCTTGCCTTCTGGGTATGTAGAATTGCTTTTAGAAAATAGAAAACTAAATAATATAGGGAACTTCTACACATATTAGGCAAAAACACTTGGAGAAAGTTCATGCTGTTTCTTTCTACYTTCTACACACCTAAGTGCTTTCAATTACGGCTCACAAAAAAAAAATCTGTATGCTGAATCATACAACAGTGTGCAATGAAATTATTGTTAAATRATCCCATATTTCAACTATAGTTTGATGCCTTATCACGTAGAAAGAACAATTTTGCATAAGTAATTAATTGATTCAGAAGCCCAGAATTTCTTTTTCAGGATGCTAGGAGGGTCACAGATTCAAATCAGTTTTGGAAGGTGATTAGGCAAAATCTTAGGTGAAAACTGAACTCAATCATTCTTATGCAATACAGGTAKGAAAGTTCCTGAAAGTAGAGCTGCCAAAGGTGGGGAGAGGGGGAAATTATGGCAACAGAGCAGTGAAGATTTGTTCTACTCTTTTTGTTTGTTCTACGCTTCTTGTTTGGAAGTACGGCTTAACTGTGTCAGAAAAGAGCTTCAGGATTATTTTAACTGGAAGCTTTGCCTTTACACTGTAGTGGTAACAGTGTACTGAGAAATGATTAGCCTGGAGGAGCTTCCTTTTTGCTGATGGTAGTGAGGYGCTTCAGAAATACGAATCACCCATCTGAATTTTTTATGGTTTAGTTTTTCAACATTTCTTATCTGTGCTACAGTATATGGCTCATTTGACAAAGATGAGAGGTAGACATTACGTGACCTGAGTAGTGCTCAGGCATTAGCATTGTTTTGACAACTCTGCAGAAGATGTTACAGCACATAAAAGCTCTAAAATATATTGGCAACTGAAGAGAAAAGGTGCTATGACCTGTCAGCAGATGATGGCTCCTAACCCATTCTACTAAATCTTGTAGCTCAACAGCTGACAGCTGAAGCCTTCTGTTGATTTTTATGAAAAATACTGCACTTTCAGAATTCACCCATTACTTATCCCTGAAGTAACAAAAACCTTGCGGTGTACTTCTGTGCTATCTTCTTCTATAAATATCTCTACAGGAAGACTATGTATGTGTGAAGAAATAAATGATAAATAAATACGAGTGAAGAAAGTGAAATATTTTTGAAATTCTTCAYGTGCTATTCTTCAAAGAAAACTTTTGGATTTTAAGAAGTTAATGGTAATGAGCTGTCTTCACAGATTTTTCCACATCTAAATCTTCCTGTTAAAGAAATTCAGGATATTGAATACAAGTCAATTTACAGCTTCATGAAACTCTGACTCACTGACTGTCCAGACTAAAAATGTTTGTTCAGGCAGCAAAGACTTGCCTTATTTCTACACTTCTGCAGAAAGATGCTGCTTTTTTTCCTGAAGAGATCTCAGTGTTTTGTCTTATTTTATGAAGTAATAGGGCATGGAATAATTTGTCTGGGAAAGAATTTCCTGTCTGGATCWGTTGTCTCAGGATAAGATGGCTGTAGGACCAACCTCCCTCCTAAAAATGAGAAGGAATTTCCCAGTATCTAAAACAAAATTCAAATGGGACATATAATTGCAATTTTTAAAATGCCCTCTGTGAYTATGTGTTGTGTACATCTTCATTCTTCATAAGTGCATTCGCATACCCTACTTAGTTTCTGTGTCAAAATTTGCAAGCATTATATCAATTTACACATACAAGACTATTTTTTATATTCAATAAGATGAAAATAAAAAAAAAAATCCAGATCAGTGAAAAGAAAGACACAAATAGCATGTAGTTCTGAATTCTGCCTTATTTTCTTCAAAGCTATGATTCATGAGGCTGACAAACACTCCCGTCTTCTTTTTAGGTAATTTTTTTATTTTTCTRGCCTTTCTAGACTTTTGACTAAGATTTCTTTCAAGTACAAAAATAGAAGATAAAAATACTTGAATTAGAACAGTTCCTGAATTGTTGTGTTTAGTTTTTCCTGGAAAAAAWCTCCGGTATAAGTTTTAAGTAGGTAGTTGGGAACTTTCTAACAAAAATGTTATTTTTTAGAATACACTGAGTYATCAAAATTTTGGATTCCATGGGAGCCTCTCAATCAGAACTTTGCCTGTAGGATACAGTTTCTTCTTAGAATTATTAATTAGGCAAGTAACTCAGTATTCAGGGATCATCTATAATATTTGTCACACACAATCAAGAGTCTCTTGTAAAACTCAAGCTAGTTTCATAACCTACCTCACCACCTTCAGCAGACCAGCTAAGGTGTGCTGAAGGCATAGTCTTGCTCATTTCCTATTTCTTACAGTGTCTGACAATAATGAAATACACTTCAGAGTAGACACTTCACTTTGATGTCTCCAATGCTATATACATAGCCTTGATTTGTTTGTTTTCCTTCCAATAGGAATGGTAAATTTTTGAGAGGTTTTCACCCTCTAATCAGATGTAATAATTTAAACAGTCCTAATATTGTCAGTATCTCTCTTAGTACTTCATAGCTCTTTCCAAAATTTAAAAATAAATTCTGAGATTCTTGAAAGAAGTTTGAACATTAGGGAAGCTAAAATACCCTCCTTTAATCTCAGTGGCTTCTATTTTAAAATATTGATTTGAAAATCTTTCAAAAACTTTGCAAGAATGAGTAAACCTAAAAAAAGTCCTTGCTATTTGTGTCCGAAAGGCTTCAGAATTGTTTTCTGCAGTGTTTTTATTCTCCTTTTTTGTTTGATAGAAAATGCAATAACTTCCCTTTTCCTTTTCAAATTAAAATAGATTAACCTTTAGATACAGAGCTCTGTGTAAAATCACAGAATCATGGAGCCACAAAATAGTGGTGCTGGAAGGGACATCTGAAGGTCATCCTGCCCAACTCCTCTTCTAAAGCAAGRCTATTGCAGACATCTTTTGTGAAAATCCTTTCTTAGCATTTTTCTCCCTTCTGAGAAGCTGAAGCCTCAGAAACAAAATGTAAACAATGGTTGTCTGCTGCTGTRGAATGTAACAGGTGGATCCCTGATTGGCRTCCTGCAGATGTTTCGATTTAGTGACCARTCACRGCAGAGCTGGCTCTCTCTCTCTGTCCGAGCCAGCTGCTCTTGTTATTCATTCTTTTCTTTTCTATTCTTAGCTTAGCCTTCTGAGGAAACCTTTCCTTCTACTTCTTTTTAGTATAGTTATGATGTAATATATATATCATAAAATAATAAATCAAGCCTTCTGAACACAGAGTCAACATTCTCTTCTCTTCTCTCATCCAAGAACCCTTGTGAACACTGCCACACAAGACCATGTAGAGTTGATCATCCAGGATTATGACCAGATGGCTTTCGAATACGTCAAAGGAGGGAAACTCCACAACACCCTGGTTAACGTGTGTCAAAGATCAGTCACTGTATTTTGTGATGTTCAGCGGGAACCTCCTRTGTTTCAGTTTATGCCCTTTGCTATCACTGAATGCCACTGAAAAGAGCCTGGCTCCACCTTTTTTGCAGCCTCCCTCCAAATAYTTATATGGTCCTCCCTCCAAACCTTCTCCAGGGTGAACAGTCCAAGCTTTCTCAGTCTTTCATCATCTGAGACATGCTGCAGTACCTTGGTCATCTTAGTGGTTGGGCTCTCTCCTATGGGCCTGTCTTGTCCTGAGGAGCCAAGAACTGGACACAGTACCCTGAGTGTGGCCTCACTATGCTGAGAAGAGGGAAAGGATCACCTCATTGAACCCAGTGGCAACACTTCTGTAATGGAGACCAGGATCCCATGAGTCTTCTTGGCTGCAAGGGTACTTTGCCTGCTCACATTCAATGTGGTGTTCACTGGGACTTCGAGGGTTTTTTTCTGACAATCTGCTTTTCATACAGCTGCCACCCAGCATGTATTGGTGTATAGGGGTATTCCTCCCTAGGTGCAGGATTTGTCTCCTTTCCCAGCTTAAAATTCACAAAGTCTGAGTTTAGGAAAAAATATATAAATAATGACAAATCAAGTATCTTTTCCTGAATCCTCCAAATAATGAAGAGACATGAGTCAGAAACACCACTTAGGAAACTGATCATACATTGTGCCTGGATAGATTGGGAAAGCCAGRGACAAAAGCCTAAGAGGAGTGTTCAGCAAAAAGGAAGTGCCCTTGGAAAGAGGGGACTTAGGAAAAAAGGGTGAAGCTACTGGCTTGAGAAAAGATCCTGGAGGTKGAAGAAATGTGTGAAATTCGGGAAGGTACGTATAGATGAATAGAGGGGGAAGATGGGGGACTCTGGATGGTAACATCTGAGATTGGTGGCTCCAAGGACTAACAATTCAAGCAAAATCCCACACAATTTGGGACTTTAAATTGTAACGTATATTTGAACAATTTTTTTTTTAATGCAAAACTGCATATAGTGAAAAAAATTATTTAATARTTTACATTATCCTTAAGAGCTGATATGCTACTGAAATTCAGAAAATAAACATTTGACCAATGATGATATAAAAAGTGGTGTTTTTTTCCCTATCTCTACTGTATTGATCCACCCAGGAAATTAGTATTTCATAAAGCAGGAGATTTGTTTAAAAAATAATGACAAATATAATTCAAATGTATTATTATGATCATTGATAATAGTAACCTGATGTGACCCAAAAAATGGTTTTGTTGTTTTCTTTTAATGATAACTACTAAGTAATCTAATGGTGTTGTAACCATTCACTGTCTGAAGACATCTAAAAAATATGGTTTTTTTGGCTTCTTGGGCTTCAGAGACCATGACTACCTTGGTCTTTTATTGTAGCMCCATGGCAGACTTCATAATATTTGTCTCTAACAGTTCTATAGCATAGCAGGTGCTGTCAAACTTCCTGAGAGAGCTCTAGAAAAATAAAATTCTCAGTGCAATTATGCAAATAAGTTATACTTTCAGATGAGATAATTGAATCATGAATGATTTAGTTTGGAAAAGATCTTTGATGCCGTCAAGTCCCACCAGTAACCCAGCATTGCCAAGCCCACCACTGAATGTCTTTACATACCTCCAGGGATGGTGACTCAACCACTTCCCTTGCAGCCTGTTCTAGGGCTTGGCAACACTTTCAGTGAAGATTTTTTCCTAATGTCCATCTAAACCTCCACTGGGTGCAACTTGAGGCCATTTTCTCTTGTCCTAGAAGTTGCCAAGAGTTTTGTACCAGTTTAGGTACAAAAACCAGAAAATACATTCCTTGGAATGATRCAGTGTATCATAAGGATCTCTTATCAAAATATCTAAATACTCTCTAAAAACACATCTAACCAGTTAACATGACATAATACCTAGTGTCACTCTGCATTTCTTCTTTTTTCAGCAAATAAATGTAATCTGGCAGGCTAACAGGCTATTTTACTTCTGTGTTCTGTAAAGACTACAGCTGAGTACTCCAAAATCTTCCTGGCAGATCTGTCACATAGAAAACAAAACAAAACAAAAAAATCCAACCTTTTATAGTCAGTAAATGTTATCTCTGTTTTTCAATTATTATACGTCTGTCAATAGTATATTTTAGTTCTGACTTATAGCACAACAGTTWTTGATTTCAAAACCTGTATTAATACCATATCCAATCTTAACATTTAAACCCCTGTAATTTCCAGTTTGTTTTCACTGTCCTTCCTGTAGAGCAAT
The DNA here is from genome assembly GCA_014549065.1 of Cardinalis cardinalis. Classification (NCBI taxonomy): domain Eukaryota; kingdom Metazoa; phylum Chordata; class Aves; order Passeriformes; family Cardinalidae; genus Cardinalis; species Cardinalis cardinalis. The sequence goes on from JACDOX010000012.1 coordinate 9,719,763, forward strand.
CTGAAATGGCTTTTTATGCATTATCTCTAATCTTCCTTCCCTCATTCATTTACATCTCTGTTTAAAAGAAACACTAGAAATCTTTTCTGCACTCATATAACTGTATAATCTCATCACTAACTACACTAKATGGTTGACAATGACTGACAGAATTTGTTTTCAAGTTTTACAATATATTTTTTATAGATAAGTATCTGAAAATCTTTTCAAGATGATTAGAAGTAATCAGAAGATTGTTGTAAAATATCTAAGTTATTGAAAKATTTCTGTTTAATGTCTTATAATTCTTCTGAGTTTAAAATTTTGTGTTTAATAGAGATATCTTTATAATGTAGTCAGATGAAGTGAAGYGACGTTTTGGAGTGAAGTGACTGGTTTTAAAGCATGCTGGTTTGGTAGTCCCAGAGCACAAAATCTCCCACATTAACAACAGAAAGCTGAATGTTTTCCACAATGCTCTGTCAAGACTATAATCACTTCATTTTTCCGARCCTGCCAGTAAAGATGCCAATTTTCCTCCTATATTGCAACAGACAATCAAGCAAGAAGAATCTCAAGCTGTAAATTGATACTGATAAGCAGAGGACATGTTTTGAAGTTGAAGGATAAAATATTTCTATCTGAATTGGTCCATCTGAATACAGTGCAAACCCCATGTTAGCCACACATATYCAGAGATTTCCACTCAGCAAAGCAAACTCACCYATGRAGTGTGACATTCCTTAGCTTTCATYACAATATTAATTRCAATTGACTACAAGAAGGCATGTGCCACCTGGATGGTTGTATGTGCCGTAGTAGCATATGCAGGCCATACAATTCTTACAGACTATAWTCTTGGATTAGTGCTCAAATAAATCCAATCATGCTTCTCCATGAGGTAACCTCCATAATGCCATTACAGGGACATCTCCCACAACATGTATTAATTGCAGAAATACTGCTATGCATGTGCTTGYTTTTCCATTTGCATTAGATATACTTCTGAAATTGCATGCTACACCTGGCTTTCCAGGACACCTTGAGTGAACTTCAGCCACAGTAAGGGAGATACCATMATGAAAAATTTCAGGGGAAGCATAGCAAGATCCAGAAGGTTGTGTCTGAGCAGATGTTTATGCCAATTTCAGATCTCCAAAAACCTCCTGGTTGTCTCAAGAAATTGGGTGCACTGTCCCTTTACAGTCCATCTTCTTTTGGTAGAAAACCAAAGCATACAGAAAAACAAACAAACAAAGCAACAAACAAAAAACTAAAAGAAGAATTAGTGGTCCATTTCTCCAGTCTGTGTGGTATGAAGAAAAATATTTTAGGGTCTATTGTATAGAACTGCTATTCCATTMAGTAGTTTTGCTCCACTTGTCTCCTTGCTTGTTTCTTATTCCCTGTGTAGATTTGGAGACAACTATGATGTTAGCAACACTCCCAAAAAAATTACCTGGTTTGATAAATTTGGTCAAAAGTTTTTCAGCTTTGGAAGAAATATACTAAGACACAGTTATCAAGTCAAAGTGAAATTTTGTTTTGTGTAAGCAAGCATTCACCTCTATAAAAGAGGTCAGCCCAAGTAATTCAGATTTATATCCTAGGTATTAGAAAACTTAGATGAATCATTCTAAACAATGAAAAAAATTATTCTAACTTTGCCAAGAACAGGTTGTTCTTATTTCTAGCACTGAGCTGACATTGTTTCCAGATTGTTTGGGCTTTTTTTCCTTCCTATTTACCTAAAAACTCATTCAGCCAAAGAGTTTCTTTGACTTATTGAAGCACTACAAGAAAGAAAACCAAAAACCACTGGGAAAATGGTAAACATAAAGGAAAGTTTCAGAATGTAGGTATAGAACCACTTTTGAATTTCCATGATTTTCATGGTCTGATACTTGYAATAATTTGTTGCATTTTAGCGAAACCAGGTGCTCTGAGTTGACACTGACCAAATGCAGGCACCCATGAAAGCTGCTCACTCACTTCCCTGCAACTGGGCAGAGGGAAAAAAAAAAATTAGTGAATTTAATATTAATGGGTTGAGATAAGGACCAGGAGAGATCACTTGTCAAATATTGTCAAGGGCAAAATAGACTCAACTTAGAACTATGAAGTGAATTTATTACACTAACAAAATCAGAGCAGGATAATAAGAAGTAAAATAAAACCTTGAAAACACCTTTCCCCCACCCCTCCTTCCTTCCAGCTCTACCTCCTACAGTCTGGTTCAGTGCAGTCCAAGGAGGCAGGGAATGGGGGTTATCATAATTTCATCACCCAAGGTTTCTCCTGTYGCTCAGGGAGAGGAATCCTTCCMCTGCTGCACCGTAGGGTTCCTCCCACAGGAGAGAGTTCTCTGTGAACTTCTCCAATGTGAGTCCATCTCACAAGCAACAGTTCTCCTCAAAGAGCTCAGTGTGGGCCACTCCGGAGTGCAGACCTCCAAAGACAGACTGCTCCAACAGGGCAGCAGGACCCCTCTCTCCATGAGTGTCACACAGGGTCACAGCCTCTTCCAGGCATCCACRTGCTCTGGTGTGGTRCCTCCCCACGGGCCGTGGGTGGATCTCTGCATCACCCATGGACCCCCACRGGCTGCGGGAGGATCTCTGCATTCYCGTGGATCCTCAGGGGCTGYGAGTRGATCTCTGCATCCCCCATGGATCCCCATGGGCTGGGGGCGGATCTCTGCAACCCTGTGGATCCCCATGGCTTGCAGGGGCACAGCTGCTTYATCATGGTCTGCTCCACATCCTGCAGAGGAGTCTCGGCTCCAGTGCCTGGGGCACCTTCTGCCCCTCCTTCTACACTGACCTTGGTGTCTGCATAGTTGTCCTTCTCACACGTTCTCACTCCATTCTTCTCTGGCTGTGATTAAAACTGGGCAGCAATTTTTTGTTTTTCTTTCTTCTTAAATCACTTATCACAGAGGTTTTACTACCATTTCTAGTTGGCATAGCCTCACCCAGTGCAATGTCCATCTTTGGAGTCACCAAGAATTGGCTCTGTTGGACGTGCTGAAAGTTTCTAGTACCTTCTCACAGAAGCCACCCCTGTAGYCCCCCTACTACCAAAACCAAGCCATGCAAAACCAAAACACAGAATAAAATGACCCTTGCARTGATAAATTAAATTTGTTTCTGTTACTGTTAGTGAACTTCATTTAAGGCTGTCTAGTACTAAGTTTTTATTATGCCTGGTATTACAGCTGCAAGCAAACAAAAAAAAGAACACCTTTATTTTTCCCTTMTCTTTTTTCTTTAATTTTTTTCCTATGTCTGACTACTCAAAGAATATACAGAATACAGGGCATGTTCTGACACAGCTTGAATTTTTTCCTTTGGTTATTCATGCACTTTTAAGACATGGGTATTTATTTTTATAGAGTTTAATATTTCTTGTGTTTCAATTAATGTTGTTTTTAACTTGTCTTTCCTTTTCTCCATCTCTATAAATTGCAGTTCTTCAGATCTTCCTCATAATGTGATTCATCACCAATGAAAGAGCAAGAGATTCTTACTATCTATGAAAATCACCTTTGACCCATCTACACATCCTCATCAGAATTTTGCTAATTTAAAAAAAGAGGAAAATTCTATTCCAGTGAACTTCAGAAGATTTCTAGCTAGGCTGAATGAGTCCATTAGTCATATTTCCTAAAAATAATTCTTATGCAGTTCTAATGAAGCAATTAAAAATTATTTTTATTAAAAAAAAGTGAAGAAACAGATAACTGTTTGAAAGTATACTGCATTTCCATKGCAAGGTTTTGGTAGTGGTTGAGATGAAAGCTGGTTTGTGTGAGAAGCTGCTGGAAGCTTCCCTCATGTACAGCAGAGCCAATGCCAGTTGACTCCAAGACAGATCTGCCGTCCATCAGGGATGAGCCCATCAGTGGTGGYGGTGGAGCCTCTGGGACAGAGCATCTGGAAACAGAGAATATGTGAGAGAAACTGCTCTGCAGAGACCAAGGTCAGTGAGAAAGGAGGGGGACAAGGTTCCCCAGGCCCTGAGCAGGGATTCCCCTCCAGCCTGATGTGCACACCTTGGAGTGGCAGCTGTGGCCCTGCAGCCCATGGACGTGCACAGTGAAGCAGAGAACCACCTGTAGCCCCTGGAGAACCCCACACCACARCAGAGGGATGATCCCAAAGGAGGCTGTGAACCGTGGAAAACCCACTTTGGAGCAGGCTCCTGGCCGGACCTGTGGCCCTGTGGAGAGAGGAGGCCACCATGGAGCAGGTTTGCTGGCAGGACTTGTGACCCTGTGGGGGACTCGTGCTGAAGCAGTTCATAAACAAATGCAGCCCATAGGAATTGCTGATGTTGGAGAGGCTCACAGAGGATGGTCTCCCATGGGTGAGCCTCTGTGCAGAACAAGAGAACAGAGGAAAGCTATTAATACAATTTGCTTGAAGCCAGTTAAAAAATCTTTCTCATGATAAAAATAATCCATCTAATTGCTACAGACAGTTTGCTTCAGGAATAAAGCTTCTGACAGGAAAAAACTAAAATAATATCATAAGGTTTGTTGCTATTTCTCTGATACTGTGGATTAAATATCCACAGAGAGAAATATCTCCTTGTTTGTACATTTCAGTGAGTGTGTTGGGAGAGCTGAGGGGTTTTTTATTCCCTTAAGAGTGTCTTTTACCTCTATTTCACTGATGTTCTAGTCTTTGAGCYACACTGAGTCAAATTAAATCTAGAGTATTATAAAAAGTTTTATATTTATATTTTGTGAAATTGAAAACTTAAAACTATTAAAATTAATAAAAACATAAACAGTCATTATTAAACTCAGTGTATTTTACTATTTGCAGCATAATGAGAAGGAGGGCTTCTTAAACTAAAAAAAACAGATTATAAAGAGGTGGCCCAATAATTAAAACATCTTCATTTTGCTAATGCAAAATGGAAGCAGATCTAAAAATATTTATGAGTAAGAGCAAATGTATTTCACGGAATCACAGAGTCATCAAGGTTGAAAGAGAYCTGCAAGATCATCAAGTCCAACCATCCACCCAGCACAACCACTGTAAATTCAGCAGTATCACCCTAAACCACTAAGCCAGATGACCCAGCACCAGACCCAGACACCTCTTAAACACCTCCAGGGATGGTGGCTCCACTATCTCTCTGGGCAACCTATTCCAATGCCTGAGCATCCTAACAGTGAATTTTTTTTCTGATATCTACTCTGAATCTCCCCTGTCTCAGCATAAGACCATTTTCTCTGGTCTTGTCACTACAGACACAGCAGAAGAGACCAGCTACCACCTCACTACACCCTCCTTTTAGGTACTTGTAGAGCATAATGAGGTTCCTTCTGAGCATCCTGTGCTCTAGACCAATGAACCCATCTCATATGACACGTTTCCCAGACCTGTCACAAACCTTGTAACCTTCTTCTGGACACACTCCAGCACCTCAATGTCCCTTTTAAATTGAGGGGCACAGAATTGAACGCAGCACTCCAGGTGTCTCCCCACCMGTGCCAAGTACAGGGGCTGATCACTGGTGGTCCCTGGTCCTGCTGGCTGCACTGTTCCTGACAGAGGATGCCATTGGCCAAGATGCCATTGGACTTCTTGGCCACCAGACACTGCTGGCTCATGTACAGCTTCATTTTCCATTACCTTTTGCTTTATATGCATTGGGCATATAAACTTTGAGGATATGTGCAAAACAATTGGCTATAATATAATTTTCCATATTTTTCTATTTCATTTAGTATTAAACAGGTTATGGAGATAATTTCAGCTTACATGTAAAACCTTAAAGTTGAAACATTGTAGTGAAACCTTTGACACCTATTCAAAGTTTCAACATGTAAATTATGGATGTGCATGAGGTAGAGGACTAAGGGAAAGAATGATGAAGATTCACCATCTCCTGTCATCAAGAAATGCAATGGTCCACCATACATTTAAATTCTTGCCAGTTCCACATCCTATATTGTCCACTTCAGGCCAGCAGTCAAACACAGCTGTTGTATTTTCAAAAAAACCATGATGACTGACAAACAGTTCCATTTGAACCAAATATAGAATGACGTATATTTATTATTTTGTACTGTTCAAGAAGTGTAGTGTTTTAGCTTACTGGCTTATTATTAAACCAACCATGATTTAATTTGTTTTCCAAGGTGAATTTGAAAACTGAAACTAAGAATGAAAGCTTGACAAGTTTTGCCTCTAATATTTTTTAATTCTATTATTCAAGCTATGAGGGGAGAGGAGTATTTTATTTTATTCTAATATTTCTTATGCATAAAATCTAATAGAGAGCTGGGGCTCTGCTTCTGATTTTACAATGTTTTACATTTGAAATGCTGAGAAATTCAACAAGTCTTACAGAGACTTGCAAAGTTTAACATGTTGAAAGAGATAGAAGGTTAGTGCTCATCCAGGATAGGATGGACACACCCATGGACATATTTTTAAATGAATATTTAATGAATAAATCAAACTGCATTTTACCCTGAAATCCTCATATAGCAGAAATTAGTCCTCTAGTTTTCTTTAATTTTGCCAGAACTTTTAGAAACCTAAGGACTTAATGACAGTTTTGGTATCATTTTCTTAATTTATATATAGACAAGCTGGAAGGAAACTCCAAATTATTAAACAGTTCCATATTACCCATTGGTGCTTTATAATAACACACTGTAAAACTGTCATACAGAAAATAGTGTCGTACAGTAAAATATGTTTCTTCCTCATAACCCAGAATCTGCAACTGAAGTAAAAGAGAGTTCCTACTGTACGGTTTCTCAGGTTTTATACTTAATCCAGTAAWCAGATATTTTTTGATTTTTTTTCACTTGAAATTTATTGGCAAAATAGCCATATTTGACATGCTTGAACATTTCTATACCTGTTCATCACAAGCAATATACAAGAGTCACTGAAGGACTGAGAAAATTCAATATTCAAATTTATAGGTAAATATTATATTAGGAAAAGTATATAGAGAAGTAATTGCTAAAGGTTTCAGATGTCTATAAGATATTGAAACTCATGATAGTTCAAGGAATTTTTTCAGAGTTCGGTGATCTAATTTCATTTACTTCTCCAGTGTTGCKGCATTGAGTGCTTCAGTTTAGTTTATTTCTAATCCTAACAGCTTTTTTCCCCCTGAAAACTCTGTCAAGATTTGATATATTTTCACGAGAATTTAAGCTTTCTATTTAAAACTCAGTACATTTCTAGTCCCTTCAGGCAAACTTGAAAAGTAAACATTAGTGCAGTTTAAAACATAATATGTAAATAAAAGAAACCTCTCACATACATGATTTTTCATTTGTTCTACTTATAGTTTTCCAATATTAGGGATTCATAAAGCTTTGGATGTTTCTCTTTCTTCACTGGTCCAAGTATAATGACAAACTTACTTCTGGGAAATGAAGTTGGAGACTTTCATATGTCTCCCACAGGACCTCACTTCATTCTACCTTGAAAAAGGTTCCTTCAAAACGATTACAAAAAATTATAGCATCTTCATTATAATGTTCTCACTYCTCTTTTGTGTCAGTTAAATATAGCTATGCTCCTTCAAAGGGAAGGAAAATGAACTTAAGTGACAGAATAACTGAAAGTCCCTTATTTATAAATGTGAAAGACCAATCCTCAAAAATGCAAAAAATGTTACCTCTTTCAATTWTTTCATTCAATACATTAAAAGAGACAATAAGAAAAAAAAATCTTTTCAACTAGAAATATTTCAAGCAGGTAACAGCTGACTATGGTTTTGGAAAAATGTTCAGTTCAATATTGCTCTGAAATGAACAATTACAGTCCTATATCAAAAACTTCTTGTTGATGTCATCTTATGTATTTCAAAAGAAATGAGACCACCCTTGTACAGAATCATAAAGTAAAGTTGTGATTTTATTCAATGTTTGACCTAAGGCAACTTTAAATGAGGGGTTTTTTGGGTTTTTTTGCCGGTTTAGTCAGGGGTTTTGGATTATTTGTTTGTTTGTTTTAAGAATTTATGGTGATAACCATTTATACACAATACCTACGGTGTATTGCAAAGGAGAATCCCTATCCCTATATGTTCCTTGCAATAGTACAGGATGTGGTATATGAACAAGGCTACCTACTGAACCAAAGATTTCAATCTACTTTTCACTTCAATACCTGAAAGTTCTGCTGTAAGCCCTGTGARTACAATAAACAATAGAAGGCCTTCTTTTTGACAACAAAAGATGAGGAAATTCCATCTTTAGCTGTGTTCCATTCTTTAAACCTCAGATTCAAGATGTCTATGTGAGAAATATTTTTTCTTTATTCTTCTATTCATTGCCTGTTAAGCTAAAGGTTTCTGAGATATAAACACAGAAAACTTGACAAGGAAGCTATGAATAGCTAGCTTTTTGAATGGAAGGCTAAATTCTGTTTTAGAAGTATTTTAATTTTTGCAGTTATTAATTTTATTTTCTACTGCAAAAATAAAATTATAAAATAAAGTTGTAACATAGGAGGAAGTGCATAGGAGATCTTATCAAATATGTATACTAAATCCTAGASCCATGGTAACTAAGCCTCTTAGCCTAATCTTTCTCTAAGAAGTAATATTCTCCAAAGCAACTGTTGCTCAGTAGAAAAGGCAGTGTTAAATACAGAAGTACATAGCTTTGTTTACATGTTGACAATAGTTCTTAAATCCAAATCTACTCATCCATGCACATGCCCCTTGTCTTATTTATTTCCTTATCATTTATTTATTTATGTATTTATTTATGGCAAGATGCAAAGCTATTAGTTTCCRTAGAAGTGATTACAAGCACAGTTAAATACTTGATCTCAGATACTGAAAGGATTTTTTCCTTCATTTTTTGAAGGTCTTCTCTACTTTTGTTTACACTGTTCTCAAAGCAGAGCAACAAAAAATTTTGTTTCTGAAGAGAATGGTTCAAAAATTTACAAAATTAAACCCAGTATAAAAGAAAATATATCACCACTATCCTGTTACAGTTTTAATATTGGCTATCTTTTTTGTGTTTTTTTTAATAGTAAGGTTATCTAATATTATCTAAGCATTATCTAATCTATCTAAGCATTATCTAATCTAACACTTGAGAGTTACAAAATTGTTTGTTAAACTTCTCATCTTTCTTATAACATGCACCATAAAAAAGGCATATTAGACACAGAAATAAATTCAGTACTTACATCTTGATAACTACCAATTTTAATATACATTCAATCAAGTTATAAATAATGTTCTTAATTTTTWAATCTTTTTTTGATCTTATTCATTGGGAAAAAATTTGCTTTTTTCTCTTACTGTCTTTGATTGCAAAATCCTTTTTCTTTTGTAGAAGGACATAAATTAATGACCTTATTGTCTGTCTGTGGTGATAATACCATGTGGTTATTTCAAAAACATGGTTAATAAAATCACCAGATAAAGTAATTTAGCAGTGGGGTATTGTGTTCTTGGTTAATCAGTTATTTGTTTCCTACTGTCATAGCAGTAGTTTACAGATGATTGTTATATTATTTCTTTYGCAGACTTTATTGGGGACAAATGTCTCTTCTGAAGCAAACACAGGAAAAGTTGGAAAATATGCTTATATTACTTATATAGTTCCCTATACCTAAGGAGATTTGACTATTTCTTTTTTCTAGATTCAATTACAAGTACTCTTCTCATTGGTCAAGGTTAAAATGTGATGTGAAAGATGGTAGGTCTAGCTGTGAGAACTTCCTTGGGGATCTGAAATGAAGTCAGACATCTGAGGCTGAATTTTCCCGAAGTCTGACTTATTTTTTGTCATTTATAGTTTGGAAAAAGAGAGCAGGAACTCTATCTTTTTCATCTATATTTTAATCACCGAAAGAAGATTCAATAAATAATATTGTGCTATTCTTAGAAATAGTTGGTCTTGAATTCTCATTAATGTTTCCTATTTCTCTCATTTCTCATTTTGTTATTTATTTATTTATTTTACATTTGCTTGAGGTGCTAGGATTGTSTGGAGTGCATTTGCCATCACTTTGGAATGTGCTCATTAGTGTGCAGCTGTGATATTTTATTGTAAGAGTTCATTTTCAGTTCTTATTCTTTCATAGGACATAAGGACTATTTATTTTTATGCAACTTGGTTGTGTATATAGGCCAAGATTTTCTTTTTCTTTATTCAAATTTGGMTTTCTGTTTTGGCAATTTGATTTGACTTGTGGCTAAAGCATGTTTTTCTGCTTAGTTGTCAACTGTGCTTTTCTTATTCCTTTTTCTGCATTAGCCTGACCTTAGAGACTATTCCACTTACCATCACACATGAAAACTATAATATAATTATTTATTCTTTAAAGCCTTGCACACTGACAGAGTGGAGATTTAGCCATTAAGATAGGAAAAAAAAAAGAAAATTATTATTTCTCCAGTTCCCCAAAAACGTAAGCTTATAGAATTCATTTTGCAGAATTAAGATGGATTCTAGCACATGATCTTCTACGACGTTTCAAGTAAAACTAACATTTCAACAGGGTTCTAAAGCTTTTTTACCTTGCATTTTAAATAGTGATATCACGTGTGTCTGTCCATTAATAACAAGTCTATTCCCACTTCTGAGTCACATGATAAAAAATGCACAATATGAAACACTTAATGAAAAACATATTACTTCAAATTTCAAGAAAGGTCATTTGGTTTATTTGAAGGAATGAAGATACATGATTTTCTTTCAATATGTTCATCTTGACCTTTAAATGACATCAGAGAAGAAAAGAAAGATTCTTCTACAGAAGAATATAGTTAAAGTCTGTAAATGGATCTTACCTTCCACTTGTAAAAGGTTTTAAATGAGGAAGACTGCAATACCAGCAGATTTTCTGCTTTTTTTTCAATGAATAGTAATAACCCAGTGGACCTAATTCTGTCCCTATGTATACAGCTGCAACTTTTTGTATGTAAAAGCATATAAATCAAAAGGACAAGCTATATTCAACCTCAATTTGGAACACAACCAAATATAGAGATGAAAAATAACTTCTTCAAAACTCTACATCTCCTGTACTTGATATCTAAAATAGACAGACTAAAATAATTTAGTCTATTATTTCCCAAACTATGAAAGTAACACAAGTAGTAATCTGCCATGGAGAGAATAACCTACTAGGATGTCCAAGAAGTATAGAAAAGACTCAAAAGTAATAACTGAAATTAGACATTACTACTTACMCATTTTAATTTTGAATTTATTCCATAATGTGTTCCTCTTATTATGAAGGATGAAGAGAAAAAAGTTAAAATGTTATGTATTCAAATAGTGTAAATAATAAATATGCACAAAGTAGGCAACTAATCTTTTATTTGGAGTTCTTCAAACATTCCAGGGATGGAGTAAGGAAAAACAATCTAAACCTTTAATGGAGGTTATTATTTTCTTTCTCAGATTCCAGATGAAAGGCACTAGGATGCCCACAGACTTCAGAGGTTTTAAGAAAAACTAAATAACAACTCAGAACAAAACAAAAAGCWAACAACTCCAACTAATCTATCAGAAAAGTGTATAATAAGACCTCCTGATATCCTCTACTTGTTAGATTTATCTTTCCAAGTCTGTGCATCTCCACTGACTTACCTGAGGTTGCTTCAGACTATTCTTGGCTGCAGTGCTAAGAACTGAGCAAACCCCAGGGGGGACAGGGGGCTGTTGCCTTCTCTCTCGCAGCAACACCTTGGTTCTCAGGGGAAGGAGGGATCAGCAACCAGCAATACTGAATGCTTTTCTGCAGATTCAGGGGTCGCTATAGWGCAAGATATCACCCAGGAAAAATCTACCACTTTGCTGGCCTGAGGGAAAGACTGGGAGAACCCAGCCGGGATGACAAATTGACACCCATCTTGCCAACTGCATAGAGTCTGTTATTAAACAAGGTTTTATCTGTTTATTATATATAGCAGCAGTTCATTTTTAATCTTCAGACTCATTCCTTTTTTATAAGTAATTTCTTTTATCGATGCAATTTATCAACAAGACTTGTAATAAACATTTTCTTATTTGCATTATATGCTTAAATTGAAAAACTCTGAAATATGACCAGCCACTGAAATTAAATATATATAGTCATCTTGCAACATGATGCAAAATATAGTTCAGTTGTTGATGGTGGGGGGARGGTTGCTGTATTTTTCAGAAAAAATTCATTGCAATGTATGAAAATTTGTCAGTAGTTTAAGATTATAAATGAGGTATGCTGTTTGATAAAATATTAGGAAAACCCTCCTGTGTTTCAGGAGGTTCCACCTGAGTATGAGGGAGAACTTCTTTATGGTGCAGGTGAGCACACACAGGAAGAAATTGCCCAGAGAGGTTGCGGATCTCTTTCGCTCTCCCTGGAGGTATTCAAGACCTGTCTGGATGAAATCCTGTGGAAAGTACTCTAGGAGAGGTTGGACCTGATGACCCACTCTGTTCTCTTCCAATTTTAACCACTGATTTGCTTTTACAGAAAKGCCCATTTGGTCCAAATTCTTTGAGACCATTTCCATAAGATTTTTTCATTCTTAGTAAATTTTTTTCAGGTTTACGTCAAAGTAAATTAATACTTATAATTGCTTTTTGTAAAAAAAACCACTCTATTTTCGTTTATGTTCTCTCAGATCCAGAGTCTTTCAGGGAAAAGAAGGATGGATATGAGAATGTCTCTCTCAAAGGTACRCCAATTTAACATCGGGATTAGTCTGTACAAACATCTCTCGCTTTACTTCATATTTTGTGTTGATGCCTAAAGATATTTTGCATGTTTTTCAGGGCAGCCATCCATTCTAATCCTTCAGTTTAGGCTAATAAGTTCTTTTTATCCATTATTTTTATTACCATAAAATTTGTTTCTCAGATCTCTGTTTTCTCACTATAACAAGAAAAAAAATATTGCCTCCTCCAGGCTTATATTATCAGATTTTACATGGAATTATTGAGATACTTTAAATTATTATAAACAGACTTAGCATTATTCATAATTCATTATTCATAGTTCATAATTTTTCTGTCTGTTTAAAGAACAGTCCACTTTAGATCTAATTCTATGACATTGATCAACATTAGCCAATTAGATATAGCAAAATTAAAAAAGAAAAAGAAAAAGATGATCAGTATCAGAACACTGATTTTATCCTGTATTGTAAAGACACAGAGGTAAAAATACTCATTAAATTTTTGAAGAAATTGTTTGGTTGGGTTTTCTTTTGTTGCTTTTTGCTTTGTGGCTTTTTTTTTTTGCTAATGGAAATCTAACTTTGCATGAATATCAATATTCCCCAACAAAGTATATTTTTATGTTTGAGATGTTTTTTAATGGAATGAAGAGACAAAATTGAAAACAGGAAATGTCTGTTTATGACTGAATAGGATATATTTTGGATGAATATGAAATACAATCTCTTTGGAGACAGGTGAAAAATTATCTCAGTGYAAATAGAGCTGATGTAAATTTTCACTTTTGATTGATGAAAAGCCCAAGTATTCTTTATTCAATTCTAAACTGGAACTCATTTAAGTCCATCTTCTCTGCCAGTTTTATTTGGCCAGAAAAATAGCAATCAGGAAACAAGCAAAAGTAACAACTCTTACAGGTACTCCTGGGCTGCCTGTGTTAAGGCTGATAATCCATGACTGCTGAAATGTTTTCACCTGAACAGATTTCTGCTTTAATTTCTTTTATTACTTTATTATAAAACGAGTTGTCTGTTTTCTGACCCAAGCATAATCTGTTTGTTTAAAGTAGGACTAAGCCAACACTTCTAAGGATGTTAAACTTAATTAGTGTCGTTATACTACTGACATAGATAACATCTCTTCTTTATCTAATTTCCTCTGGGTTATTTAGAGAACATTGAAAATAATAACTGTTCTTGTTTACTTTGGTCCCTGTTCTTTCTATCAACTACATAGCAAGAAGAAAAGATATCACTTTGAGATCTGAAATGTTCAGGAAAAATGTGTCAAATTTTTGGAGGAAAATATAATATTTATTCAGCTGTTTTAAGACACTTTATGTTACTGAAATAGACTTTGCTCTGTATAAAGTACAGTATTGCCATGATACAGAATTCTAGGATTTTCAAATAGAATGTGATTCAATTACATTATCTATCTAAGCATGATATATGTGCAGAAAACCAAACTCTTTATGTTTGCATGAATACTCCCGTTATTTTAGAGCAGTCTGTTACTTACTCTGTTTCTCTTAGGACCACACATGACCCTATCATCAAATCTAATTTAAGATTAAATTCGGTAGTTTTTAATAATTTTAAAACTGTCTATATCTTAGCACAAAAATTTGCTTCCCATAAACCCTTTAGTTTATTGTTTCCATGAAGGTTTTATTAGACTTTTTTACATGGTGCTTAAATTTAAATTATAGATTAGATYGCTTACTTACACACACATAAAAATACAAATCAACCAGAGATGGTAGAAAACTTTGCCATCTCCAAATTAATATAAATTACTCTAAAAGTAAATACGATTTTTTTTATATTTAAAAAGAAAGAAAGAAATATTTTGGCTACAAACCACTAAATCTATTTCTACTAGAAGGTCTATTATTSATTTTACCTAAATCATTTAGAAGAGAAAGTGATTAGTGAGTATTGAAATTTGCTGGTGTAGCATGTTTCAGAAGAACCAAAACACAAGATCTGGAAGAATTTCATAATATTGAGGGACAGGTGAACCAATTAAAAAAAAACCCCAACATTTTGTGGGGAAGGGGAGGGGAGTGGGACAATCGCACAAACTCACTATTCCCTATTTTTCAACAAAGTAATTGTGGACATGCACAAAGAGAGTTTCTAAACCATTGCTAGTTTAAAAAACTAATATAATGACTTTCTGAATATACGTATAGTCAAACATGGCTGAAGATCAAAACKAGAAATATATCAATATAGATTACTGAGAAATTAACTGTGAATAAAATAAACTATGTAAATCTATGTAAATCACCCACATCTCAAATTTTTAGGATTTTTTGGCCTTGTGCTCTTGAAAGGAGTTAACAATATTGGTTTGTAGAAATAATCAAAGAAAGAAAAAAATGAGTGACTTGAAATGTGAAATAGCTGCAATGTAAAAATAAACTAAAAATGAAGTAAAGGTTAAGCTACACATCTAAAAAATCATTAATTGTATGGAGATAGTGAATAGAGAAATGATTACTCTTTGACAAAAAAATGTTGGGCACCCTGTGGAATAATCAAACAAAAAAATTTATTCACACAGTACATAATTAAAGAAGGAGATTCAGGCCCAGAATCTCTTATTGAAGCCTGAAATTTTGATTAGGCCACTGATTAGACCAATTCATAGAAAATAGGTATATCAATTCATCATTCTGGGATGCCTGCAATCTCCTGTTGAAGATGATTGTGAGGCTATGGAGTATGGGCCAGTGAGTGCCAACTACCACCCTATATTTAAATTGGTTTTTATGTTCTTTTCCCAGGCACTTGGTAACACATAAGTTCTTATTGTTTTCCTTAGATAAAAAGTAGTCCTAGACATTTAAAATAATGTAGAATATGTCCTAAGTTGCATGTAGTCTTGACTCCTTGGAAATTATTTATAAAATATATTTCTACCCAGCCCAATTGAACTGTTTTTCAGAGATGGATCCTACACTGGGAACATTGGGATTCTCCCTCATTAAAACTTTAAAAGATGTATTCACAGAAAAACTTTTCAGAAATACTTTCCCTGGGCTAAGCATGGATAATAGGAGTACATGTGCCAGTATTAAGCTTGACACCAAGGATCTCCTCAAAGCAGAAAACGTTTCAACTGTAGCTGGTCTCATTATTCAGACTTGGTGGGGGAGTTACTTGCTCAGTAGCTACTTAGCTCCTTGGCTATTTTTTAGGGTGCATAATGTAAATTTTGCTCAGTCAGGCACAAACTAGATCCTTCTACTGGTTTGGATGTCACAAGGCTTCAATACATTCAGTAAATGTATTATTGTATGAATTAAGACTTGTAGTGATTGATATTTAACCTTGTGCATCATAGTARATTAGTCATTTTTCTGAGCTATGAAAGTTTTAAAATTTATAGAAGCAAAAAGAAAGTTGAAACATCACATAAGAGTAAGAGCTCAATATAAAAAGTAAAAAAAAATAAAGTTTCTATGGCAGTACAAACTGATCACATGCACGCTTGTAATGTGCTTTCTTATGGGATTTCACCTGTATTTCATCTAGTAATCTCAAGTACTATAGCACTGCCAGATTTACTAGGCAATAAAATCTAAACAGCTTATTTTTGAGATTTTTTAAGTAAAGATGACTAATTTCATTATTAATAAACCACTGTCCTACGAGGAGAGAGGGTTTTGGAAGAATCAATAGCCTAACTTCCTTGTTGCTGTTTTTCATCATGCTGTTTTTCATCATTTACTATGCTTTTGTAAAAACAATGATTTTGTGGGAAAAATGGCCTTGAAAGATTAGAAGGTGGAAGATTATTACCTGCTTGTAATATCCAGCACAAATAACTTGATTTCTTTGCAACAACCTGGTCCACTTACCATCTGGTAATCTTACAAGCAAAGAGTCCAAGACAAAATCTGTAGCACACATGTTGTTACTTTTAGATGAAATACCTTTGTCCTTTATTTCTTTAACTGCTACAAAGATGCAGCATCTGTTCCTTCAAATTCGTCATCAAAATTTTCCTGGGTGACCTTTAATAGATCATGACAAAGGTGAGTTGATCTAAATGCTCAGACTGCTTTCTGGCATTTTGATAAATATTATCTCACTGTCCCACTGCAGTCCATTCTATTGTCTTTGTTATCCTCTCATAAACTCATTGCTAGAGCTCTTTTACATTATTATGTAACTGTCCTTGACAAAGTAGTTTCTGTTCAGATGGCCTTGTTTCCATAGTTAAAAAGCAAAAACTAAATTTAGTCACCTTCAAAGTTTTAGGAAAATAATCTGAACAGGTGGAGTGCAGAGTTTTTCTAAATAGAACCTAGCCAGCTAAAGGTGATCAGTTGTGGAAATAATTATCATTATTTATTTATTATTTATTTATCAGAAGAAGAGAACTTTTTTCTTATAAAAAAGTCTCAAACACAAAAAGGAAATGACTGGTTTTGAACACCATACCATTTACACAAAATAATTAAAAGCAGTTCTGACTAGTGTCTCAATCAACCTCAATATTCAAGCTTGAAATCTGTTAAAAAAGCAGTCTGGGTTTCTACTGTCAAAATGATTATGGAGATTAGATATTTTGTTTCATTTTGTTTCTACTTTTCAAAGATTCTGCCAATAAAACTACAGACCCAGAAGCTTAATGTCAAATGATCTTATATTGTTTTGCTAATAGTATCAAAGAAATTAATTATTTTYACTCATTTTATGTATGTGGAATGTTTTACCTTGCTTGGTTGCCAGGTGCTCACCAAGCCACACCTCCACCTTCTAAGAGATTGCGTTGTTAATGGTTAATGACTCAAAACAGTTGTGGAGGTGCCAGGGGGCTTTGCTGAGGCCAGGTTTGCATCCCTGAGGGGTAAGAGGTAAATTTTTGGATGTGGTGGCAATTCCCACAAGACAGAATGGGCCACCTTTGACACTGACAAGAGGCAAATCCTGCAGAGTGAGATGGCACCTTTTATCATGGTGGTTGTCCTCCCCTACACAAGTGCTCAGATGTAAAATTCCTCCTCTCTCCTGCTAGGGGAAGGTTTGATGGGGCATAACTGACTCAACTGCTGATGTGAGGCAGCTCTGATGTCTAAACAGGTGTCAAAAAAACGTTAAAGTCCCCTAAAATGCCCTCAGGCTCTTTCCTGAGGCCTTYCACCAGAGAATTGCGCATGATCCAAGTGTTGCAACAGATCCAGAATCTATTGCAAAAGRCAGTGCAAACCACCCCCCTGCCCTTAGGGGAGGTGCCTAGGCATTCCTACCTATCCWGAATGTGAAACAAGAAACCTCTTTTGTTGCTAATAAAGCTTATGATATAAAACATTGAGAGTATTTCCATATTCCACAGGTTTTACTCTAGTTACCTTTTTTCCCCTCAACGAGTTTCATATTGAAGTTTGAGACAATGTCTCAAAAATTACCCAGAATTTGCTTAATAGGTGATCAAATTTCATTTGTTGGGAAAGTTAGTATCCTGGTTTAATGCATAACTGGCCTGAAATATTTTAACTTCCAGTTAGTTTATGCATAGCTTATTATTCAGTCAATKATTTCAACTGCTTTAGTAAGAAAGGAAATTTCTATCCTTTTATTGCAAATTCTGGATATCTTGCTGATATGCGCACATGTATTTATATAATGACGCATTCTTTGTCTCATTACATCTGAAAGCATCTGAGGCACTAATAYATTTTACAGTAATCCAAGTAATGCATTATTTCTCTTGTAGTGCTAGGTCATCCTGCTAGGTGAAACTTAACAATGCAAGTTCATTTTTATCAGCTTATTTCTATTCATTTTTATTCCTGTAATGTAGCAAGCTATCAACTGTTTCTGAARTAGGAGAATTGTGTTCTCTTGAATTAGAAAATACATAAAAAGAAATACATTAAATCAGCTCAAACACTTCAGTACAAGTTTAATAATGAATAACATCCAAATCAATAATAGTTTGTATGGCATCATTTACATAACATTTGTAGTTAAGGGTCTTCCAGGGCTATATAACCACTTTGTGGGAAAATTGTCAATTCAACTTGTGTATAATACAAGTTATATTATAAAATTAATCATATTTTTGAAMACCTGAAAGACATTTCATTAAATATTTTTATCCTGCAATACAATAAAGCATTGTTTTTAGGGGTTTTATGCAGATATGAGTAGCTTTSCATGTATACATGTGCATTTTTGTCTTGATATTCAAAGAAATAGAACAGGTTATCTTTGCAAATTGTTTAAATATTCATAATTATCATTACACTGCATTTAGATAAACTGATCCACCATGGCCAGAGCTCTAAGTTGCCTTATGGTGACCTAAGGAAAAATTTTATTTACCTGATTATTCATTTGTTTGAAGGAAGCAGGGAGAGAACGACCACTTATTTACTCTCTTTACCTTTTTTTTTTTTTCCTGCGTACTGGAAGCACACAAAGATCCAACCAAGCTGTGTTTTCATAAAGCCAACAAATGAGACTCCATGTTTTTTCAGCTTTCCTTTTTCTGTTCTGTAACTGACTGTAGGCCTTCTTCAGTGATCCAAATGTGAATGGTACCTCTACAGTACACAGGGAGGTTTAATGAAGGACTGCACTCATCTAGAGCTAAGTTAGGTATGGGGATGTCAGATGTGAGAACAGAGTATGAATGACAAAGCTGAGGAGCTTGTTCCAAGATGTGGGAGAAGATGAAAGCCCTTGACCACTGCTGTTCCATGTCTGGTCTCCATAGAGACCAGACACAAGTCTGATCCAAAATATTAGCAAAATAAATGCTAAGGCCAAAATGAGGGACCAGGAATTTGATTTTATACTAAAATCTATTGGAAATCTTATAATTTTACGGTGCTATATGTTCTCTAGTTGCTAAATTTCTCAAAACTGCCAGGGGAATGATTTTTTAAATTAATGTCTTATCTCTAAGAACCACTGTATTTAAGTCGATCAACCCTTGGAATGTTTCCAAAACACAGTTTTGGAAATTATTTTTCAGGCTACTGTTTTTGGAATGCAAGTTCAGTGTCCTTAATGAAATTTGGTCCTTCCTACTTTCTCAGGGTAACCTTGGGAGGGAGATAATTTCTCAAAACAAGGTTTGCGTATGTGATCTTGTAGCAGAAATTTTATTTCTTTCTAGGGTGTGCCTGTATAATCCATCCATTCCTGTAATTTAAAGAAGATCAAAAGCCCTCCCATGCTTAGATTTCTCAAAGTATCTTCCAGCTGCAGTGTTCCAAATATGAAACACATATACACTCTCATGAAAGCATTAACAGATAGGCAGGGTGGAATAAAATATCTGGGTTTTTTTTAATATTATCATTTAGTTTCATTCAAAGGAAAACAAATACAAGGCTTAGAGAAATTTGCTTTAGTCATGGGATGGACTGTGGTGGTGCATCCTGCCCCCTAGGCCATGCTGTGATCTGACAAGACACCCAACACTTAGTTAAGATCATTAATTCCATCCATTCGAGGTGTTCATATAATATCCAACCTCAAGAGATTTTGTTTTTGTTTTAAAGACAAAAAAATTTTGCTACAATATGTAAATCCTGGGGTCTTTCCACACAAGCGTCACTCTGGTGCATCATGCATGTTCTAGTAGTTTGAAGTCTGAACTGGGTCACTGTTTTTGGAGGAATAATAATTCTCCATGAAAAAAATTAGCAATTTTAAAGCAAGACTTTTAAAGGGTTTTGTCGTATGCTTTAGGTCCACAGTTAGAAACTGTTTGAACAGAATTGACTTAGGGAAATTAATTTAATTCATTGCCAATCAAATCAGAGTAGGATAATGAGGAGTAAAAACAAATCTCAAAACACGTTCCCCCGATCCCTCTTCTGGTTATCTCTACCTTTTCCTGTCTTTGTCTTGAGGGGACAGGGAGTAGGGTTGTCTTTGCCTCTCATTCCTCCTCACTCTCTTCCCCTGCTCCAGTGCTGGGGTTCCACCCACAGGAGACAATCTTCCATGAATTYCTCCAAATGGGTCCTTATCATAGACTTCACAAACCTGTGCTCCAGCACAGGGTCCCCAGGGGGTCACAAGTCCTGGCAGCACAGCTGCTCTAGTGTGGGCTTCCCAGGGACCCTAGTGCAGGGTTCCCCAGGGGTCACATACTCCTTAAAGCATATCTACCTGTCCCTGTGTGAGGTTCCTCAGGGGTCCCAGTGTGGGGTTGCCCAGGGGTYCCAGACTCCTTCAAGCATATCTACCTGCTTCAGTGTGGGGAACCCCAGGGGCTGCAGGTGCATCTGTGCTCACTGTGGACCTCTGTGGGCTACAGGTTTCCTTATCATGGTCTCCACCATGGGCTGCAGGGGATCTCTGCTCCAGCCCTGGAAGAGCCTCTTTCATGTTGGATGAGCTGTTTCTCTCCATAGTCTCACTCCCCTGTTTGGCTGCAGTTGCACCAGTTCYGCTTGTACAGGTTTTTTTAATTCTTATATATTTGTGACCCCTGAGGCACTACTACCAATGATGACAGTCTTGACCTTGGAGAGCGGCAGATCAGTCTTGGAGCCAGCTGGCATTGGGTCTACTGGACGTGGGGAAAGCTCCCAGCAGCTTCCACAGAAGTCAACCCTTGTAGCTCCCTCCTGCTACCAAACCCTTACTACTCAAAAAATCCATTGTGTATTTTATATGCAATTACAAATAAATGCAGTGGAAAATACCTTTCTGGGGGATATCAATTTAAATTTTGAAGTAACATTGGAAACAATGCAAAGCTAGAAATTTGAATTGGAGAATTGTAAAATTAGCATGAATAAAAGGCAAAGTTTTCATTTAACAGCTTCTTTGGCTCTGCAATTTAGACATTTCTTTTCCTATACATATTTTTGCTATGTTTAATTTAAAATTAAACAGGTAAAATATGAGCCATATTTCTTGTCTTCTTACTCAGCAGCTGAAGGAAAAATTACTTTGTGTTAAATCAGGCTTTCTTTCTTCCATGTTTTTTGCTGAAAGAGAAGGCTAAACCATCTCTACAATGACCCAGTCCTTTTGATAAGTTTGTTTTGTAAAAGATGACCACTACTTCAGGACACAAAGCAGGAAAAGAAAAGTAGAAAATTCAGAATGACAAGAGAATTCACCTTTAATTCAAAGTAGAGCAATTTGTGGAATACAGTATCAACTATATCTGAAGAAAAAGGAATTCAAATTAAAATATATAATACATAATGACATATACTACGAAGCAATAATTTTTGGAGTTCAATTAACAGCAAGAACAGAGATATAAGCAAACCTTGTAGACTATCCTAGATTTGTGTTGTGATTGTAAGAGTTGGCTTACTTTACAATTCCTATTGTTGAAGCAGAAGAAGGAATCAGAATACCTAACTTTGAAAACACTATTTAAAGGTGATATGTATGCTTTTTCCAATGAGCCTTTGCCATTCTATTGGCATTTCTTTTACCACTGACTTTTGGGTTGGTTTTGTTTTATTTTTTAAATAAGCTCCATATTAACTTACAGATACCTCCTGAGCATTTTTATCTTAAATTCTGGGCCAGTACAGGGGTTACAATATGCTTTTGCTACAAAAATATGACTCTCACTCATTAGCTCATCTGCTAGCAAAATCTAGAGTCAGTAGAAGTCCATCTATTCTTTGCTCAGATGCAATGGCTCTTTGAAGACTCTGGCCTCAGCCAATGTTAGTCTGTTTCTAGAATTACTGTTTAGTACAGATGAAATAGCTTGGAAATCACAGAAAAATTTCTATGGTTTGTCAGGATAAATTCAGTTAGAAGACACTTAATGTCATATTCTCATTCAACACTTTCTTATTGGAATCAGCACACATTTTCAGATGAAATAACGATAGTGTGTCCAAAAGCATTGTAGATAGGACTATTAATTGTAAAGCTGAAACAGGAAAAAAATGTCTCTGCATTTTAAAAAACAATCTATCAATTATATATATATATATACATATACATACATACATTTATTCATATATTCATTATTGTGTTATTTTTGTCTGCATATTATGTCAATTAAAATTTTTGAGGRAAACAATGTTCCCAATTCTAGATAATTATTGCATTGCCTTGCTAGTAATGGGAGTGCCTCTTTCTTACCTTGGCTTGCATCACTGTGAGCTCCTACTTATGCTTTCTGTRACAGGAAAGATGTAAACTTGAAACAAATTTGAATATAAACATTTCTTACAAGGTGACCACTTCTTTTCTAATAAAGCAATTAATTGTTTTTTCCCTTGACATGATGAAAACTCTAAGTGTACATATGTGCAGGCACACATCATGCTGTGCCACTGGTAATGGTTGCAGCCTGCAAACTTAAATGTTAAGAATACTTCTATAGTCACACTTAGATTCTACTGCTGGACTTTTCAAATAACAAGTAWTCATTGCAGAAAGTTACTTTAACTGAGACTTGTTAAGCATTGTGTCAATTAGGAATGAATTAAAATCTCTCTCCTTAGACTCTCAGTGAATACTCATTTTCAACTGARCACTATAAACTCTTCTGAGTAATGAAACTATTTATTTAAATAATAWAAAATAATAAATGGAATTTGGAACACAAATAAAACGGTGCAGGAGAATCAAACCTAGTGTTGGATAATGTGTTTCTTCAGTTCTGAGGAGACACAAAATGCATATTATTGAACCACTTCCTTACTGTARCAGATGCCTTATCAACCCTAAAATCACGAGCCAAACAAGATTAAAATGAMGTTGCTATCTATTGAAGGTCCTCCATGTGCATTTGTGGCAGAATGCRTGCAGCATGTAGGGTTTAGACATTTTTATGTTTAGTAAATTAGCATAACTGGGAAGAATCCCCAATTAGAAGTACAGTTTGTGAAGTAATTCTCTCTCTTGGTTTGGCGCCCTACTGATGCCACCCTCCTTGCTCCTAGCCCCATGTTGTTTATATCTAAATACATGGGAAAGTGGAATTTCTTTGGTTCACTGAAAAAGCAGGATTAGAATAGGATTCCAGGAATGTATTTGTCTAAAAAAAATACTGGAGTTAGCTAGGAAACTATATAACTACACAATAATAATTTTCAGAGCYATGAATATGTGAAAAATAAATAAAAAGCAAAAATCTCTTGGCATCATAGACRTCTTCAGGAAAGCAGACAACTATTTTTACTTTTTTTTCTTTCTCTATTAATACCACTAAAGCCATTTGCATGTGTTCAGTGTTTTAYGGACTTTACATAGAGATAAATCATAACATCAGAGTGTTGTGCTAAAGAAAAAAAATACAGGAGATTTTAATAAATAAATCATGAATCACTCAGCCTTACTTCCCAAAACAGCTTTCTTAATGTTGCTATGGTGGGCATCCATTTACTATGTCAACTCTCAGGATTCAGTTCATTTTATATAAATAATAG
Organism: Cardinalis cardinalis; assembly: GCA_014549065.1. Classification (NCBI taxonomy): domain Eukaryota; kingdom Metazoa; phylum Chordata; class Aves; order Passeriformes; family Cardinalidae; genus Cardinalis; species Cardinalis cardinalis. Next base: position 9,743,822 of record JACDOX010000012.1, read on the forward strand.
ATAATAATGAATACAAATTATTGTGACATCTTAATGTGTGGAAAATTAATATTTTAGAAGTAGGAATGTACTATGTAGCAATGGTGAGAAGCTATTTTCAAATAAAAAATTAAATTTAGAGAAAAATTAAGCCTTCACCCCCTGCAATACATGTGTCATAAAGAGAGTATTCAATCCTCTTTCTTCCAAATATTAGGTTAACAAGAAGTAGGAAGGCTTTCATTGCGTGTAGAATTTTTCTCTTTCTGAGTAAGATTCATCCCTACTCCCTAGCCACTAGTCAACTTTTGTTTCAGTTTCTTCTGTCTACTGGAATGTCTATGAAACTGTTAAGGATGAATTTTACTCTAGAGAGCTTGAGATCATATCTTGTTGATTAAAATATTCATCTGGAATATAGAAAGCCAAATTCATACCAACAATTCTCTTAAGGTCTGATAAATCTTTGACTCTGAAAGAAGGACTCATCATTAATTGACATTTCTAGGATGTTTTATCCTCATTGCAAATTCTGCTTGTATCAGATAAATCTACTGCATTTTTTCCCCTGCACTTTATAATATTCTGAAACTCTTATTGCCTTAATGCTTCATGTATYCTAAATCTAACCACATTACAAGTAGCTGTGGTAAAAACCTCCTTAGGGAGTTTACTAGATGTGGTCCTCCWCATTTAAGTCAGACAATCTGCCCAAGGGAATATGGAAACATGTTCTCGTGGTTTATCTTGACAGATTATCTCTCTCAACAATTCTCAAGAGAAACTTGCAGCATTTAAAGGATCATGTCTAAAAAAAGGCAGACTGTTGCAGTGCTTTTAGGGAGTTTATGATTTACATACACATGTGAACAGGTCTCTTCATCTACCCCCAGATTCCATTGTCTCTCTGGCAGTAGGACTGACACTCTGTCGTGGTCCCTGCTGTCCAGGTGCCTCATTCCAAGGRACCTACTTGCACCCCTGGCTCCCAGGCCGTGTCACCTTTTTGCTGAATTGCCTGCCTGATCTCTGCTAGCAATCACAGCCTGACTCCTGCACCCACGCTCACTCCAGCTGCTGGCACCTTGGGCACACAACAGGCTGGTTGCTCTCCAGGCCCCATAAATACTCAAGTGCATAGGAGAGAGACTTGTCTCAGGAAATGAGTTAAAAATGGTGTTTAATTAGAATACAGAACAGACAGCACTAACCAGGGCAGGGCACAGTCAGACAAGCATTCGGGCCAGCACACTGTTTACAGATGGCCAGACCTTTTTTTGTCCCCTTGTGCCTTTATCCCACATTTGCTCCTTCACATGATTTCTCTATGCTGTGGTGAAAGAAATGCAGTAATTAGTGAATTTGCAGAATATTTATTATGACACATCAATGTACAATAATGGTATACAGTATCTAAAACATATATCTCAGCTAAAAATCTAATGGGTTTTCACAAAACAAAACCAGGAAAATGGATATAACATATTGGTCTTGACTTGCCAGTCTTAGCCTCAGTATTTTTGCAAAAGCAGTAAGAATGCATTTGCATGAAATACTGTTTAGAGATGATGCCTGGAGAAAGACTTAAATACTTGGTCAATACAAGCATTTTCAGTGAAAATTGAAAGAGAAATTAGACTGTGACAGTAAATTTCTAGGATAGGAACTCCATTAATCTGTTCTGGTCAGCAATGTATGTAAACTAGAAGGAGGACCCAAGAAACTAGTGGCCAGTCAGTCTCACCTCCACCCCTGGAAAGATGATGGAACAGGTCTTTCCGGAGGTTATCACAACACATGTAGTAGAAAATAAGGTCATCAGGAATAGTCAACATGGATTATTTAAGGGGAAATCATGCTTGATCAATCTGATATAATTCCACCCTTTTCCTCTAAAAATTATGCATTTCAACTTTTTCTTGGTAATTTTCTACGGAGCAATTCTACTTAAAAGACTTGATACATTTCTTGTAAGGAGGTTAACCTTTAATTATTTCATATATTTTTTCTTGATGAAAATTCATAGTATATTTACAATGAAAAGCTATGTTCTTACAAAAATAAATCAAACTCATTGGCAATTATTTAAAAAGCAGCAGCAACGGACATTTTGTATTCAAATGTACAAAGATTCATAGTGGTTTGGACAAAGGTAAAAAAAATATTACTCTTAAATATATTGAAAGGAAGGAAGGAAAATATGTTGGGAAAATATGCAGGGACTTTAAGGAACATTTGCTCCTGACTTTTAGGGGCAAATTTTAAAAAACAAGACTGTAAAATTAAGTGCAATTCATTCCTAAAGGTTGTAGCTAATTGAACAGAGAAACAAATATCTTAGCCTAAGTGCAGGGGAAGTAGGTGATCAGAAATCTTGGAGAGAGATAGACAGACTTCCAGATGAGTGGTGACTTGCATATTGTCACAGGCTGACAAGCCYGAAACTTGAATCCTTAATTTTTCCTACCAAGAAGAGGCTTTGCATTGCATGGCCACTGTGCACTTTCTGATTCTTCCTGTGAATCTCCTGACAAATTCCAGATTGCCATAACTCTGAATAAGACCCAATATAAGATCACAATGAGATGACAAATTCCAAAATGTACAGCTGTAAAACCACTAGTGGACTTTGAAAACCATCTTCCCTTGCTTATACTGTTTAAATATACAATGACTATTGTGCAAATTAGACAAGAGAGTAGGCTTTTATCTTTTTGCTTTTCTAAAAACCAGTGCAATGACAGAGATTTATAATCCTCTGAGGAAATTGATGCATCAAATAAAACAAGTTTTACTGAACTAATTAAACACTTCCCATTTATCTATTTTTGTCATTTTTATGTATACATGTATTGAAACTGATTGAACATACCTATATATATATAAATTATAATAACATTATTCTACACTCCTTTGGTTTTTTGTTCTCTTTAAGTTTTTTCCCTGTGAAATATAAACCAAATGAAAATTGCAGAACACCAGGTGTAAGTTTTTCTGAAAAGTCTCTTGCCAAGTCATCCTGAAATTTTGTCTCTCAGATAAAGGTCAAGGACAGAAGGAAGCAGTAAGTATGCAGTATGAAAGCAATCAACCCTTACATTCATTTAAAAGCAGGACACCTTTAAAAAACCAATAATAGTAGCAGTTTGTCACAAAATCAATGGGTCTGATTCTCTTTTCACTAGCACAATTATAAATCGGGAGTAAATCCAAGTTTATTAATGAAGTTTTATTTGCATAAGTGTCAATGTATGGTGAGCTAGATGACAAAATTATCAACTGGTTTCTGTTTGCATAACTCCAGCATCGCTCTTATGAAAATAAGTGCACGTATATGCTGATGCATGTTTAAATTCYACATTCTTTTTTTTATCTGTATCCTAAAATAAATCAATTTCTGAAAGCATGTATTTCACTCATTATGCCATTTAAAAAATACTTAATTTTTTTCTGAAATTTAAAATTTTCTACAGTAATTTCTATATTTAAAATATAAAGGTATATTTTGTCTGGGTTTGGGTATTTTCTAGCTCTGCACTTTTTTAATAGCAGGATTATAACAATTTACCAAATTTACAATCAGTTGATGAATACAAACCAAAGTCTCACTGAAGAAAAGTGATTTTGCCTTTTAAAACATTGTGCTTTAACCTGGTGCTCCTTCTGTGTGATAGCCTTTTTTCCCATTCCAAGATCAGGCTTGTGTAAATAAAGTTGCAAGGGCCATGCTCTCAGACCACAACAAGAAATGATAGTTTACTGATGCACATCTCATGGATTTCTTTAGACCAGAGACATACTGTGATAAGTGCCATGCTCAAACATCCAAAAACAATGCTCCAGAACTAAAGTGTTCTTAGTAGATGCCTCCAGGTCTGCAAAGTGTACTATATTGATAGTCACAGGATGTTAGCTCTATTGAAATTGCTGTCTTAAAAAACCTCAACATTTGACAAAACAGTCTTATTGACTTTCTTGACATCAGTACAGCTCACTGAGTAGGCATTAGTTTTGGCTTACAGTGAAATTTCTCATGTGGAACTCAGCCTGAAAAACAAAGCTGCTCACAATAACTTTTTTTACTTCTAAGCATAGAAACCAGAAGAGTAATGACAGTACTGAAAGAGAAAAAAAAAACCAAAACCAACTAGCCAGCCAACCAAAAAACCTCCTTAAACTTTTCTGGTAGACCTGAACCAAAACTGTTCATATGTATCTTTGTGGTCAAATCAGATATTACAAGAAAACAAACACACAAACAAACAATTTAGTAAATTAAAAATAGTAATAACAAAATTATTCATATTTTAAAAATAATTTTGCTTACTGTTTGATATATTAACACAAGATAAACCTACAGTCACTCTCTTTTCCAGAAGAAGCTGCCACTCAGAGATGAGGGAATGGCTTCACACCAACTAACTTCAGAAGACAAGTGCAGGCAGGCAATGAGAACAGACATACTGTAACCCTATCTGGAGTTGACAATATCTCTTCTGACTGTAGAGGGAGCTGAAAGAGACGAAAATTTTAAATTATACATCTCGCTTGGGAGCCAAAAATAAGTGTTATGATCAGCATCATTAGCTGTGATACTACCTCATCATGTTTGGGCAAGATCAACTCCTTATACCAGAACATACRTGATGACATTCCATACAAAAGCAGTTATTACTAGGCCAGGGTGCTAAATGCACTAAAATGAAACATGAAAGACAGTGCTACAAATATGGTTATATTTCATAGCACAGTTCTGTAACACATTAATATTTTATATGGTTGAGTTCTACAGAAATGACAGAAGTTTAATATGAAAAAATTGCTTCTTTAAAGTTAACTTGAAACCTAACACAACAGTGAGTACAATTTTTAGATTTTCATCTTAATCCAAAACTAAGCATTTTGAAGTATCAGGTGATTGGAGGTTTGTTTATTTTTGGTTAATTTTTCTTTATTCTTTTTATTTTGGGAATCGTAGTGGGAGACATCAGAATCAGGAATTCTAGACTTTATACTGTTGTAAATAATTTTTATCTTAATTAAATTTTAACTAAATATGTGTTTGTATGGCCAGTGTAGGCGGCCTAAATATGTAGTAAAACACTAGAGAGTCATTGAACATACATTTTCTTACTTCAAAAAAATATTTATCTTTATATTATATGTTGCAAAAAGTAGAGTTTCTTATAGATGCTCTATTTTCTCTCCTGAACCTCAAGCAAAGTCATGCAAGCTTATAAATATTCTTTGTCCTGTTGAAGTCAGCATTAAAGTTAAGTATATCTGAGTTTCTCTGCAGGAATGATGTTTTGGGAATTATCTTGAAATATCCTTTGTGCTAGTGGTCCATTGCATTGACCTGAAGTGCCACTGACCTGAGTGAGTCTCAGGGAGATGCAGAGTTTGAGCTGCACTGAACTCATTACAGAGCTGTAGGGTAGGAACTCCCGTTGCTTTCCAAAAGCTCASGTTGCCTTCAGTGGGGCCAGAACATTTTTCCCAAGTACAGGCTATTCAAGCGAAAACAAAGAAGAAAGCAAAGACTCTAAAATTTAATCTAAGGATATGCTTTACCGACAAAAGTATTTTTAAGCAATTCTATATTTTTAACAATCTACTTATAAAATGTGTATTCTAATTTTATTAGGTACATCAGCATATTTTTTAAATGGGGAAAAATATCGTGCACTCAATATTGCCAGGGTTTGTGTAATTTTCCTTAATTTGCAAACCAACTATGGTTTTAGATTACTTCTTGATTTTCTTTTGTGCTTCCACTGCTGTTTAAAATCTGTATTCCAGGTACCTTGCTTGTGCATAAAAGGCATTTTTAATATTAATATTATTCAATGATAATTTATTTTAAAGGTTAAATGTTACTGCTCACTGAGTTTTTGGTAGGCTTCATGGGGTGGAACAAAACCCCGCAGCATAAATTTAAAGAAAGATGAACTCTTATTTTGGTCTTTACACCATTATTCAATTTAATTCTATTGYGTTTAAGAAAACAGCAACACAAATCTTAAGGTGAGAGATATGATCCAGCTAAAATTAGAACAGTATTGTTCTTGTTCACTTGGCTTTCCTAAGTAGTAATTAAATTACTATTTGATATTAACTTCAGAGATTTTTTTTGTATAAAATAATATTTTAGGTGCTTTAGTAAGAATTTTCTCAAAGGATACTATTTCAAACATAGCTTATCTGACCCTGTTTGTCTAAAAAGGTTTTAGATCCTTTTAGCTGCAAATAGATAGCTTGCATTTATCTTGCCACATTTTTCTTTTATTTTCTTAGTGAGGAATTTTAGAATATATTACCATAGTGATAATATACAAGTGAGATCCCACTACTAAAGTGGTGTTAATCACTGTCATACTGTCTAATAAATTGTGGCATTCAGATATTAAACTTTACAGTTTTAAATTCACTGGAAGCTAATAGACACACAAGCAAAAAAAAAGCCATCCTTGGTCAGAAGAAATATGTGTAATGACAGTTCTTACCTGCTGGTGTTGTGTGTTCCTATCAAAACTTCTGCTCCATAAAGACCTTTACTTCTTGGTCTTTGCAGAACTTTAATTTGGCTCCTATGATTTTTGAGCAGGGTGTCTATTTTCAGTTCCCTATCATATGTCTCACTTTTTTTCACAAGACTATATGGATAAATAATAAAAAAAATTCATAGTAAAATAAGAGAAATATCTCATAATTATGAAATGCACAGAGCTTCCTTTTGGTGCTGATTTGCAAGAGAGTACCAAATCCTAAGAAGACAAAGTGCTGACTGGGACTGTTGCCAGTTCATTTTATAGTCATTTTATTGCCAGACAAAAGTATGTATTAATTTAAAAAAATTGAATAATCCTGTTGTCATAACATCTGGCATACAATTGAAGACATTCTTATTGATTTTGCTTAGCACCCTTTTTATTCTTATATGGTCAATTTTGGCCAAAAGATTAATTCTAGCTGCCAAAATAGGAAATTTCCATTCCCTTCCAGGATAACAGAGTTGCTACTCTCAGTTTCAGTAGAGCAAAGTTTAAGCTGTTGCTATTCAGGAAGCTATTAATAGAGTATCCCAGGAGAATGCTTTTGAGGTCTCAGGCGTCCACAAATGCTGGTCAGTCTTTAAGAGCCCCTTTTAGAAGCACAGGAGCAGTCAGTTCCGTTGTGTCATAAGTCAAACAAGCAGAGCTCAAGACCAGCTTGGCAGGCCAGGAAAGTCCTCTTGAAGCTCAAGGGAAAGAAGAAATTGTATGATCTTGGGAAGCAAGGGATGAAAGGCAAGGCTTCACAGGAAGAGTACTGAGTTGTGATTCATTTATGCAGGGAGAAGACATGAAAGGCCAATCTAAGGGTTGAGACTGACCAGTGCTACTCCAGATAGCAAGGGTTTTGTTAAATATGTTATTAGCAAGATGTGGTCTAAAAATTTTGGACCTATACTTAACATTTTTCTATTATAAGGTCACACTTTGGCATAGCAGCATGTGTATTTTTTCTGGATTTTAGTAAGGCTTTTAATATTGTCTCTGACAGCATCCTTCTGGTCAGTTATCCAGCTAGAGGATGAGCTGGCATGTGGTGCACTTGGTGAAGAAGAAACTGAACAGCAGGGCTTAGGCAGTGAAGGCACCATTAATAAGTTTGCTGATAATACTACACTGAGAGGTGCTATTCTCCATCTTGAAGGACAAGAGGACTTGAAGAAGGGTCTAGATAGTTTGGAGCACTGGGCTATGATCAATGGAAACTAATTCCATGATATTTGACAGGATGGTGGATTCTGAACTTAGGAGGAAGTAACGCTGGACACAAGTATAAACTGGGACATTGACTGGGGAGCAGCCCTGAAGAGAGAGACCTGACAGTGATGGATTCAGGACAGCAGGCTCAATAAAAGTCAGCAGTGTGCCCTGGCAGCCCAGAGGGCAAACTGCATCCTGGAGTGTATCAAACACAGCATGACCAGCTGGGCTAAAGGGGTGATTCGGTGTTGCTGCTGCCTCGATTTGAAGTGAACAGGCCTTCCCTAGAAATGGTCAGTCAAACTCCCAAACTAGTCAGTGATTAAGAGGCATTTGGACAATACTCTTGGTAATATGCCTTAATTTTTTTAAATCAATCAGGCAGTTGGATTAGATCTTCCAAGTGAAAGTCCCTTCCAACTGGAAGGGTCTGGTCTATCCTATTCTATTCTATTCTATTCTATTCTATTCTATTCTATTCTATTCTATTCTATTCTATTCTATTCTATTCTATTCCATTCCATTCCATTCCATTCCATTCTATTCTGTATTTTCATTTCCAGTTCAAATATGATCCAGGAAAATTTAATGGAGAGCTGATTAAATTTTTCAAAATATGCAAACTGGTCCTGATTCACAATTAGATTGCACATCTCAACCCTTTCGCTTGTGTTGGATCAAACAAGAATGAGTAAGCAAGACAAGACAGAAGYTGCACTTGATACTCACAGTTCCCTTCCAACTCTTCATACTCTCTGATATTAAGCTTCTTAATTCAACAGAAAACTAGTTTTAATTTATTACTTTCAAAACAGGCCAGACTAACTCTCTAAGATGTCATGCCCTTTAAATAGTTTCAGGGGCAGCAATAAAAATTAGCAAACAGCAGTAGGTAGAAGACAGCAAAATGACCTTTTCAGCAGCAGATTATACTAAAATAAATTGCATATAATGGAAATTCTCTCCAGAGATGTTTTCAATCTAAAACTGCATTCCTCTGTCAGTCTTGGATTCTAACATCACACTTGCAATAATGCTTTATACCTGAGAAAAGTTATCAGTTCTCAGATTAGTTATCACCAACCATGAAGATACATCTAGAACATGTCTGAAGACAYTGGTGTCCTTTTCCAGTCCTTGTGGTGAGCTTTCTCATTTCATTTGTAAAATTTAAAATTCAATATTATTATTTCAGTCTTAACAGTCTGAAGATATAAGTAAGGCAGACTCAGGGAAAAACACACAAGTTTGAGCATAGGGTATTTCTTTGGATGTGAAACAGTAGTAAAGCAGACTCTTTACCATAGCTGTTCAACAAAGTAAGCAAAAAATTTTGTTAGCAGTAGTTATTAATACAAGAAGCCAGAGAATATTTAGTGATTTCCCACTAAAATATTGGGTCTTTCAAAATCAACAAAGGTATAACTTTAACAAAACAATAAATATTCAAGGTCATTATCCATAATCCCTTAGCAATGTTATTTACAATCTTGCAATGAAATGAGCATTATCTACAGAATAAACAGTCAGGAAAACCAAAAGCACAGACATCATATTAAGCTTATAGCTGCCCTTCATACATGTCTCTATCTCATTGTGAAATTACCATCATATCATTGAAAAATCTGTAATACAGTATAAGGGGAATGAAAAATGGAATTTCAAATTTTTCAAATGTTGCCAAACATTTTTAAATTTAAACGGCTGAAAGTGTCTTTCACTACCTTCCAAACTGATGGTTGTGTCCCTGTCAAAATAACCCTCTGGAGATATCTTTACCTTTTCATTTTGTGGGACAAGAAGATATATTCCAATTAAAAGATTGGAATTTAATCTTACCCTGCATCTGACAGAATGAGACTTCATTTTAATTAGACACAACCTAACTGGCAGATGCAGGATTGATCAGGATAAGAACACAAAGCTGATGAACAGGATTATGAAAAACAAGTATACCTGAGATGTATGTTCAATGTTTTTATGCATCATCTGTCTTTTCTTATTTCAGTTCTTCCTATACTTCTCATGTGAGTCCAAAAGAATGGAATCAGGCTTTGGTCTCTAGAGTCCTACCTGACAAAGAAAACAGTTTACAAGGGGGAATATACACGTGTTAGCCCCTCTAATTTATATCAGACTACACAGACTGCTTGTTTATTTCACTACTGCTTTAATCCTCAGCTTATTTAGGGGAGTGATTCCTTAACTCCAGCTTCTGACCCATTAAATTCTGTTTTTTTCTTACAGAAATTTAGCTGGATAAAGTACTGTGTTTCCTCCTTAGCACAAACATGGAACCTATCTGCACCTAGAAAAAAGTTTATCACTCTTCTAAAATCTCTAAGAGGACTGACGTTTTGTGTTAACATCTTATTTGGAAAAATATTAATGATTATAACTTGGTTTATTTCCATTTGTTGATTTTAGTCTTGGGCTGTATTGTTTTGATTTTTTTTTATTGAAAGGCAAAGAAGTTCCTTCCTCTTCCTGACAGGAAGCCTTCATTTCTCCTACGATACAAGAATGCTTCATGTGAAATGCATAACAACCCCTCACATAGACTTGAGGTCTCTCTAAACCCACATAAGGTCCCTCAGCAATAATGAGAAACAAATTCTGAAGATCTACTGACCTCCCTGAAAAATTTGTTGATATGCTGTTATCTAAATTTTAAAAATCGTGAAGACAGGTACAGCATACTAATGTACCTTCCTATAGACAAAATATTCACTCTTCAGTGGAGTAAAAAACATAGAAGATAATTTTCCCTCAGGGGATGTCACATACAGGCAAGCTGCTCCCTGGATAGTCACATTGTTTGGTCTCTGCCTCCCAGATTTCAGCAAAGTCCTCAGTTTTCCTCTGACAGTTATTTCATTGAGCACTAATTCTGGCCACTGCCTCGCTGCCTGCTAGACAATCGTCTCCTGAAGGTACACAGCACTGTCACCCCACAGCTGCTGGTTTGTTCATTACTCAAAGCTGTCTGTTAATCAGATACTAAGTGCAAGGCTGCAGCATGCATGGTAGAGAATTCTAAATAAAGAGAAAGAAATCCTTACTCCCTCTTCTCTGTGTTCTTCTAAAAAACATATTTCCTGAAAATTTTGTTGCATTCCTCAGCTGTCCTACATGCTCCTCTAAGAACTCTGTAAGAACTCTGAATTTATGAATTTTTAGGCCTATGGCATGAATAAAAATGGTAATATGATTTCTATCTAAAAGAGTAGTGTACCTGGAGTATTTTTCCTTTTCTGCAGCAAAAATCACACAGTGCACAGGACAAGGCATCAGTTCAAAAAAAACCAACAAATGTATGCCCCATGGTTGAGCACATGCTTTGAGATAAATTTCCCTCATGTAGAAGTAATAATTTGAGAAGTACCATGGTTTGGCAGTTATCTCAGATGCAATTGCATCAGGGCAGTTACACTGCAGCTTTTGCTTCARTGCATCTCAGTTTTAGATAAACCAATTAGTGTAGACATGCCCCAAGAGGTAACCATATGGTAAGTTTGTGAGGCTACATGAACTTCTTAGTAGAAGTCTCAAAAATTCGAGCCATTCTTCAAGTGACAGCTGTGTCTTTATTTTTAATTGTCATCATTACCTGCATCATCAAATGTTCCAGGCTTCAGGTGCTTCTGCTTGATTGTATGCTGCTATTTGTTGTTATTTGTATATGTAAAGCCATGTGTAAAGRAAGCTGGGGGACAAATAGATATTTAATTTAAATTAAGGAAGTTAAGTACCTGTTACTCTCTTGTTATTAATATTAGTGGCTTTGAAATAATCACCTTTGTTTTATTGAAGCAAAAAATAAAATTAAATTTAAGGAAATGTCTGGCCTCTAAATCAACACCTCCAACACGTCCGGTAGTTCTGAAAGAGGTTCTACACACACCATTTAAAACACAGCATTCAYTTCCTGACTGGCAGCATCTCTTTTCAAAATTTTGTGGGTTCCTATGGCTCTGTGATGTATAGTAGCAAAATGYTGGATAAGAAATCAAGGACTTTTATACTTTGACCTTGATAAGAGTTACAGTATTCTCTAAACATTCAGAAGTGGTAGTTATTACAATTTCTTCTATTTTTGGAAGAGTAAGTTGCAGAATTAAAAGAGCAATTTTTAACTGTGAAAGCAGTTTGAAAGAGACAGATTGATGTGGCCACCAAATTATGGCAGGAACACTCATGAAAAAAATTATGGAAGGCATTCCTGAAGTTGTATTTCAATAAATGGGGGAACAAACTAAGAGTTTCTTCTTTGAATTTTCAGATATCCAATGATTTTAATACCTCTATGATTTRAAAAAGGCACTATATCTTTTTAATTATACACCAATCCAAAATCTCAGTGTATCTGTCAGTGTGATTGTCAGTATTAACCAAGAAGAAAAGGGAGAGTTCTCAAGTTCTTCCACCCTAAGACTAAATTTTTTTTTCTAATTCTTGTGTGTTTTTATTTTCCTTCTTCTCCAGACACTTAATAACAATATGTATAGACCTGATCTGATTACTCTTTCTATCTTCATTGGATTGCTGTTCTGAAATAAAAGAGAAAGTTTTTAATCTCCAGCTCAAATTTTCACTTGGGTGCCACTTCACCCTCTTCTATAGCACAGATTTTATAATATCCTAACATTACCTTGGAATTTTTGTGAACATATTCCATTCTGAGATATGTTAATACTGAGATTCATAAGGTTTCTGCTCTCTTCCTCTAGCTTAGTGTGGTTTCYGATGCTTTACTGTAGGTCTTTCATTTGCCTCCAGGGTACAGGGTTTTTTTATGCACCGAGAAAAGTGACAGCATCTATCCTATGTACAGTGGAGAATATTCTTTTAAAAAATCTTATTTGTTGGTTACTTGCAATGAAGTAGACTAAATTTCTTTATGTGAGAGACTCCCTTGTAAYCCTTTCTTCCCAAAGTCCTTGTTTCTAATTGTAAAATAGATCAGTCTACTACTGGTAAAGCAGAACACAGAAACAGGAAATAAAAACGAACAAGAAAACTGAGAACACAGAGAAACAGAAACTAGATAGAGAAAAGTGATCTTGGGTATGTGAATGTAAGATCTCTCAGTCATTTATAAATTCACAGTGTTATTTATGATGCAGACCAAAGCAAATCAAAATAGATGACAAATGAAGAATGCCTGAGAAAGTAGGAAGAAATTTTAATTGAAGAATTGTAATTATTTTCTATTTTATTTATGGTCATCCTAAAGTGTTTCATTCAATACGTGCAAATAACCTTGTGGTATAAAAGAGTTGATATGAAATGGAAATTTTTGCTAGATACTCATAATGTCTTAGGTAGTTCATAGATCATTGCTTAGAAAACTGAATGATATATATGTGTGTTCTCATAAAAATCATGCATCAGTTGAGACCAAAAAAATTATGTATCTCTCTCTCTTGTTTTGAAGATATGATATAAAACACCAGTAGCTCTAGATTAATGAGACTTGCAGACCATATCACATTGCTTTTTTAAAAGTCAGATTCCTACCTCCTTTTGAAAATTTCAGGTGTAATTCCATATTCAATTTCCTGGAAAATACTTTTTTTCACAGAACAGGGTTAACACGCTTCTAAATGTCTTCTGAAATTAGCATCACTATAGAGGAATAATGATAGAACATGTCATAATATTATTTTTAATTCTGTTTTAGCCACCAATATTCAATTTGTATACATAAATAATAGCTGCAAATTCAATATTGTAGGATTATACGGACTCTTTTCAGGAAGAAATGTGTTTGTAGTAGATAGAAATCTGATGGGAAAAGAAAATTTGGTTCTCTGTGAGCTGAATCATTGATTTTGACAACAAAACACTTGTGAGACATCCTGAAATGTGGACGATATGAAAATACATATTTACATATGAAGTTTAGTATTGTGTAAAACCCTGTCCTTGGTCCTTACAATGAAAACAATGACATACCTAACAGCTATAAAATACACATTCATAATAACATTGATTATGTAACATGTTTTTAAACAGTGCTTGATAGAGACTGTGACAGGTATTCTACAGGTCTTCATATTTCTTCCACTTGTCCAGTTGAACTTTAAGGTCTGAAAAAATTCTGGAAAATGTACCATTTTCTGTTGTCAAATAATTCCCTGTTATTTATGGATGAAGGCATGAGTGAAGTGAAATAAGGAGCAAGCTAAGATGAAACCTCAGAGCTGCTATACCACAGGTAGATGAAGCTGTTTCTCCCTTWAAGGAAGTAAAAGAATCAAGCTGGGTCACAAAGATTTTAGAAATACTGTCATTGGAATTACTGTGGGGCAAAGCTGGGATGCTTTTTTAGGAGCAACTGACTCCTTAAGAGATCACAAGATAAAATGCAGCATTTTCTGGAAACAACTCATTGGTGGTGTTTGATGGCCAAGTTAAAATCWGTTTATGAACAAAGGAGATACAAAAATCTCTTTCTTGACCTGTAAACCCTTTTTCCTATTTGAAAGCTTAACTTTCTTACTAAAGGTTCAACAAACTTCTTGACTCAGACTTGAGTATGCTGAGAATTGGTACTAAAGAATGTTCAGTGACTTTACTGAACATCAAGAAAATCAAAGCAAATAATACAGGCACTACGGGAAGAAGTGCCCTGCTCACAGCAGCTGAACACCTAAGGTGTGAAAACAAGAGTCCTATGGAAACTTGAAGAATTTCTAGTGTTTTAGACTGATATGACCCTGTTATACAGAGACTAAATTTATAAATTCTTACTTGCTATTTATACTGCATCTTCACATGTGATTATTTAGCTACCTAGTTCACTCCTTGGTCCTTCATTTGGCTATATTATATAATGCTGTGTCTCCTTCCCTTTTGGTAAAAGCCAAACTGTTTCCWTCAAAMTAAGTCTTCATCAGGATGCTTCGGAAGATGATTCAGACCTAAGGGTTCTTCTAGTAAACAGTATCCACCAGACTTCATGTTCTGTTTCAGCAGTTGAAATACCAGTCTCTTTTTTGCCCTCATGTAATACCCTGTGTCCTGTGAGTTATTCTTGTGGGCTGTAAAACAGCCTTTCACTTATTTGAGATACTGTGAACACACACATGTGTACACAGATTACTTCTTAGGACTCCAGGAGGACCATATCAGATGCAGGAGAAACCTTTAATCAAATACTATATCATGTGATCAATTCACCACAGAAAAGATTATCTCTGATGAGTTTGGACATCACTATTTTTAGTGCTAAGAACACTTTCTGTAGAAAACATGCAAAGACCTCACATGACATACTGTCTGCTATTATCTCTTTACAAATTTTCATAAGCAACTTTCATAGAGATCTTCATATGAAAATTCAATTCCTGAATTTATTTCTTGAAATAAATAATCAAGTAGAGTGTCAATGAAAACTGAACTACTGGTTAAACTTYGAGTTTAGTCAATGCCTCTTAGAAGCCTGAAAATCTTCAGAACATGAAGAAGTTATTAAGATTCATTTAAATTAGCATAATCTCTAGTCACAAATTGTTAAACAGTTTTTTTATCATAGAATAATAGAATCATTTAAGCTGTAAAAGAGATCATAGAGTGCAAGCCATTGACCCAGCTAGAATCATTTGGGTTGGAAAAGAGATCATAGAGTTCAACCACTGACCCTGCACTGTCAACTCTACCACTGAGCCATGTCCCCAAGTGTGCCACATTGACATGTCTTTTAAATACCTCCAGATATGGTGAATTCCCTGGGCAGCCTGTTCCAATGCTTGACAATCTTTTCAGTGAATAAATTTTTCCGAATGTCAAATCTAAATCTCCCCTGGCGCAAATTGAGGCAATTTCCTCTTGTCACATCCCTTGTCACTTGAGAGAAATGTTTGACCCCCACCCCACCACAACCTCCTTTCAGGGAAATGTAGAGTGATAAGGTGTCCCCTGAGCCTCCTCCAGCCTAAACAATTCCAGATCCCTTGGCTTCTCCTGGTAATACTTGAGCTACAGATATTTTACCAGCTTCATTGCCTTTCTCTGGATACCCTTCAGCACCTAAATGCGAGGGCCCAAAAACTGAACCCAACACTTGAGATGCAGTCTCACCAGAGTCAAATACAAGGAGACAATCACAAATAAAACATTCTTTATAATGTTATTTTCCATAAAATTACCTGTATTTGGAACCAGTGATGAATATGAGAATTTAACAGGTTCTCTTCACTCTGAAAATGTAGTGCAATAATTTGAGTTAAACCCAGCTATCCCTGATTAGGACTCTGGTCAATTCGAGGATGTTACATTTTCTCCAAATTTTCCCAGTATTTTTCCCCAGATAAAACAAGCTATGGCACASACCATCTTGAGAACTGATGTTAATAATAAGAAAGGAATAGCAGCCAGCTGTCACACCATATTAGATCAGATTTGTGTCTCTACTCCCTCTGGGAAATGTTCTGAATCATAATTAGTACATAATCAGTTTGTGGTTTTAATTGAGTAAAAGCCAGGTAGCCAAGAATCACAACATAAAATATTTTTGTTCTTGAACCTCATAAAACAAAAAAATGAGAACAGTGATCAAACTGGCCTTCTGTCTGTTAAATGAAAGCCACCAGTTGCTTATGAAGCATCTAACTTTTTTTCAGGCTCTTTCAATATGGTATTTATCCACATCTTTCAGAAAACCGTAGCTGTAAAAAACGGAGCTCTTTCCCTCAAGAACTGTCAGTAACATCATAAAGGGAAATAGAAGCAGACAATAATTATGTAAGTATGCTTTATTTTTTACCCAAGAATGAAAGGAAAATACAGGATTTTGATGTTAGTTTCAAAACCTAAGTCAGTAACTGGAAAAAATGGAGAATGCATGAGGTGCCCAAAAGAGTCTAAGGGTATTATAATGAGCTTATTCCACACTATGCTCAATATATATTTGGTCACCTCTCATTTAAATTATACATTAAGAAATAAAAGGATTATATTCTCTTAATCTAAAGTAAGTTTAATGTCATTAAGAATTCATGAATATATTCTGACCAAAAAATAGGAATTTCAGGAGGACATTCCATATGTGGCAGATTATTAATTTAATGTGAACAGTGACTTTTTTTATTTCCAAGATTCATGTTCTTTTTTTAAAATCTCAAAACTTATAATAGGAAGCAAAATAGTGTAATATACACTAAGTATTTTAGTGTTTTCCCAAGGGACTTATTAATTTTCAGTGTTGCAAAAATACCAGTAGGTGTCTCTATTGCTCCATTATTTCCAGAGGTTAAAAAACCATAAACCCAAACCAAAAGTGACAAAAAACTCCCCACGACCACGACCACCACCACAAACCACACTCCACAGCAACCACCATCACTGCCCTGCGTCACGATAACATAGCCTGCAGCATTTCATATCTGGAAAAGCCACGTGAAGCTTACAGAGAAAAGCAGATACCATGGATCTTCTATCTTACTGTTTTCCTATGGGAAGTGAAGGCTTTACTTAATATTATGTCATTTTTCTTACAGTATTATTACCATTGCCATTTGGATTATAAATATGAAGTATTTCAGTTGGGCTCGTTTTCCTGGAATTTGTTATTCCTTGTTTTCTAAGGAGATGTTTGGACCTCATGAAGGTTTGTGTACCAAAGCTACATCTGGTGATATCTCTCCTCAGGAACATACTCATCTCCAATGCCTCCTTCTAGTTTGGTTTCCTCATATTAGATCCTCAGCAGTAATATTTTTCACTTTTAAAGAATAAGTTTTGATAAAGTTCTCTGAACAACTAAAGGCCTTAYGGCTTAAGAGTACTCATTATTACTGAATATTTACACTACCTCTATGAAAAACTTATTTCTTTTTAGTGACAGAAAATAGGGAGTTGCTGGAATGATGAGGAAACAGCTCTTCTGAAGAAATTGTGTTTGAGGAAGGGACAAGAAGCAGCACTCAGTCTCACCAGAGTGTCAAGAAATGTATCAACACTTTAAAAGAAATGAAAAAAAAGAACTAATAAACTTAGGGTGAACAAAATGGAACACCGTTGCTTGCATTGTTGAAAGCCCTAAWGTAGCTGGCCAAAGCACAATAATGCAGGGGTTTTTTACATTCTTTTTCAGCTTCTTTTAGACCAGATATTTCCCCTGAAAACCTAAAATACTGTTAGAAACTACAGGGGTAAGGACAAGAGAAAGGGGGAAAAAAAGAAGAACTTATATTAGGGGGAAGAAAAAGGTTCAGTGTTCATTGATACAGCATGAAACTTCAAGAGGCAGTTTAAAAATAATATAAAAACCCTATTGAGGCTCAAGGCAGCACTACTCTTTTCCCTTCCCTTTATTCTGCATATCTGCTTTTGTCTACCTAGAAGTAGTCTGCTTGAACAGAAAGCAGAGGTACCCCAGATAGTATTCATGCTGTAATATAGCATTTCCAATTTTCTCTAAGAAAACAGGGATATTATATTTATTAGGTAAATATATGGGTTCTTGCTAAATATTTGTATTGGTGCTTGGGCATGCCATTGAACTCGAAGGGCATTTTCAATCAGGGAATATTCCAGGATAAGGTCTGCAGGCAGTTACTGTCTCCAACACTTCGTCATTGCTATGGCACAGAAAAAGCAAAATGTCAAACAATCAGCAGTGATAAAAGACAAAGAGTGCAAAGTACAAAATGKAACCTAATCTCCCTCTCACATAAAATCACATCCTGAATTAATTTAAATACTTTATTTTGGTGAAAAATGTCTTATTCTTAGCTTCTCTTATTTGTGAAGCCATTTAGATACTCTTTTTTAATTCCCTTATTTTTTCTTTTATGACAAAAGAGAGAGAGAAGGAATAGAGAGAGAAAAGGAATAGAGAAAGATCATGAAGAAACACAAACATAAAAATGCCTTAAATACAACTATGTTTGCCTATATGTTAAATGCCCAAGTTTTAGCAATTTACTTACATGAGGCACAAATTATTTTAATCACGTGTGGATATAGCACACCATAAGGAAACAAACAATGCACAAAACAAGAAAGGAAGAAAGAAGACTCAGGACCAACTAATTTCAATATCTAGGAATAAAGGTAGTGGAGCCTTAAAGTCCACTCAGTCTTTTTAAGTCATAGCACAGTTATCAAAGGATGTGATAGTCAGTGACATTGCTCCACAAATTGTCAAATATTTTTGCTGCCACCAGAAATGCAACTGCTTCAGTTTGAGCTCTCAAGTTCTCATTTGGTGAACGTGTGATTTTTAGCAGTACCTAGTATTGCTGACATTTCTTTTTGACTGACACCATAACAACATAAAATATTCTCATTTTTTTGTAATAATCATAGATGCTATTAGTAATACATAGCATACATATGGATATTTATTATTAGAAAAATATATTCTTTGGATTTACAAGGAGTTGTGATTTATATATTCAGAATCACATACAAGCTCCTAATGAATCTATATTATAATTAACTGGAATTATCTCTGCCTCTTGAATTATACAGCAATGTCTCATCTTAACAATTGAGTTAGATTCTGAGACAGCTTCAAAATAAAAGAAGGCCCTGAAATCATCATCTTAAATTACTGCAAATGTAAGAATATAGTCACACTGCTTCTTTTATTGCTCACTCCATGAAATGAAAGTCAAATTTTTCAAATATAATTTATCCTAATTATCACTTTCTATGGAAATATTTTTGCTAGAATGATACAAAAGAATCTTATTTCCATAMTAAGTGGGAATATATTATGTTCCAAAGCAGGTGAACATAAATCTTTCTTAATACCTCTGAGAGTGTCAGGCAGGATGACTCTTTTCAGATTGTGGTGAAAAAAAGTAGTTAAAACATTGAACCTCTCAAATAAACATTCAAGACTTAGGAACCCTATGCAACTATAAAATGTACAGTATATATATATATATACTGTATATATAGAAATTTATATTCTTAGTTATTTATAAGTGTCCCATGGCTTTCTTAAACCAGAGATCCAACCAGTATTTAATGGCTGTATAGAATATAAATAGTCTAGAATGGGAAAAATATATGCTGTTCCTATAATGTACAGATGTGATTGTACAAAATCATACATTATATGCAGAAATTATTTCCACAGCTGAATAGACACTTTATTTAGTTTCCTTTAGAAGGACATTGTTTATCTATATCTACATTTATTCAGATGGAGATAAAAGAATTACTTCCGTAGTTAACTTTGCAGTTAATATTCAATATGAAATGGAATATCTTTTTATTTAATGCATTCATCAGCTGGAATGTACAAGCTTCTCTTTCCATATCTCACAATTTCTTTTGTACAATGATTAAAACAAAAGGAATGCTTAAAAAGCAATGACTAAACCCCCAGTTTGTACTCATGTTTGGGACTGCTCCAATCCAGACTTAGCACGCTGTACTTGGACTTGTTGAACTTAATGAGATTTCCACAGGCCCACTTCTCATGTTTGTCCAGGTTCCCCTAGATGCCATCCTTTTCTTCCATTCCTCACCTGTCCAGCCTTGTGTCGTCTGCAGACTTGCTGAGGGTGCCCTCGTTCTCTCTGTGTGTCCTCAATGAAGACAGTGAAGAGCACTGGTCCCAGGGCAGAGCCTTGAGGAAATTTCCAGAGCCTTGGTGCATATTTCCAACTGGACATGGACCCATTGACCACAACTCTCTGGCTACATCCATCAAGCCAATTCATTATCAAATGAATCCCTGTCACKCCAGTTTTGAGATAAGTATGTAACATGAAATCTTGCCAAAAACTTTACAGAATTCTATATACACGACATCAATCAGTCTTCCTTTGTCAACCATTGCCATCTCCATCACCGAGAGCAACCAGATTGGTCAGGCACGATTTACTCTCATTAAAGCCATCCCAGCTACCTTGAATTCCCTCCATGGTTTTTATGGGCCACAGCTTATCTTCTAGGAGCATCTATTCCTTGATATCCTCAGGCACAGAGGTGAGGCTCACAAGTCTGTAGTTCCCTGGATTTTCCTTTCTCCCCTTATCTTTTTCAATATGATGGAGAGTGGCTTGGCAACAATATCAGCCAGTTCCCTCAGGAGCAAGTTTCACAGATTCTGCTTTATGAATACTGAACTGATTGCTGGGAGGTAGAGGGTAGAAAATACTTGCATTGTGATAAATGGCATCTTTGCCCCTTTTTTCATCCACAATTTGCTGCAGAAGTACTACATGTTTCTGCCAAGGACAAGGACTGGTCAGCACAGAGAACACATCTGTGTGCTTTGCCTTCACTGCTGCTGGCTGTCACTTCACAGGAAGCATTGCAGAGTTCAGCCTTTCCCCTGGAAATGCCCTGCAGCCTGTGTGGTTGTAATGTTARAGGACATGTAGGCAACAAGAAGGGAATCTGCTCCATGAATCCAGATTGTTGCACCTCCAAGGGAAAGGAAGAAAGAGGAACTGATTGTGGAATGAAGCATGAAAAAAAGAAAAGACCACCAGAAACCCCCAATAAACCATTAAACAAACAAAAAACAAAAACCCAAACAAAAATCCATCAAGCCAAACTACAGAGGGCATAGCAACAAGATGACTTTTTGAAGACTCTTGACTGCATGGACTTAATTCAAGAATGAAGGACATTGAAAACTTTTAAACTAAAAGTCAAGACAGCCGGTATCAGCTTTCGCTGCAAGTGCTTTGGGTAACTAAATATATCCTTATTAGGATATATTTATCTAGAATATTTCTAGAATATTCTCTAGAAAGGATTTCTGTGATGTTACTCATATGAAAACATTTGAATTAGATTTCAATTTTACAGAAAATATTTAGAGTTATAGAAGTTAGTTAATTGGAGATCAAATTTATCCTAACAACAGCCTGGAAATATTCTAGAAAAATTTATGTAGCTGAATAACTGACTGAAAGTCCTGGTAATGTGTGTTTCAGTGTGTGGCCACTCGCTCCACTGCAAGACTGTTTAACTCTTCTTGTTGGGAGGTAACAAGGCAGGACATGACTAGCAGATCTTGCAGTAAACTGGTAGATATTTTAATCTTWAAAATAATGTGCAGCTTGAGTAACATTTACTGTCCAACTTTCCTACTGAAGCTCAAAACTTTGTTCTGAAAAGGCATATTATGCTAGGATTAAACACATGATTGGAATAATCACTTTTTAGGAGGCTGAATGCATGGAGGGGGATGGTTTAAGTGATGCCACAATTTTGGTGTATTCTCAGCTTTTCCCTTCCCCAGAGGTACCACTCTTCCAGAGGTGTCTCTTCAGAACTATTTACTACTAGTCTGAAGCGTGACCTCCAGGCTGATGACAAAAAATTGTTGRTTGCACAGTGTGAGAGCTGATCCTACCCTTAATTACTGACTTGTGTTTTCTTTCCAAAACCAACAATCAGCTGTTTTTCAGAAGAAGATGAAAGGGATACACAGGGACACACAGTAGACTTCTGCAATGTTAAAGAGGATGTACAAATTATGCAGTAGTGATAATAGATTCTGCTAAAAATGCTAAACAAATGCGCTCCTTGCGCATGTATGGGTATGTAGGTTTGGATATGAGTGAGCTGTTTGTCTGCCCTTAATGTGGCTTGTTTCACAAGAATTTCACAAATTCACAAAGAATTTCTTGTTTCACAAGAAATTGTATTATGGGATATGGTATTAGGAAGCACTGAGTGTGATATCCTAACCTTGGGTGTCAACATTGCATGGTTGTATTAAGGCCTAAAAATACATTTGCAAAAACCCTACATCTACATTATTAATAACAGTTTAAATATTATGCATTATGAAATATTACTTTGATTTTTGCTAATTTTGAAAAGAAATTTGGGCTAGGGTAATACATAAAAAGTTATAATGAGATAAAGATGTTTACAAAATATACAGTATAAAAAATATTTAATATCTATATAACTCCAATACAACCTATTCTCATACTTCAACTGATTTCAGGTACTGAATTTTCTTCCTCATTTCTTTTAAAAATGGAGCCCTCATGTTTTGTGTTTTGGGTTCTTCTTCTTATTATTTTATTTATTTTTCTGTAACAGTTTTGAGAAGATTCTATTTTTTTGTGGCAAGGTGAAGGATGACAATATCACATGGGTACTTACCCAATTCCATTAGCAATTTGCTTCCAGCACAGTATCACTCACTTTTCTGGTATCACACTCATTTTGTATTTTTTAGTGTTTCATCTAGTTTGTAGCAATCATATTGTGCTAAAAATACTGTAGCGTCAAATCAAAACATTTCTGAAAAACAGACAAGTCAACTAGTTGATCTATCTACAATAAGAGAGATACATCAATTCCATCTGATCTTCTGATAAATTAATACCTTCATTAGTACATCTCAATGACTTGTAACATCCTAACAATAATATTAATTTTTATAATAATATGATATTAAAAAATCTTTTATCTAGCCAGCAGATTACATAACTAACTCTGTGAAGACAGAAACCTCTCATTGCTTTCTTACTTGACCAAACACTTTCAAAGGCAAAAATATTTTTATTTTTTATTTCTCTCTTCTGGGTTTTTAGAACTTCATGAAAATGATGGTGTCTACTTTGGCTGCTGTGGGTTGCTTTTTCTTGAGAGAGAAACCGTGGTCTTTTTTGCAATATAAATTACARCCCTCAAGTACAATGGGCATTTCTAGCAACTGCCATTTTTGATAATAAGGAATTTTTATGTAAAATAAATATTCTTCGGACAGAACCTTGAATCTTCAGACATTCATGAGCAGGAAGTGAATGATTCTTTAAGAGCACAATATACACACATTTTGGGAAGAATTTTTATACTTTATTTTGTCAAAGAATAATGAGAATTATGTTTCACAAAAAATCCTCAGGTTGCAAACAGATTAATTAAAAAAAAAATTTTAAAAATCTGCATCTTATAATAATTAAAGGCTAATTTTGATAATTAGAATAATTGTAAGAATAATTTGAGATATTTTTTCATAGTATTTACAAGTGGAATTCACTAACAGTTGTCTTCATCCCAAGCAGTGTGTTCAGCTTGCCTTTTTACTTAAAGAAATAAGCATGTCTGAGCTACAATACTTGTATTTAGAGTTTAGAAAAGACTTTTCCTCATTAATTATGAAAATCATGGGAAATTTAATTTTATTTTTGAGATATAAGAGTTGGGGTAAATCCCCTTTGGTTTTGATTTAACTTTTTCCATTGTGTTGTTTATTTCTTTATGTTTGTATTCTCTTGTTCATTTTGTTGGTTTTGCTGGATTTGTTGAATATAATTAGAATTAATAAATTATAATACTATTTGACATTATATTTAATCTATCCATAATAAGCCAGAAAATTTTAAAGTATTTACATAGAATTCTACTGTGTTTTTTTTTTTGTTTTGTTTGCTTGGGGTTTTTGTTAATTTTTTTAAAATTCCCTTTTACAGAGAATGATACAATGTAATCTAAGTCTAATTTTGATCATTCTTCTTCTTTTGATTAACTGCTGCCTGATGATCACTTAAAGCCTAGGAGATAATTTTAGATGCTATCTTTTCCTTTTCTCATTTATTTTCCTTTGAGAACTTTTTTCTAGAATTCCTCGTCATTGTTTTTTTCAGTAGCAAGAATGGTGTGAGGAAAGAGAAGAAATATAATTTCCATTCTCTCAAACTTCATGTCAGAATTTCCTTGAAAATTGTCTATATGTTACTTCCAAAAACTTGTAATGGAAATGAATTATTTAACGCATATGGAAGCAATTATTAGTTTTATCCTTATGCAAAGAAAGCAGTAAAACAAGAAAGAATGTCATCCAGAAAAATGCAATGTTTAGGAAAAAGAAAGAAAATGGAAAAAAAAATTCAAGCAAAGCAACAGAGGCTGAAGAGGACATCCTTCTAATGTGCAAGACTGTTCTACAAATAACAGAGCTATTTTCTTTTCTATTCACAAGCAATTTTGGCAGTTTCCTGACAGACAACATTGCATTAACTGCTTTTATCATAGGAAAGAAAAATGACAATGTTGATATAGCACTCAGAAGAGGTGATATCTTGCAAGGACAATATCCTGCTTTTATTCATCTGCACAGGAGAAAAATATATTAGAAATCCTTCTAGGACATGGAAAACAATCAAATATTGAAGCTCCACTGAAAGATAAATTTCTGGGCAGAACTCCTCTCCCTCTTCCCTGAAAAAAACCCCATGAATAGCTGAAAAGCTAAAAAAATGAACCCTGCAGTTCCTGGCTCAGTATATAAATAAGACAGAATCAACAGACTTAAGGCCCCAACAAAGTTGGCATCTAATATTATTCAGTGCTAAAGTTAGATGAGATCTTTAGTCAGGACTTTGGACTAAAAAATGATAAATCTCAGGATTACAGATTCTTGTTAAAGCTGTGCCAGAGGAGGTTTAGGTTGGATTTTAGAAAAGATTCTTCCCCCAGAGGGGAGTTGGATGCTGAAAGAGCCTTGCCAGAGAAGTGTTCATAGCCCCAAGCTTGAGAGAGTTTAAGAAGTGCTTAGACAACACTCCCAGGCACATGGTGTGACTCTTGGGGATGGTGCTGTGCAGAGCCAGGAATTGGACATTCTTCATCCTTGTGGGTCCCTTCCTACTCTGGATATTCTATTATTCTATGATTCACTACTATAAACTTCCTAGTTCTAAAACTTGCAGTTTGAATCCAGTTGGTATCTCTTTTAGAAAGTGATTTATACTATGATTTGATCCCTCAATTAATTATTTAGAAACTGTCCATGGAAATAGCTTTAATTTTTAGACATTCCCAACTCATACCTGTTGTGGTGTGCACGGTTTTTGTAAGGGTTTGGTTCAGTTTTGTATTTTATTATTCGTTTAAAAAAATAATGGTCTTGTTCAGGGTTTCCCCCCCTCCCCCCTTTCCCTCCCTTTTTCCTCCCCYTGCGGGTCTGCTGTAACGTACCCCATCATTTCAGTTACTCCCGCCTTTTTTTATGATAATCCTTCTGTTCATCAGTTGTCCCCTCCTCCGTTGTCTTGGCAACCCCCCTATCC
>JACDOX010000012.1:9770065-9789265 GCA_014549065.1 Cardinalis cardinalis
ATATTGTCATAAAAGTAGAATAAGATAATTACAAAAACTGGTCTCTGAGGTCCTCCTCAWATTCCTCTGAACACTGAATTACTTTCTTCTGCTGAGTTCTGAAGTGTAATCTGAACACCTGCAGCTTACACAGAAACCATATACTTCTGCAGATCTGTTTTCTTTCCTTCTAGCTCTACTGAACATCAAAATAATCTTGCTTCTGTTAAGCCCCTAAACTTCTCTATAAAATTAATCAGACATTGAAGCAGCAAAAGAGTGAAAGGTGATTTGGAATTTACAAGAAATATGTGCGGAATAATTCTGTGAATTAGTAGAAAAAGATTCTCTACAAGACTTTAAGAAACAGTAGAGTCAAAGCAACATTACAGTGAAATTGATCAAAGAAAGAAATATTACAAGTTTAAAGAAGGACATTTAGACCAATCTCTTCCTTGGAAGAAAACCCTAAAAATCATAGATCATTGTCTCTGTGTTTTGATTGCTCACAAAAATATAATCTAAAAATGGAGATGCATACTCCAGTGAAGTATATTAGAAGACTTTACCATGTACTGAAAAATTCTGTGACACCAATGTTTGTCACAGAAAKCTTTAGAATAGAATTCTACTAGAATAGTATTATTTTCTGACAAGGAAATAATATAAACACTTATGCTACATATTGGTTAAAATTTTTAACTATTGGATATATTTCTCTGAGAATAAGTCATAGAATGCATTTTTCAGAATGATTTTTTAAATGATCTCTTTAAAACTTAGTACAGAATTTTTTTTCTGAAAAACTTTAAAAATTATTGAAGTCATTTGTGTTTACTCCAAGTAAATGACAAGATTTTGTTAGCAGCAGAACAAATCCAATACAACTGGAAGACTAATTCAGGAGAATTGGAGAAAATTTCTATTAAGAATTCTTGTGATCAAGTTTGTAATTAATATTATGACAGGTATCATTTTAAGTACCTTCCTTTTGTGACTGAATTAATATTCAAAATATTTGTAATACATCAGTGTTTCAGATATTGAAAAGAGTAATGAATCCAATGTGCATGTGTTTCTAGTCTATTAATTTACTGATTTCATTAGATGTATGCTACAGAGATATTTTTTTTAAGAGCTAATTAAACTAATAATTTAAATTAAATCCTCAATATTTTCATCTAATATTTTGGGGAATGCTCTGTAGTAGTTATATTATGTCAAAAGAAATTATTTGACAATATCCTAATTAACAAAATGCAAGTAACATATATTACATAAAGCTTTGAAGGAATGCTATTGCATATTTAAACAATATTCTTTAAGACTTGTGTTTTTCTATATATATCTACATTAGTATTTACTTTATATATGTTAGTGTTTTCTTTTGTCTCCCAAAACTTAGCTTCTTTCCCTCAAAGCTAGAATTTAATTAAGTTTTTGTAGTATTTATTTCATGTTAA
Organism: Cardinalis cardinalis; assembly: GCA_014549065.1. Classification (NCBI taxonomy): domain Eukaryota; kingdom Metazoa; phylum Chordata; class Aves; order Passeriformes; family Cardinalidae; genus Cardinalis; species Cardinalis cardinalis. The sequence goes on from JACDOX010000012.1 coordinate 9,771,508, forward strand.
AAAAAATAAACAATATTTAGAGTATTGTGTATTAATGAATTCATGTTAAGATTCGTGCTGCTGTAAATATGCCTGCTCTTGATTCTGAGATATGAACTTGTGATCTGTCACTACAGAGCTTACCATTGTAACTGAGCAACTGATGAAAATATCTCTAAACAAGTAAGAAACTGAGGCTTCTAAAAAAAAAAAAACCAAGAAAATAAAGCACATCAAAAATAAACAATGTAATTTTTGCAGTAGCAATAGAGCTATCTGTTTAATCAAACAGGAAAGGTTAACTAAAAATCTAAACTTCCAAAAGAGGTTGCAGTCTATGAAACCCTTATCCAACATATATATTGTATCACATATTATATCATTTATTATATATTATATCATATATCTGTTCTAATGGGAAGCAATTTAGAAACTGTATGCAGGGTGAGGTTTTTGGTTTTTTGTTTTTTTTTTTTTTGAGATGAGGAAGCCTTTACAAACATTATTTATCACATCAAATAATTATTACAAAGTATCCTAGGAAGGAAATGCAATGACTAAGCACCCTGGGACTGTAGTTTTTGCTAGGAATAAGTGTTATAAAGGGAAAAAAAAAAMCCCAAACACTTTACCAGCTTAAAACATCCTTATCTGTGTTCAGAAAAATGTTAAACAAAGTAGCATTTTTATTACTCCAAAATGAAAAAAAACCCAGTTAACTAYCCGTTTTAGTTTTCAGGAACTACATATTTGTCACATTTTCCAGGCAGAATACCATGATTTGAGCAACGTGGTGTTCAGCCTGAGTTTTCCCTCTGCAATTTTCTTTCAGATCATCAGGGATGAACTAATAGCAACCATGAACAAAGAAAACTTTTTATTTTTATTATAGCAGATACATACCTTCCTACATTCTCCTCTGCTTAAACTGGAAGACAGAAAAATTACAGGATATATATTGAAAAAATTGCTGTCAAACCAGGAAATGTTTTTATTTCTGTTTTATCTATGCTGTGCCTACCAGACTTTGGGTGGTATCTTGTAAGTATAATGATCCATTTGCAGTTTCATGCTGCACCTACCTGATAGCARTGGTAGTTGGTAGATGACTATCAGGGTTTGTACTTGCAACATGCTCCCTTGTACTTTGCAAGCACTAACATTTCTAGAGCTGCAACATTACTTAATTGTATTTATGATAAGGGCAGCAGGTAGAAATTGCTGACACCTTCCATTCTAAGACATTTCTTCACCTCATAAGACCTCTGCTACATTTCAGGATAGAATTTCTATGCACATACATTTTTCTGAATATATATTTAATTTTCATAATTTCAGCAAAAGCTGTTCAGTTAGATTGGATTTAAGGCAAATTTTCCCATATCAAAGAAACATTAAAAAATTTCTGAAGGATTATTTGGGTATATGCTTGAAATGTATGYTTGCATGCCTGTCTGTGTTTCAAAGGAATGGTGCTTTGTAGAGGAAAAGTATATTTTTTTATACAAAATCCAGTTATATTTGACCAGGTTGTGGCCACCTAAAAATGCAGCTRCACATTTCATTTATCTGAATATTTATAGGTAGCTGATTTAGCCTTGGTGGAGCACATTAGSAAATCAGCTTTCTTCTGACCTGCTGCTTCTGCCTGGCATTCAGTATTTCCAAAAACCAGGAGCATGGAGAGCACTGGTGTTCCCAGCACCCTGCCTCGCTCAGGCAAGGCAGCTGGAAATGGAGGGAGTGTTCAGCTGCAGTACAGAGGGGTAAATAAAGCATGATTATATATACTCAGTTTTCAGCTGAGGTGAAGACTTTTTCACATTTCTGCATGCAGGACTGTGCAACTGTGCAGGACTGTTAATGTTCTTAAAATGTGGTTTTGTCACTTTTCATGATCTCTGCCACTATCAGTGAGTGGCACACTTCTAATTATGTGGATTTTCAAAGTCACATGAAAGCTTTTTAGATGTCAAGTTGAAAGTAAATGAAAACATAATTTTGACTTTCCACTAAACTCTGCATTTAAAAATCCAGAAATTAAGAAGCTCTTGCTAATAATACAAGAACACATTTTTTAAAATGTTAAAGGAAATACATATTTAGATACTTCTGCCTTGTTTATGGAATGTTGGGCACCTTGATAAATCTTTATGGTCACTCAACTTCACTGATTTAAGAAATATTTTTGTCGCCATGATGAGACAAATTATGAGTGAGGTTATTTACTGCAACGTATTTACAACTTACAGGTTGTAGAGTTTCAGAAGTGAATAGATGTGTTCATTTCCTTGACCAGGTTGAGACTGAGCATTAATTKCATCCTGTGCTGAAGTATTGTCCACATTGCTGTGGTAAGATGTTCTTGTGGGTTTTCCCCATGACTTTGGTATTCACTCTGAAAACTGCTATAAAGATCCAAGGTTTCCCAGTTTTTACCAAAGTGAAGTAGACATTCTTTCCAAAATAATTTTCTTCATGCCTCCCAGAACTCTCCTAGAATTTTGCTAAATTCAGCTTGTTTCATTTTCTGATGCGACTTTTTCCCTCATACTGAAAGTTAGATCTGGAACATGTATGTAAATATTCTGTGTATATTTATACTTATCGCAGAAGCTTGATATCATATAGCCAGAAGGAAAAGTGTTAGTCTCAGCTGATGTGTGTTTATATAATGTCAGCAAGAAGCATTCTCATCCTTATCCTCAGCTGTGATATTCATACCAACCAGGTATTCTCTTGGGCCTTGCCACACGTGATTCATCTTTACATTTGCAATGGAGCATGAGAATTTAGGACATTTCCTTACACACYTGTGGCTCCTAAATTGCTGGCATGTGCTGGTGACACTACCTACTCCCCAGGGTATGATGACAACTATGATGACAACAAAGGACACAGGCAGTGACAAAGAAAGCTATACAATTCTTATCTCAGCCTCTTCCAGTTCTTGAGATTCTAATTTGTTTGTTCCAGTTTATTAATGCAGTGCAGAAAAAACAACATAAAATCTACAGGCTTATATTCCTTGAGTGCTTTCACTTGGTGTACAGAGACGTCACCTTGCAGCCTAAGGATTAAGGGCAATGTTGTGTTCTGACCCCATTCTTTATTATCTTTTTCTTATCTATTATTATTCGGAATCATTATTCTGTCCTCCCTACAGGACTTTACCAMGCTTCTTGGGCCCAGAGTAAGTAAGAAATATTATCAGGTGTAAATGAAAGAACAGCAAGAATTATATTTTCATACACGAGTACTTTATTAAAAAAGGCTGTAAAAGAATTCAACATCAATACAAAGATGAAAAGCACTCTAAAGCTATATCCCACCGCAAATTCACATACTCACATGCATATGTGAAATTCAGTCAATATTAATAACYGTATACAAACTAAAATATTTTGCACACTCCTGTTTCTAAACTACACAATAAAAAAAAGTCAACCAAAATTCAATGGACTTTAAATCAACCTGGAAATAAAACTGAAAAGGCCTGGGGGTTCCACTGTCAAAACCAGGATATGATTTTKATATTCTCTGCAATATTGTCAGTTATTGCAATTTTCTCTTCACTTACCAGGSTTCTGGCAGAAACAATTAATTACTTAAATGCTTTCTTTGGTCAAGGCAATCTTTAAGAGCMTTTTAAATCTTCTGTTGAAATGGAACACAGATATTAATTTCTGGAATATTAGAAACCAGTCTGTATGCACAGATTTTTGACTTGTACCTCAGCTGGTATTTTAAACCCCAGAGCAAAGCTAAAAGATGTAACTGATTTCACAAGCTTGTTTCCAGATAAAGATTTCAACAATTGTTAAAACGCAAAATCATATTCAGAATGCTGCAAAAGGAAACAGTTTTTATAACCTCCTACTGATAAGAAAAAGGAAAAAAATAGACCAAATACTTTTTCACAGAGGAAAAATCCTTTCTTGACATTTTTTCAGCTCCTGATTGGGTCTTATATCTGCAAAGAAACTTTTAACTAATACTAAAATTTACCTCTTGCAGAAATAAAAATACATCTTCCTAGGTAGTATCTCCTGCTGCTAAAGCAACTTAAATAAAATATTGTTTGACTTTAAAAATGAAGACTAATTTTCTTTTCTTTCCACTAATACCTGCCAGAAATATATACTTTAAAAATGAAAATGTTGTTTTTGTTCCTTTTTTACCAACAACTCATGAAGCAGCAGATGGGTTTAACACTGTGATGTAGGTGTACATGCCCTAGTATTGTGGTTCTGTGCCTTATTCTGATTACCAGCCACATGAAAATGCTGATCAGTCACCACTTCTTGCAATATCAAACAGAATTCCTGTGTGAGTCAATAGGATGATCCTCCTTTCATTTACTGAGAGGACAAAGTAAAAAAACAAAGCCTTTCCTCATCAGACAACTCAGTTCTCTCTCTCATCACATGTGAGGCTATTAGCATTTACCACTAGAAGGTAAGTGATAAAGACATGGTTTCAASCAGGAAAATGCTGAGGCAAAGGAAATCTTGAAAACTGAATGATTTTGAACCAACTTTTTATAATCACCAGTGAGCTCTTAGTCTCTGAAACTTGCATATGGATTACTAGTTTTACATATGTTACAGCCTGGTTTGTTGACTCTATCCAATGTAGACTCTCATCTGTCATTTAACAACCATCTGGTGTCTGTTGGCAAAGCATCACTTCATCATTTGTAGAATATTGTTCATGTGAGGGCTCTAGTCCTAAAGCAAATCTGGAGATTTTCATACCTTCAGCATGACCAGGTCATTTCATTTTTTTTCCCTTCTGGCAGATCTCARCTTTGTGGATTATTATAAGCAGAAACATATTTAACTGCCCTTCAGACCCTGAGGCTTAAAATTAGTTACTTATGTCGATATTTAGGTACACAACAAGAAGCCTGCTCAGGATTAAGAGAACCAATCAACATATGTCACTCACATGGACTCCAGCCCAAGTTTTCAGGTGCTCAGGTGTCCTCACTGTGCCCAACAAGGCTGGTAGGTGTTCAATAAGGTAATTCATCTATTATGCTAAGTATGAATTGAAAGATGTAATTTTAAAGAGCAGCTCTTAAAGATATTTGTTATACTAATTTTCCCTACACTAACAGCCTTTGACAAGTGCCTCTCTAATTTTCTAACTGTKGCTTTGATTTTATATTGCTGTCTAATAGAATATCCCTAAGACATCAAAAKCAGTGGAAAAGAAAAAATGGCCTCCCAAAATTTGATTTGATGCCAAATTTTGAAATTCAATGCAAGTACAGTAAGACAATTATGCAGAGTTTCCACCAAGTGTRGATTGCTGTACAAACATTTTGAAATAATATCAGTGTTATAATAAAGAAGAGATTCTTACATCAGATTTTTTTAGATGTTTGGATTCAGTTGGGAATGTTTTTGTTTCCATTCTGCAGCCTTTGGTTGAGAGTTGCTGGGATTTTACAGCACAATCACAGTCTATTTTCTCCAGTGTGTAATTTTCTCAGAAAACCTTGGGCAACTCTGTTGATTTTTCAGTTGCTCCTACTGTGCTCAAAGATGACAATGTAAGTGCTTGCAGGCAGACTCAAGGAGTTGGTAACCACAAATTTTGTCATGTGGAATTTTCTAGCTTTGGGAATATGCAAAAATATGTCTTAGGTACATTTGAAACCTATTATTTGTCACATTCAATATTCTTCTGAAAAATGAATTATTCTGTTAGCTATTCAATGCCTGCAGTTCTTTGTCTTTCGTTCAGATATATAACATAATCAGAACTCAGCTGTCACTAGTAAGTGGATGAATGTTTGTATGTGGGTTGTAACTCTAATAATGTGCCTACCCTGCAGTTGAAAGGACTTGTGTATGGGTGGTGCTGTCATTATTGTATCTATTGAAAAATAAGGCACCATATGTACTATCTGCTCAAATTGATTTAGCAGCTTCTGCTGAGTTTGGCTACAGTACTATGAGTAGTTAGGTGAAACAGTTTTTCTTAGCATATAACTTTCTGCCCCTTAAATGTACTTCTATACTAAAAGTTGCTAACTGCATTGATTAAAATTACTGATTTTCAATGTTAAACTCTCTTGGGGTGGAATACAAAGACATATAATTTTATATAGCTGGAAAACCTTTTAGTTGTCCTGAGTTCTTATGCTTTATTTTCATGTTTAAAGTTCTCAGAGAAGGTTGTGGTTGGCAACTGAGACTATTCATAAAAAATTACATTTTTTATCCTTATCTTCTTAAAGATTTATAATTTTTAATGTGTTTAGTGTTAAGATAGACTATAATGAAGCACTCACAAAAAGAATTGTGTTTTTCTAAAATAATTTCATGAATATTCATAAATAAATAAACTCTTTCAGCATTTTTCCTGCATGACTTCTGGCACTGTCCTGCTTGCTTTTGGATTAGCTAAGTACTGAATAAGAAATTAAAAAATTCTCATCAAATAATGTCACCTGGTATTGTGTTCAGGGGTAGGAATATTATTTGCTAAAATGAAGTTTTGCGTGAATCTAATTTGTGCAGTGTGGACTTGAGGCCAACTTGAATACCAGACCTGCCAGCTTTCCTCGTTCTTATCTAAGTCTGGTGCAATCTATATTTAGCTCTGATACAAGGCTGCGCTGCTTTGGGGATGACCAGAAACCTCAGACAACAAGGCACATTTAGATACAGATAAAAATGAACTCAAATTTCTTACGAGCGCAGGTATCCACTCCTATGAAATGTGGGTGTTTCATGGCACTGTATACCAGGCTGCCACACCATTTCTTTTTGTTTGCTTGTTTATAACTACCATAGATGACCATCTCTGAACTGAGAAGATGATTTAGACTTCTTCCTGGAAGGACCTCTGGGGCAATTACTAAGGGTAGCAATTCCAGACACAAAGTCAAATAGGATTATAGATAAACTGAATCCATTTTGTATTTTGGTTTGGTCTCAGGATTTGAATCCTTTATGATCTCAGTGATTTTCCTGACCAATAGCTATACAAAGGCAAAATTTTACCTAGAATTTCTGAAAAACTAAAATGATCCTTCTTCTTTTTCCATCTTAACTATTCAAAATTACACTGTTCTGAGTTTAATAAAAGAAAGTGTCATCACAAATTAAACTAATTCTGTCCGTAAAAGGCTAAAATCTGCCTTTGAAAACCATCAGGAACTGCACCTTACAATATACATKTGTTATCTAGAAGATGTAATTATGAAAATATTCTCTATCTCACAAAAATACTAAAATTTTATGTCTTTGTCACCAATCAACCAGTGTACCCTTACTTGTATCTCTGCTGTTTTGTTGTCACACAGTGGAAGCTCTTCTGTGTTGGAGAGTCATAAAAATCAGAGGGTTTTAGGAAAATTAAGAAAGCAGGCCTTAAGCAGAAGTTATRGGAACAGATGCTAAAGCAGCAAAAAAGATTTCTAGGCCATGGTGTAGACGTGAGAAATAGAACAATAGGCTTGTGTTAGCTTGCCTTCTAAGTTGCAACAAGTTTATTTAATATATATTTTAGAAGGTTAAAAATKAATGGAGCGTTGTGCTTAGGTTTCTATGAACAAGCTATTGTGTTTAGAAAAAGCTTCATTGTTTTAACCAGAATTACGTATGCTGTAAGATTATTGGATAGAAATATGCCTTTTCTCTATGTGATTGGATGAAATTTACTCTAGATCTGTCTTATGCTCTDCRGTAAYRTCAAGCTTCTTTGGCATTCTGTGAAACCAGTGAGATGGCCACATCAAGTTGTCTCCATTGTAAAACAATGTTATGAGACTGATGTGGGAAATAAACCTCTCAAGGACCTGATTCCAGGTGTCCCGTCCCGTTTGTGCTGTAAATATATTGCTGGCGTGAAAATCGATTTATTTACCTTTGAGGTAATACTTCTGCTGCTCTGTGACTCAGTCACCATACTCAACATGGCTACTAACCAGGTCCTGTTTATTAATTGGAGACTTATTAATTGGATTGTGAGAGCATCTGTTAGATTTGAGATTTAAGCAGAATCAGGTTGAATATCTGTATCTCCACCAAACCAGCAGCTCGATGCTCAGTTGTTACCTCTGATCTCCTAGGGATCAGAGATTTCTTGGGAATACCCAGAGAAGAGATTTTGTTCAGAAATATCTATTATGTCTGTGACCAGATTTTAAGTGAGCATAATCAAACCTAACCCTCTGCAAACGCCCTTCCTGGCCAGTCTGGGACCTTGTCTGACCCTGGTTTCCCTCACAGGGCTTGTTCCTCACCCCTTCATATGGGGTGACATTCCTGCCTAGCTTCATCCCGTGCCCAAGGACACACCTGGGGCTGCCTCACTGCTCCCCAGCTGCCTTGCCTCTGGTTGAGGTGGTGGGAATGGCCCAGGATGCCAAGTCCTGCCCTGCCCTGCCCTGCCCTGCCCTGCCCTGCCCTGCCCTGCCCTGCTGACTTGTGCAGTCCTGCTGTCTCCAAACCTCAGAGAACTGCTGTCACATGAGGCACCCTGACTTCAAGAATTTAAAAGTGAAATGTGTTAAAATTTAAGCTAACTCTGGGAATGCAATTGTATTGAAAGTGGTGAGTATTCAAATTTGGTTTTACTTGATACAGGATCTTTGAAATACAGAGTGTTTTGGGTGAAAACGTATAGAGGAACTGAAGAGGCTCTCAAGAAAAAAAGGTGACATGATTCTGATGAGAAAAATGCAATATGGCTTTTCARGTTTAATTTCTGGTTATGAGGGACACTAACTGTATGGAAGGAACAGGTCTGACAATTGCATTGTTGTAGGATTTGTCAAAGCATTGCTGGAGATCCTAACTGTGCCAGACCCTGTTAGATGGGGATGCTGATGAACCAATTTTCCATTCTCCATTTAAAATAATGCTTTCAGACATTTAAAACATAAGCAAAGTTGAGGGGACATGACACTGTACAGCTTTTTTTGTCCTGACAGATCTTATGAAAGATTCTAGTCAGTTTTGCAAATTAGTACTAATTCTTTCTCACTCGTTACCCAAGAAATAACAGCTCATAAGTGCTTTTAGACATTCTCTCTGCATTAATGTGGTTCCCTAACTACTCTGTAATGTGTCACTTTCTAAACCTAGACTTTCCACTGGGTTATAAAATTTCATTAATAGAGAATTTGAAATTATTCTCTTTACTTCTTCAAAAGCTTTTCCTTGTATTTCTGTCCATTCCCGTACAATGACTTTAAATTATTTGGCTCAGAAGCTCCTATTCTTTTTTCACAAGTAATTAAGAAGGCCCAGCACTATTCTCAAGGTTCTTTGACTCTGAAGTATTTATAGGCCTGAGCATCTCTATGATTTTTTCAGATCACAGTTTAGTAATTTATTGTCAGCTGAAGTAAGACACAAGGTACTTTCTCTTACTAAGCCAAATAAAATGCAACTTCAGGTTAGCCAGATTCTGTTTAATATATTTCTCTTTTTGTTAATTTCAATTTCTGCTCGTGACCTGTTGTTCTCAAGTAATGAAAATGTTAGCAATTATTTGTTTAACCATCAGACAGTTCTTCCTGACCTCAGTTTAGTTTTGATCAAATGATTTCTTACATGCATTATGGTTTTAACGACCTAAAATTATGCAGTATATCGTAGAAAAATAATAATCCTGGTGAAATGTCTTCAGTAACTTCTGTTTCTTGTTCAGTGATCTTTAATGCAAGTATGTTATTTACAGTCTAATGGTATCTTTAACACCAAGGGTATATGGTTTGGCTAGTTTTTCCTCAAAGTTCATRATTCTTTTTATTTCTACTTTTTGAAGCATTACAAATAATCTGATTTCTAATTATTCAACAAGTATCATTTACACTTCCACCTATTATTCTAAACAGAAAGAGTCTTAAACTTGAAAAGCAATTTTCACCTTACTTTAGGTCAAATCACCAGTTCATYTTTTGTGTTTCAGATACTGAAAAACATGTGGAGCTTAACTTTTGCCTGCACTTTCTAAATACCTTAGGTTTGTGATATAACAATTATGAAAATAATATAATCTTTATTTCTTTTATACTTCTTTTATATATRTATCCAGAGTCCCTTATATTTTTAATGTATATAATGGTTTGTTGTGAATGATTGGTGTGGCCAATTAATAATCACTGTCAAAGGTATTGGCAAAAAGCAGGTTTTAATATAAACTTGTGAAAGTGTGATTTAACAGAATTCACTGGCAAGTTCACTCTATAGCCTAGTACATAGGCAAAGCATACGCAGAAGAATGGCAGCAAGAAGGATGCAGGATCCACAACCACAAGGGTTTTTAGTCCTTGTTCACTAAAACTACCTGGATGAGACTGTAGTCAGTCTGGAGTTTAGGTGATTTCAGTTGTTAAGATATGTAATAGATTATTATATACTTACTGCAGATAGATTATTGTCTCTTGTACCTTTGTGTGTTTCAATAGAGATGACATTCCCTTTCTTAGTCTAAACATTTCCTAGAAGACCTGAGATGAGGATTTAATCTCAGTCAAAACTACACAGATATATTCTTCCAATAAGTACTGCTTATGCTTAAGAAAGATTTCMACAATAACACACAAAAGGAAAAACACATAGTAAATCTTCCAAGTTCAAGTATCCTGATGATGTTGCTGAGCATTCACTATATGCTTCTACTTAGTAGATTGAATAGGTATTCTGATTTATACTTTGCAAAAATCATTGCTAGCCACACAAAAATTCTCAAGGCAATTGTGATAGCAATATTAGTTTATGCACCCTTTTTAATAAGCTTGGAGAAAAATCAGCTATCATTTTCCTACTTCTTTAAAAAGTGCTTTAGGTGAGATAATTCATGGCTGTTTTGTTATTCCTTCAAAGCAGCTTAGAGTCCTAAAAAGTGGTGGTTCTGACTCTTTCCCCTGAGCCAATCTCAGCATTTTTTTTCAGTTGTAGATTGTTGTGTTCATAAATTCTAACTTTCCACTTGACCTGTGAAGAAAAGAAATGCAAAATTAGGGCTATGATATTCCTTTAATAACTGTGTCACCTTACATTGAATAGGAATAGTTACAGCCTTTCGTGAAGCATCAGTGCATTTTTCTCTCCCCTTCATTTTACTGTGACAAGTGCAAGGACACACAGCTGCCTCATGCTCAGCTTGTTCAAGAGCCTTTCTTTCCCTCTCTGTAAAGCTGCTCCCCAGCCAGCCAGGMCCCAGCCTTTATTAATCTATACTAGTTAGGCTCTACATTTGTCATTTTTGAACTTCAGATATCCTACTCCCCCAGCTTAATGAAATCCCTCTGAATAGCAGACTCTAAAATGTTAACCACTCTTCCTGGTCTTGTATTATCTGTAAATCTAAGTGTCTGCATTTCTTCACCATGGAGATCAGCAGTGCTGTCAAACAGTATCAGACCCAGCATCAACCCTGAAGAACAGTGTTGTTAGCTGAGGGTAAGCCATGTATTTAAATAGTGGCATAATGACATTTTCTTCTCTCTCCCCCGCTTTCTTTCTCAATGTTTCTTAACAATTGTTTTTTTTATTTTTGACTTGTTCTGCATGTTGAGCTTATATTTTCATGGATTTAATATTCAGCCAAGAACTTTGCTCCTGAGTGGTTGTACTCAGGTCACACTGGTTTAACATGTCTACAAAAAATGTTTGGTTGAGTTTTTTCCCCCATATACCTTGAATTTCACCTGCTGTATCACTGACTAGTGACTCAGAGGTGTATGTACTGTTCAAGTCATAATTTGTTTTTGTACTCACAGAACCTGTTTTAATGATTTGTATGTATGCTGAAACCCAAGTGGAAGACTTCTACTGTCAATGCTGGATGAACAGCTGAACATTTATTCTTAGCTCCCTTTTCCTGTCTCTTGTCAAACTGCTTATTGAAATTTCTTCCTACTTTTGACTTTTTTTACGAGCTTCTTTCTGTGCTTTATTCTGTAGAGATGTTGAATCTAAGTGAAGCATCACAATTATGAAACTGTATACTTCTGTAGGATTTTGAACAGTATCATTGTTTTACATCAAATCAGTAGCAACTTTCTTGCKGGAGTGGCTTCCTGATTAGCTGATCCTAGAACAAACATAGTTTTAGTCTCTTAAAACGTTATCTGTTTAATTTCCCACAGTGACATTTGAATAATTTATAGGAGGATGCTGATGCTATCCAGAAAAGCTTTATTGCCTGTTTTCACTTTCTTGTCTGAGAATCTGGTAATCAGTATCATTATCCTGGTCAGACACTGTCTAACAATTACACAAATGTATATTGTCATTTAAGATTGGTATTTTGGACCATAAAAATTCTGTTCTGAATATGTTCATCTGTTTAAATTGAAGTTCTCTTTCTTGTCATACTAGGCTCTCACATTCATCTTTGCATTTACCATCCCAGTGGCTGTCAACAAATTTCTGGTGCATCAATTTCATTAATGTGTTCATCTAGGGCAATATATTTCAGTTTGTTTTTTCTTGTTTCTTGTTTCCTCAGACCCCTTATTCCCTTTGACATTTAATATTGGTATGAAAATACACTTGTCTCTGATTAATCTTGCTCATTGACATAATATTTAAGTAGCAAACATTGTATTTCATATTTTTTCTCAATCATTCCTAATATTTTTTTGTGTCTTGTTTCAGAATGCAGAAGTCCTTATGCATACACTTTTGGATAAATCTTCTCCAATTGATTATTTSCTACACCTTTTAAGCTGTTATCTTTCCAAGCTCATCAGTTTCTAAGCTCAGTCACAATTTCCTTAGTTTTAAGTATCAATAGCTTTGCTCTCAAAATAGTGATGTCACATGTAGGGCTACAGTAAGAMTAGGACAAGATTTGTAAGAAGAGAAGTCTTCTGACTGAAGTACATTCATACAAGTAGCACTAGTCCTGTATCTCTAGAGCTAACATGAGGGAAAAAACCTGATCTTTTTAATATATTTCATAGTGTTTGGTTTTATTTTATTGATTACATGATATCCCAGCATGCATGGCATAGAGGTAAGAAACAGAAGGCACAATGTGTTCTTTTGTGTACCAAAATATCATATTTGGCTTTGGTCAAAATATTTTAAACAATGTAAACAAACTTTTAAACAAACTCTATAGTTTTAATTTTTTTTAATTTTAGGTGTTGCTCATTTGTATTTCTCTCCTTCACTGCTTTGTTACAATMTTCTAATCTCAGTTCATATAGACCTACAGTGCGGATTATGAAATATTTTCAACTGCATTCACAACTGAAATTCAAAAATCTGCCCCCTTCTCTAAAAAAAATCTGTGCCCTTGAGGTAGACCTACAGTCCTCAGCCTTCCCTTCTCCTGTGAAGATTTTTGACAGCTAACAACACATCTTGACAGAGCTGGATGGCTCAGAACATAGCTTGCATTAAGACCAGTCAGGATTTAGGTACTATTTGCTCCTCTACTTAATTTTCCTGAAAGATTTCAGTCTACACGGTTTTCTTGGATCATGTCAAAGCATGACATCAGGACCAAATCCATGGAAAAAWACAGTGATAGTTCTGCTTTCTTTTAAAAGCACAAGGAAGAGGTATTCTTTTTTGATGTAACTCCTACTATAACACTCAGGCTTATAGCCTGCAGACCAGTATATACAGCATTGCCAGTCATAGCAACAGCCCACTGATTTTTCCACTGAATTTTTTTTAGTTTCTTTGCTTGCAGCAGCATTTTTGGACTCTTTTTTTTAAAGGGCTTTTGCTTATCTTTTTGTGCTATAACCATAATTTTTTTATGAAGAAATAAGGAGTAATTTTTCTGTAGAGAATGAAATATGAGGCCTTGATAATAAAAGTGAAACGGAGACTTCCATGGTGCAGAGAAGTATAAGAATGAGATGATAAAAAAATRTACACTTAAGATTGAAGCTATGAAAAATTCAAGAGGGGTGAGCTGTTGTGGTGCAGATTTGGGAGCTGTACAGAACAGAGTTTACAGTAGTTAAAAGAAAAAAGAGTATATTTTAAAAATATAGAAATCTATATTTTTAAATTCATTAACTATATAAATATACAGAAGAAAGAAAAATAGTCTGAAGTGGAATCACAATAGAGAAGAATTCATCAGAATCAAGAACATATTTCTTCCTGGCAAAGCAAAAAAAATTCCATGATTAACATTACTGTCCTCAAAGAGATCTACAGGGGAACAGTGTAGAGATTAACAGCAGACAAAAAGGAGAACTAGAAATTTTATATACAATAACTTTTAAGTGTAATATTATAATAAGATTTGGTCTAAGTTATTTACATAATTTAGAATATGAATATAAGTATCATTTTAACTGGACCAACCATACAAAATGGAGTAAATTACTTATGCCTTTAAAATTTTAAAGATAATAGTAGTAAATTTTTGTTGTCCCATGAAAATCATATTCCCTTATTTGCACATAAAAYGTTTTTGAGGGTTACAGTGTCAAAGTAGGATACATACATGAGTTTTCTCTTCCACCTGTAAGATTTATGTCTTTACCTATAAATCATTATAAAGTCATTCAGGTTGAAGCTGTTTAAGTTTAAAAGAATTAAATTAGGAATGAGCCATGTATCGATTTACACTAATTGGGACAAGAGTATTGTGATGTTAAGTGATGTTCAATTTCTTTCTCTTTCCTTCATCTTGTTCTTGGTACTCAAGCATCCCCTGTCACTCAAGTGTTGGTTTCATATCTCACAAGTAGAAGAATTTATATTGGTTATTGCAATGGTTCTTTGGAAAGTTCAATTTTGTCTACTTTACAAGGAATTCTTACCTAAATGACCTAAAATTGGTGAAGGAAGATGGCTGGAATTGGAGCCTAGAGAAGTGCCTTGTCATGCTGGAAGTTTATGGATGGCTTACTAAAGCAAGGATTACACTCATACATTCTGAATTCCAGTTCAAATCTTTAGCATAAAGCTTTTTTTCCATCTTATCTCCCACAATAGCTATGAACTGACTCTGTTTTTTTAATATTTCTGCTTCCTTCAAGGAGTGGGTGGCAGGGGGAGGGAGGGAGAAGGAWGACAGAAAAACAACAGATGGGTTAGAGGCAGAATACCTTCTTAGGCTTAAAAAATAATATAATGTCTTCGGACAGCCTGTACATATTCTTCCTTGTTGASTGGAGTACTATCCTTTTTATTGTCATGACTGAATTTCAACCATGTAAGATCTGTATATAGAAAGAAAAATGGGATCTAAAAAGGCCACTGCTGAGAGTTTTTGGAAAAAGTAGGAGCTAGTGGAAAAATAATATAGTTACTTCATAATTTCAAATCAATACCATGTAAATGTCTTTAAAGGAGGTCTTTTAAAAWTTTTTTTTGAAAAGTAATTTTGTTTAGACCATGAAGAGTCTAAATTAATTTGAAAGAAATTATTAATTGTGTAAGGTGCTAGTAATATGAGAAACAGAGAAAAAATTGGAGCAACTTTTAAACTTTTTTCAGTTAAAAGTGAATATTATTCAGCAGCCCTGATTAGTCTTTCAGCTTTATATATAATAAGTTTTATAAATAAATTATGGTCAAACAATAGTATAGGCTCTTGTCTTTCTGTTTCACTCACTTCACTTTTGATGAGCTGTCTTTCTACATCTATGTTTCATGACATGTGCCTCAGAAATGKTCTCTGGAAAATGCCCATTCTTCATATTAGGTTACAACAGTATTAATTACTTTCTTTATTCCAGGTTATTACCCTGAGACAAAAATGTGTTATTTTTAATACATTTCAGCTCAAGCTCTTCTGTTATGTAAAAATAATTTGAATTTATTACTTTTAGACTAGAATATTAAATGTCAGTATATTCCAAATCTAGATATATTTTAATGCAAAAAAATGCTGAACAAATTTTTTTTAATCCATTAAAAGTAAATTAATTTGTGTGTTGGATACTAGAAATTGTCAGTGCAATTATTTGGATGCAGATGTTTCAGTTGATTAAAAATACATCCCACTACACAATGTTATATTCCAAGCTTGTAAAGTGCAAAAAAAATGAGATTTCCTTGTGCAATTATTTATTTTCTGTAAGAGTTAAAAGGGTATAAAATAAATTATTGTGTTTGTAGAGTAGTGTTCCTACTGTTAACATAAGATTCTTTAGAATGGGACCAGAAAATTAATAACAACAATAATTTAAAAAAAAAAGTGTGCTCTGTTTCCTAAATATCCCTTGCTATTTCATGTTGGAAGAGAGAAGACACATTGCTTTTCCTCCTTTTGGGATTGATATGCAGTCTTTTTTACTAGAAAGTACTACTATTGCTTATAGTTTTCCAAGTTTCCAGTGGGCTTCTCTGTAAAGATCTTTGGCTTCTGAATTGGTAAGCAGTAGGCTAAATTTCCTAGCTGGGCAGAAGAAATTCTTTTTATACTTCATATCTGAAGGAGTGAGAAGAATTACATGAAGATCCTGAAGAGAATTTAGTGGTGGTAAAAAGTGGTTTTTAGTGTTACTTGACTCATATCATTGCTTACTATTTTTCAGTCTCATGAAGATGGTGATATTTCACTGTATTAGCACTATAGGTAACCYATTTATTATACAACACAGTTTGTCTTAACTAAAGAAAATTTCTGAATGGTTTTCTTTTTGTGGTTGGGGATTTGAGWGGTGATTTTTGGCTGTAATTGCTATTTCCTTGTTTTCTTTAGGTTTGGGGCTTTTTAGTCTAATTGTCCTTTCCAATGAAGTATTTAATAGATTAGATTAGATTAGATTATGACAGAAAATTCTGAATATCTGTTTATGAACTTGCTGGGAMCAATAATTTAAACACCTTATTATGTGGGTTTTAAACCTCAGCATTTCAAAATGTTAAGTGGAAATGTAGAATGGTAGTGAGGGTTATGCTCAGTCCTATAAACATCTTCTTGCCTGGAAAAAAGGTCAGTGAGTTTCATTACTAACAAATCAATTCCAGGATATGCCATCCTCCTGATAAAGCATTTGAAGTGAAAATTACAGATTTTTATTTTGCATATAAAAAGCAATTATTTGGACTGGGAAAATTAGCTAAGCAGACTACTTTTCAAAATTTTGATACATTTTTAATTTGTCAGTGTCTAATATCCTTCAAGTGCCGACCTTGTCCTTTTCTCCAGACATGCAATGTTGTTGTCTTTCATTATCTAAAATTGCAAGAACATATCTGTGATTGTGAAAACTTGACAGAAAAATGGAAAACCGTTTGTCATGGTTTGACACTGGCACAATGCCAATGCCCCCATGAAGATACCCTCCCCCTGGTGTCTGCTGTGAGATGTGACCAGAAATAAGSAAAGCAGGCTCTCACTTAGTGACAAAGAAAACTTTATTGACTACACTACAAATAAAAAACTAAACKACAAGAGAAAAAAAGAAAAAACCACAAGGAAAATGAAAACTGCACAGAAGCATTTTCCTCCTYCTCCCCCCAAATTTCCAATACAATACCTCCCCCAAAGCACCAACTCTCRATCCTGCACCACCCTTCCAGAATACTCAATCTACAGTTCATCAAGAGGAGAAGGAGTCCTTCTTTGTGCCACAGGCTTCCCCTGGAAACACTGTTGAAACCTCGTGTGTCTCCATGTCACTGATAGCACCGCCTGGAGAGATCATCTGCCATCGTGACATCTTCCTTCCATGCTCAGTGCTCTCACCACTGTGCATGGACCAGAGCTGCTKCTAGGGTTGTCTTTTAAGGATGCATTGTCTCATTCCAAAAAAAAGCACAGTCTCTCCTTTGGGACACCTGTCCCCCCCATATTTTCACCCCCTGGGGCCGAGGGG
>JACDOX010000012.1:9789382-9841928 GCA_014549065.1 Cardinalis cardinalis
CTCTGGCACAGGCCTTCATCTCACTCACTCAATTCCCTCTTCATCTTCTGCTCCATTGCAGGAAAAGTCAATGCTCTGCAGAATTTTCATTGTCCACAAAAGGGTTAAAACTCGGGCTCTGCCTGCCCGGAGAGACTCCACAAGTGGCTGGACACCTTCTCTCTGCATTTCCCCCCCCCCTTCTTCTTCTCAGCCGTGCTGCTCCACGTTATCAAGTTTCAAGGCAACACGGTCACAAGCACAGGCTGTACTTTCTCTCTCTCTCCTGGGGGGGCTGCCCGATGCCTCTGATGCTTCTCCCACCCTTCCATGCCGGGGCCTCTTCAGCTCCCACCTCCGTCCCCAGCCCTGGCCTACCTCACCGGGCCTCGTGGCTTCCCCTCCCTCGCCCAGCAGGAGCAGCCGGACGGGGGAGAGATCAGAACTCTTTCCCCACCGGAACCCAAGAGAGCTTCCCAGGGGGAGAGCCCTGCTTTAACCTTGTGTTCTCAGAGGTGGATCCARYGTCCCASTGGCYRAATAAGTTGCCAATWTTAAAATCTGAACATCCATTGGCTTGACCACAGGATCCCAGAAATCCTGTTTCCTGTCAAACCACCACACCGTTCAAAACATTATTGAACTGTGTACTACTTGTAATTAAATACAACATCACTCTAAATCAGAGCTGGTTGCTTTAACATATACAGTTTTCCCTAAAATAGAAATTTAATTTTTTTTTTCCAGTCCTGGTTCTGGCCAGATCAGTTGGAGGGAACATGGCCAAGACATTTTGTTATTCAATACCACATTACATCTTTGCCAGGGGTGGGGAAGTTGGACTTTCTCACTTCTGGGGAGGASAGGCATCCTTTTCTGGGGTAACAAAGCCTGTCAGTGGATGAGGGAGGACCTGTTCTTTCTTTTTGTATACTTCTGTCAATAATATTGTTGCTGTTACTGTTTCTTTTCCTATCTCATTGCTGTTTTCAGTAAATTGTTCTTACCTCAACTTGTGATCTTTGCCTTTTGTGCCTGCAGTGGTCTCCTCCAGGAATTTTCAGGGGTGCAGGAGGGTGGAAGAGGGGGTCRAGAAGGGAGAAGAGAGGGGAGAGAGAGTGAGTAAGCAGCAGTGTGGTTCGAGAGGTCTTGATGGGAGAACTAGATTCGGGAATACCATTCCTGAACCATGTCACTTCCCTATACCTGTCTTTATACTTTTTTTCCCCCTGAAGATAAAGTCACTGAGAAACATTTGGCAAAATATTGAGGTTCATAGTCCTTATTTCTTGTTTTTCTTTGTGTAATCAAGGAAAAGTATTTTGGAGTAAGAAGCTGAAGGGGATTTACCCAACTAGGTATACACAGAGTCATTATGAATATAAATAGTTGTTGATTTTTCAGAACAAGTGAAAATTCTAGTAAAAATTTTAGTTTTCAACAACTGATAGAGAGAGTGAACTTCAAACATTTCAGTGAAACTTCAAATGTTTATAGGTGGCATGGATAGTTAAAGAAAAAAATGAAAAACTACAAGAGTCAAACCTAAATACTCCATTTAACAGACCTTTTGTGGAGCTTTTTCCGTCATTGATTCTCTCTGAGCACCCTGTCTCTCAGGCTACATTTCTCTGAAAGAAATCCATATGTTGAAGGATGTTAACATTTCTAACCATTCTGTTTTTTTGAACAACTACAAGAGTACCCTGCAGGTTCTATCTTTTTCTTTTAAAAATTACTGTGATTCTACTTTATTTGGAGAATCTCTTGCAATCTCTCTTTCACCTCTTTGGTAGATTTGATGCCATCTTCCACAGTCCTTAAAGCAAATGACTCAGCAATAGACTACTTTTATCTTTTCCTCATCTTTCCCCTAACATTTTCCCCTTTATGTATTCATTACAACATAACTGATGAATGGAATCTTGTATTTTAGAACAACATTGTATATATTTGTTAACCTTGTGAAAACATATGATTGAGATTCCTCAGATAAAATCAGTGATTCTAAACTGAGGTCAAATATGACTGTAACTAAGCATTCTATCTTGATAATGGGTGTGAATGAAACCATAAAAATGTGCATACATTTGTGTATTACTCAATTTTTCTCAAAGCATTTCCAGGCATCCTGGAAAAGTCACTTATTGAAGTGTATTGTGTGGCTGAAACTCACAGGTGTCTTGATAGTCTAGAATGAATATATTTTTTATCAGGCCAAACATTTTTCTCTTTATGAGACATCAAAGAGACACATAATGCTTAAAGAGCTGGATTGGAATTCGGTACTGTTAAATGCTATAATTTTATGTTTCGGAGAAAACACTGGTTATGTTTCCCTCTGAAGAAAAAAGTAGAAAAGTTGAATTGATAAAAACATCATCAAAAAGAAAGTGAAACAGAAACCCAAGAACCATTTGTGGGTAAAACTTTGCTATAGATAACTTTCTTAAAAATAATATTAGGACGAGGATAGCTAGTTCTATCAACATGACAAGATGTAGTGTTTCAGAATACCAGTGAAAGGGAAAAAAAGACATAGTTACTTGTCTGATTTTTTCTGATTTTCAGTTCTAATAAAAATAGTTATGATTTGAGATCTCTGAACACTGTCGCAACATTCTTTTTGCCTGAAACATTACTCAGTAAAGCAAGAGAGCTATATGAACAGGCTTCAGATTCCATGTCAATTCACATCAGCAGTGGCTGTATGTAGAATGCATACTGGATGTCATCTTCCTTAGACGCTCACTTCTTACTCATTCTCAACAGTGCTGCAGGGAATGCAAGACCTGCATGTTAAATGTCCCCTTCACAGGCAGACAATGTGAGAGGCAGAGAGGTATACTTCATATATCTTCTAAATGATCAATAACTTAGCAATATTGTTGGAAACAATATAAATTTTGGCAACAATACTAGTCTTTAAATATTACTTTTTAAAGTACAAGATTTCCTGCCTAAGTCTGTTCCATTTTGCATGCTCCAGCATTTATATTGGAATAACTATAAAATATTGTAAAGGAAATTTCAGAATAGATAGGATTTTTGCTTCCTTCCTCCCCCCCCATCCTTTTTAGGCTTTCTGCCTGACACAGTGCACAAAAGTAGTGGTTTGTTTCAAAGTGCTGTTACTGAAGTTCTGTGGGAGCAGCTGTTCATAGACAATTTTCTTTAAAGCATGAAGATGAGAAAAGCATGAGCTTGGGTCAGGAGGACACATTGTTGATTCAGTGGAGATTACTTCAGCATATGGAAGAAATACAAAATAGTTAAAATAGCTCAACAAAAATCTTTTACAGACATAATGATCCTTGAGCATTCTTAGTGTTGTGAAAAGGRGTGGCTGTGGCTCAGCATTAAATATACATGTATTTTTTAATTAGAAATTTATCTGTGTACTTATAAAATAGCATATGCAGAGTAAAAGGCAAACAAAAAAGGAGATTTGTGATTTTATAGCTGATATTATTAGTGTGCATGATCCTGAATTGTTTATTATAATATAAATTACTTTCTTTAAAAATGTTGAGAGACCTTTATTTGATGAGAGCACCTGACACGGCTTTGTCTATCCCTGTTTTTTTTAGAATTATCTATCTATTATGAGAGCAAAGAATTGTATCAGAAATTTCTATGAAGATTAAGATTCACTTTATAACCTTTTTTTTTTTCCACTGGGAAACAGCAAGATAAGACATCAAAGAGGTAATGTGGCTTTAAAAATTACATTCAAATTTTCTTGAAACCGCTTCATTACTCCCCAGTTGCAGCAGGATCAGATGCACATCTCCCCAACAGGAAACTGGGGTTGTTTAGCCTGGAGAAAAGAAAACTCAGGGGAGACCTTATCACCCTCTACAACTCCCTGAAAGGAGTAACAAGCGACAGGACAAGAGGAAACGGGCCCAAGCTGTGCCAGGGGAGGTTCAGGCTGGACATAAGCAGGAAAGCCTTACTAAACATTGAAATGGACAGCCCAGGAGGGTGGAAGAAGGTGCACAAGAAATGACTGAACGTGGCACTTAGTGCCATGGTCTAGTTGGCAAAGCGGTGGGCAGTGAAAGGTTGGACTTAATGATCCCAGAGGASTTTTCCAACCTAAATGACTCAGGGATTCTGTGATGTGTAGAGCTGATGCCGCTACCATGGTAGTACATGGTAGCTCTCACTGACTTCACATGGATAGAACTGAATTTCCTTGCAACAGCTAACTRCAAGAGAAACTAAAGAATATCTGTCAATAACTTGCATAACTGTCTCAATAGTGTCTCTAATTGAGCCGAGGCCCATAAAATACTCCCTGCAGAATAGGCTTCTTCCTTCATTCAGAACACAGTGCTGTCAGTTCGAAACTGCATTAATTCTCTGCTGCTTTAGACAGTTTGGGGAATGTTTTGTTTTTCATTTTTATGYATAGCTAAAAGTAAGTCTCCTCTGCTGTATAACTTAGATTTTTGTCTGCCAGACTTCTGTTGGCCTGCTTTTGATAAATTCAAATTTTCATTTACTCTCAAGTTCTCTTTTCAAGTAAATTTTTTCCCAAAGAAAACCTGTTGAGTTTTTTTGGTTAGTTGGTTGATTGGTTTTGTCTTTTTTCTGAAGAGATTTCACTCAAGGGAAATCTTCCATTGCACACAGTAGCATTATGTTTATTTTGTTGTGCCATACATAGCCATCTACCACTGTCTAAAAAGGATTTTTATCCTAAAGCTTTCTCATAAACTGACAGGAATTGCACAATATGTAATTCATGCCCTTATTTTCATTTTGTAAGGAACATCTAGACATCTTGATAGCATTTTGTGTTTTATGCTAGTGGATCACAAAGTACTTTATAGACAAATATTATACTACCAGTTTAATACTCTGCAGTAATCACTTACTCAGCATCGACACACTGCACTCAGAGGTAAAACAGACCATTTAGATAAGAGTTGTAAAATACCACTCAGTAATTACTTCAGGATGATTTACCATAAGTATGCACACTTTCACTGACAGGATATAATTTATACAGCATTTGTACCCATATAGTAGGCATAACATCATTACCCAACTTGACTCTGTCCTAAACACAGATCAGATAATCATGTCATGTGGATGTTTGCATGGTTCGTTTGAAATAAGATACTGCTAGTAGTCCTCTGTCACCTTGTGACATGAATGCAATGTTTTTGGAGATGTGGTATTTTTTTGCACATCTCCCATACTAGTTTGGAATCAAAATATAATGCTTGACTGTCCAATAGACTAAACAAATCATCTTATTCTCAAAGATGCTTTCTTGGCTCACTACCACTACATTTAATATAATTTGTCTGAAAGCTGTGAAATTATATACTTGAAATTTTCATTTATCACAGGTAGAAAGAAAAAGTATAATTAACCTCCTTAAGTTTCTTGAAAGAGGAGAGGATGAAGAAAGGAAGCACCTATATTGCAGAATAATTCTGTAAAACACACTGGACCTGTTTATCTTAGAAGTGGTATGAACATATGAGTTCAGGTTTGGAGTAGGTAGAATTATTCCCCACCTGCTCTTCATACTCAGGTCATTTTTCAAAGAAAATAAACTGCATGTAGAAAGTAGGTGCACCCAAACGCATATCTCAGTAGGAATGATCAAGATACTAGGACATCAGGACATATGGAGAGTTTACTGTCACTGCAGTTGGTCTGTAGTCCAAGCACACATTCTGTAAGCAGAGCTGTAGGACATTGATCCATCTGGTAATTTAATTATGGTTAATTACACAGCCCAGTAAATGTTGTTCCTGTCAGATGGTTAAAATTTCCTATCTGGCATGAAAAGTTAAATATGATTTTTTAATAACATTRCATTTCTAAAGATTAATTTACCAGTTTCTACTGATTGAAAATGCTATGGGGTTTTTTTTTGCACAGAGCACTCGTTTCCCATGGTCTTGATTACAGATTTTTGTCCCTTTTTGGGTACTGTGCCAAATTCAGTTYTGATAAAAGAATTTGTCAGAGCAACAGTAAAGAGAAAAATTGTAGAGAGATTTTTTTTAAAACTGGTAAGCAGTGGGCAAAGAAAGATCTTTAGGGTACAATTTGTACAATTGGAACTGTGTAGCTCCAGAAAACATAGTTGAATGTAGGCTGGTTGATTTGTTATTAGGCTGAAACCAACCATTTGGGATGAGGAGTGGATTTATGTAACTTTTCTCCAGTTTATGAGCAATAAGTTATTATTTAAATGCTAAAAGCCAAATTTCATTAGATTGAAGTAATATTCTATATTGAATTTGTAAAATTAATTATATTGTAGTGCTTTAAGAAAAATATTTTTCCTTTTTAAGTCATTTTCTATTAAAAAAAAACCAAACCAAAATTACACATAAAGAGGATTTTCTTTCTTTCCTATATAGAATATCTGTCTGGATTACTTTTTTGGGCCCTCTGGTAATGTCAAGTGTTTTTGCAGCTGTTGCACTTGAAGTAATTAAGTGATGGAAATTCATCTTACCAAAAGAAAAATGAAGCCAATTAAGAGAATAAAAAGTTAATTTTAAATGTCATCCTCCACACAGTCAAATGCTAATGTTTCATAGTGGAGAACCACTACAACTTGAAAGAGATGCATAGAAATATAATTAGATCAGTTAAAATTATTTTAAATGGGCTTAAAGAGCTATTTATATATCTTTTAAAAAATAGATATATTACTATTCAATAGGAGACTATTCTTTTTTTTGTGTATGAATGACATATATCCTGCTTTGTGCACAAACAAGTAGCAAAACCTGCATTCCTACAATCTCTAACAAAGGAAGTATTCATATGTTGCAGTGCACATGACAAAATATTTCATCTTGAGATATTTTTACCAAGAAGTTCAGTAATTAAACATGAAATGAAAAACATTTCTTGAGGAACCAAAAAAGTGGAATTCATCACGAAAATATTAAAATGCAAATCAGCTTTCTACCAAGRAGGTACATTAAAATGATTTAAACAGTTAAGAATGTTTGTTTAATGTATTCTGGTAATGAAAGTTATATGTTTGTGAAGTACTCAACATATCTGTTTAATTCTTTTAATAATAAAAATAGAAATCTGATGTTGGGGAAGGATCATGGGCTCTGGATTGGGTTGGATTGGATTGATGGCATAAACCTTTTAATATGTTGATGTCATTAAGAGAGCAGAGACCAGGTGAGTGCAGTCTACTTATCTCAAGGATCTATACAAAACTAAAATTTTAAATACTGTTTTCACATATGCCTGGAGAATTTATAAGTGTCAGCTACTCATTACAGTTAAACCCACTGTGCCCTGTGGGATGTTGGCTCTAGAGAAGAGCTGCCCATTCTTCCCTTTGGAACAACTGGAAACAAGGCTTGGAATATAAACATATATATGTGTGTGTGTACATGTATATATAATGCATTTCTTCTTATTAAAACACTGTAAACTTGAAAGACTTCTTAGGGTTCCAGATGTTTTTCTCTAGTTCACCTTCTGACTGTGCAAAAAATGTGAGCATACTGAACATGGAAATGTTCTTTTGACAAACAAAAAAGCCTCACAGCATCTGGCAGCACATCTGTGTCCCACTTTGTACACAGTTTCTTGGTGGCTTTGGACAAAGTCTGTCTAGAATATCCATTATTTCTTAATGTGCATRTTCTTTGTTTTAAAGAAGGGTAAAAAAGTTCTATAAGCAAAACTCTAAAAGGGAGGAAGCTTATGAATTCATTTGCTGCACAATGGCTTTGTGAATTCCCTATCCAGGTACTGAAAGAATTGCCTGGTCTACCTGTCCCTGCCCAGCCCAGAACTCCCCTCGCATGGCCTGAGGTTAAAGACCCCCTGCCAGTCCCCCAGGCCCTGCTGAGCCACGTCCTTGCCTGACCTCAGCGCGTCTGCATCGCCAAGGAGGTGCCTGAGCCCTGGGGCTGGGTTACCCCATTGCTCCCAGCTGCCTGCTCCTGGCTGGGATGGTGGRACAGACCCTGAGGTCCCACTGCGTGTTTCCCTGGAAGCAGCCATCCTCACTGAGCCCTGCCAACCTGCTGCTCAGCTGTACAGAGGACACAAAAGTAAAATTCCAAAGATAGTAGCTGCTTGGGAAATTTAAATTATAATAAATTATAATTCAATTATAAATTATAATCATACATTCTAATTATGTTTTTTAGTCAACTTTATAGAACATTTCAAAATATATCCCTCTTTGAGTGTGTTTTTTAAAATACAAACTCCTGAAATTTCAAGTTTGAGTATTTGTCTTTTTTGTATAGAATTTTTATTGGTGTTTATTTTATATTAAGGAGATTCCAGTATTGTCTAACATGGGCTCAAAAATGTGTACCATATTCTAAACAGAATGATTTATTTTTCACTGAGAATGTATTTGAATTTCTGTTGGTTTTTACTTCCTTCTCAAGCCTGAAGTGTCATAGGATAACCCAGGTAGGTCTGAGTAGCAGCAAGTATCAGAGTTTGAGAAATCACAGATTRTTTAAACTACGTAATTAAAATATAGTTCAAAAATTTTCAAGTGATTCTTGACCACTATTATTTAAATAACTGATTAAAATTAAAATATGTAAAATAATAATTACTTGACATTAATTTTCAYATTTTATTTCCAAAAGTTTGGGGTTGGGTTTTATGGTTTGTTTTGGGTTTTTTGGGGAAGAAAGGGCCATGAGTGTGGATTTAGTGGTTTTTTTACAGCAGCTTTTGAGCAGGGAAGATTTCCAAAATCTTGTATTAGTATATATGAAAAATATATGTCATAACTGCWACACATAGAAAAAAAAGAAAAAAACTCACATTTTTGCTGGTCTAAATATTCAAGTGCATGGAGTTGGGCTACGTTTTCTAGATATAATTTTCTAGTGACAGGCCCTACCATAGGTGGTCAGATTTCAAGTGTATATATGGGAAAAACTACATTTAAGGCATGTTGGGGAACATTTATAGATTTGTGGGGTTTTGGTTTTGTTTTGTTTTGTGTATGGGTTTTTTTTGTAGGATTTTGTGGCTTTGTTGTGTTATTGTTTTGTGGGTTTGTTTGTTTTTTTTTAATTCTGGTTTCAATTTTGCATTTTCTTCTTTCTGTAATCTCTTTGAGCCAAATATGTCTTCCTGCTGTCCAATTATTGCAAGACACTTTGATTCTGTAATTGACAGTACTACTGGTGGAATTATTCATGCTATTAGCCATGCTCTTTGTATATATCTATATATATACAATATATATATCTGGGATATACAGATTGCAAAGAGCTTGAACAGTATAGGGGAAGTTCTGCCTCAGTCATCTGAGTCTAGGCAAGCAGCTTCCACTTAAATACTTGAATGGCTGGTACCTTCAACTTCTTTTAAAGTGAGTCACTTTAAAGACTTGTCTGAACAGAGCCTTTCAAGACTGGATCACAGCTTGTAGATATATATGCTATTATGGCCATTACTCATGTTCCAAGCACACTGCTTTCTAAAAGTGCCAGATAAATCAATGGATCACTGTAAAATAAAGTAGAATTTGTCTTTTTTTAAGATCAGTTCATTGTTTTCCTAAAGACAATGTTCTTGAAATCCTCCTCTGTCTTTCCCCGTTCACTATTTCTACATTTGTAAGTCTGACATGGATTAATAGTTGCCACGGTCTCATCATAAAAATTATTTTCAAAGAGAGAGAAGGGAAGAGATTAATTAATCTTTATCACAATTAATTAACCTCACCTTAAACAGCAGTATTAGTCAGCACTTACCCTTGGGTACCTAGACTTAGAAAGCTCTGATTACAGTGGTATTTCTTCCCAGTTAGTGGAATGAAAGAAAAACGATTCATTCATTTCAGCCATTCTTTGTGCATTAGCCCATTCTTTGGACATTGTTATGATGGTGAAAGTAATAAGGCTATTATTATGAAAATAAAAACATGAAAAAAACCTAAAGATATTGTCATGAGTCTTTCAGATCTTTGCTATATCAGACCTAACTTCAGACAGAAGGCCAAATGCTAGAGGAAATGTTCACATTTCATTGGAACTAAAAGAAAAAACCATCCACCACCACCCTCCCAAAAAAATCCAAACACCTTTCAGTGAGTGAACTAGTTCAGGAAGAGACATGTCCACCAACRCTTGGCTCCCACTTAGCTAAACTCTGTACATAGCTAGCCTTTTAAAATATAACTGTCTTGTACTCTGTTGGGTGTTTTTCTTCCTTTGATATCATTACAGAAATGAAAGATAAAAAACCAGGTATGGGCCAAGAATTTTGTTCTGTCTGCAAGGTAGAATTAACCTATCTACCCAATTAGGCTTGCAGTGTCTGGAATTTTACTCTATTGTAGTTTCAGCTATGCAATGTCATGGAAAAACTGCTGTGACGCCTTAATGAGTAATTATCATTGACCCTCAAGTGTTTTCTTGAAAATGAAATTTCTGATTCCAATTTTCTTCTAAGAACCATTCAAATCGGCAAATTTTGTGTTTGACTGCATTATGCTTTGTGGAAAGTTGATAAACTCATGTGCAGTAAAAAACATGCAATTACCATTATTGTTGAGATGCTAATTTGACTTTTCTAGGATACAAAGGCATAATTAATTTTAGTGTTTACAGGCTCAAATTTATTACTCTTACATTGTCAATGAAGAATTRTTATACTTCTTTGCAGTACGATGAATAATAGAATAATAATAGTATAATAATAATAGAATTCTATTCACATAAATAGGAGAATTTTTCCAGATGAATACATTTGAAAAATTATGTCTATTGAATATCAGAGCCATTAAGATTTCTTTCTAAGCAAGCCAGGTGATATCAATGGAGAGTGCTTCTTTTCACCTGGACACTTTATTTAGATGGCAGATTAAGCTTGAAGAGACACTATGTTAAGACTTCTTATATATTTTGTAATCTTTTCTACTCAAAAGTACTCCTTCAGCCGATACACAGAAAATACTATAATTTCTAAGATATATATCAGCAAACACTTAAATTGGCTCAAAAATGCCAYTAATGAAGACTTTACATGCTTAGATTTTAGGCAAGTGAAGTTTCTTTCATGCTGTGAAAACAGCTCAGGTAAATATTTGATTCATATTCTCTTCTGAAGAATGGGGTTTGCTGTTATTTTTAAGCTACAAGATATAGATTTGCCTCAGCATCTTCTTTTAACTTGAATCAATCTTCAGAAATATTTCCTGGAGGATCTCAGTTCAAGTGTTTTGTTCACATTAAGAATGTACCAGCTGCAGTAACTATGCATGGAAACAAATGGATTCTATAGCTGTCTTAAATAGCTTAACATTTTTATGCAGAATTCGGATACTTAAGAATGGATGGTTAATCAGGATGGTTAAGAACTTTCGTGAAACATGGGAAATATCATGATTTTGACAAAGAGGTTTTTCAGCCTGAATTTTGCTAGGGAGRTTCAGGGGTCACAGCCTGCTGATTGGTCTTTTTCTTGCTAGTCTTTTCCTGAAAGTCTTAGGAAACTTTTTTAAACTTTTTTTTCCTTTTTAACAAAAAAAACTTGAGTAGAGGCTAAAATGCAGCTAGAACCCATGCCCATTTAACAAATGATTAAGCTTTCAGAAATAAGTATGCAATTAATACTGAATGGACTCTATGTCCCTCAGCAGAACATTGGATTCTGAAAAGAAAGTTGCTAAAGACGAAAATATGATGATCCAGCTTGTAAAATCCAGTATTTTATGTAGAGCCAATAAAAGAAAACTATTTTCACTCCTGTACAGGGGCTGAGGGAGGCTCCATGGACTTCTACATTGCGTTTGTCAGRCACTGTAGAGAGGCAATGAAGGAATGCAGTTTGTGTTGGCTGTGCTATATGTTGTATTTGTCAATGCAAAAGGAACAAAACCCATCTATAGGTTCGCACTTTCCCTTTGGAGAATCAAGCATAGGCTCATAGAATCTTTAAGACTAGAAAAGACCTCCAAGATTATTGAGTCCAGCTATTAACTCAGCGCCACTGCATTCATCACTAACCATATGCCCTAGTGCTACACACATCTTTTGAACACTTCCAGGGATGGGCAACCTATTCTATTGTCTGACCAGGACTTCAGTGAAGAAATATTTCCTGATACCCAATCTAAACCTTCCCTGGCACTTGAGACCATTTTTTCTGGTCCTATCACTGGTTACCTAGGAGAAGACACTGCTCCCAACCTTGCTTCAACCTCATTTAAGCTAGTTGTAGAGTGATAAGGTGTTAAATATTAGCATCAGCCTTATACTTTCCACATTTTTCTCTTGCTCACATTTGATTTTTATAGTATTTTTAAAGCAACCTTCTTGTTAAGCAACTTATCATGGTTTAAGAAAGCTAATGTAGAACAACAGTCTAAATGAGATATAAACCTCATATTGAAATTTCAAATCTTAGCGCTATTTCGGGGTTCAGTCATGGTCACAAATATTACATTTTTCTTTGAACTTAGAATAAAGTGATAGCTATTTCTTTTAAGCATTACGTCTGGCATTCTTTTATAATCACTTACTCTCTGGTTATTTTTGCCCGTTTTGAGGATAAGTCATCAGATACTGATTGGAAGGGGTGATAAGTAAGCTGACAGATTTGAACAGCAAAAAGTAGAAAAGCTACAATCTTTTTTTTAACACTTCAGACTAAAAGCTAAGTTTTTCACCCATTCTGTTTGTATGCACCTTCATAAATGTTTTAGTTCACTCACTCCCCCTACCAGCAGGACTGGGGAGAATATCAGAAGAGTAAAAATGACAAAACTCATGGATTGACATAAAGACAATTGAATAGGGAAAGCGAAAGCCTTGTACACAAGCAAAGAAAAATGAGCAATTCACGGAATCAGTCAGAGATCACAGTGGCTCATCTGGTTCAAACTCCCTACTAAGACAGGGTCATCTTAGAGCACGRTTCAGGGCTGCATCCAAGTTCTTGAATATCTCCAAGGAAGGAAACTCTAAAACCTCTCTRGGAAATCTCTTCTAGTTCATGTCACCTTCACARTGAAGTTCTTCCTCATGTTCAGGAGGAACTTCCTGTGCATCAGTTTCTGCCCTTTGCCTCTTGCTTTATTGGCTGGCACCACTGAAAGAGCMTGGGTCCGTTATCTTGATACCCTCCCTTCGGGCACTTATAGACAATGATGAGATCCCCTCTCCACTGTCTCAGGACTGAACAGGCCCAGCTCCCTCAGCCTGTCCTCATAAGAGAGATTCTCCAGACTCTTGGCCAACTTAGTAGCTCTCTGCTGGATCTGGTCCAGGAGCTCCAGTTCTCTCTTTTCCCCYGAGGATCCCAAAACTAGACACAAAACTCCAGACATACCTCACTGTGGCTGAGTAGAGGGGCAGGATCACCTGCCTCAGCTTGCTGGCAATATTCCTCCTAATGGATCCCAGGATTACTTTGACCTTCTTGGCCACACTGCTGGCTTACAGATGATGTGCTTTCCACCAAGATCCCCAGGTTCCTTCCACAGAGCTGCTTCCCAGCAGGTCAGCTYCCTGCTTGTACGGGTCCATGGGGTTTTTCTTCCCCAGCTGCAGGACCCTGCACTTGCCTTTGTGAATTTCAGAAGGTTTTTCTCTGCTTGTCTCTCCAACATAACAAGGTACCTCTGAAGGGCTGCACAGACCTCTCAGATATCAGCCACTCCTCACAATGTTGTTTTTCCTGAACTTGCTGAGGAAGCACTGTACTCCCTCATCAAAGTCATTGATGATCAAATTAAATAACACTGGGCCCAGTATAGAACTCTGGGGGACACCACAAGTGACAAGCCTCAAACTAGACTCTGTACCACTGATCACAAGCCCCTGGCATCTGCCATTCAGTCCCTGTCCCATCCATCCCACTCATCCAACCCACACTCCCTGAATTTGCCTATGAGCATTCCATGAGAGACAAAAGCCTTGCTGAAGTCAAGGTAGACAACGTCCGCTACAAATTGATTCACCCCTTCCCATGGGCCAACAAGTATTCAGTCATCCTCAGGAAAGCAGGGCTCCATCATATGTAACAGCGAATTGACAAGGAAACTGCCATTACCCCAAATATTCTCCTTCTCTGTCTTCCCTCTCTTAATATAGTCTCTGTATAGTTTAAACTATACCAAGTGGTTTATTGATTTACTAATGACATATAATTAGTCAGCGAACTATAGATTCAAGACCATTATCTGCAATTCAAAAGGAAAATCACTTACTAGGCTCTTCTGGAATATTTACCCACAATTTTCTAAATATCCTTGTGTTGTTAATCCTGAAAAGTTTTTCTCAGAGGCACATTCACGGTTATTGTCCTTACTTGCATATTCCTTCTAAGGGTTCTCCAGCTTTAGGCAAAGCTATGCATATCCAAACACCTTATTGATCTCCATGCCATCTCTAAGCCAGTGAGAAATCACTCCACAAGCTCAGGTTCACATCCTCTAAGTGTGGGCCTCTGTGTGCCACACCTCACTTTGCTACTGCAATATCTGCGGCCAGGTGCTTCACATCAGTTGATACTTTGCGCTGCTGGTAGAGAGCAGCAGGTGCTAGTGCTTTCAGCCCAAGGTCTCTCCCCACTGTAAAAAAAATATTCATGTTTCTTAATGCCTCTTTTCAAGCTGAAGTCTTTGTTTCAAATGATCTTGTAAATCCCTAACTACTTTTTCATCTGATTGATGATCACTGTCTTCTTTCACATGATCAGGGCAAACACCCTCACAAAGAACTTTGGGAGTCCCATTAACACACATTTTGTATATTCACATTTCTGTCTTAACATCTGTTGTTATTCTGGCCACAGGTGAGTCCCAAGGGCACTCAACATCAGCGTAAACGAATAAGCCAGTTAGAGAGTAATAAAACGTGACATTTTAAGAGCAGAATACTCTAAAGAGATAGTTCCAAAAATTCAGCATTCAGAGACTGTTCTAAGAGTTTTTCATTACAGTTGTTGTGGTACAGCTTCTCATACTATATGGAATATCTCTTCTTCCCACTTTCCATGCCTCAGTTTTGCTTGTGCCATGTTTTTCCGTGACGAAGACAACTGTAAGCTGGGTTCTACATCAGATGTCCTATTTTCATTGTAATCTGTTTTATTTCTTTACATCAGAACAAAGAGGATGTAAAGGTTCATTAAATCAGAAAAATAGTCATTTTCACCAGTTTGCAGCCAGTGCACACAGATGGACTTGACTACAGGTGAAAATCTGTAAATCCTGCCCAAGTTATCTGTATCATATAGCTTAATGCAGTTGATTCTTCAAAGATATATATAGCTATTCAAGGTACTCATGTATATATATATTTATTCCATGAGTTAATAGTCAAATATATCTACCTCTTGAATATATATATGTATATATATAAAGTGAAGTGGAATAACAAAACCTCAATTTTTTCAGTGTAATTAATAACTTCCCTGTTTTTTATACTTCAGGATACAGAAATGAGGAAGAAAACAAAAAGGCATAAAAACCATAGTGAGTTATTTTCTCAAAGTCAAAATTACGTGTGTTATTGTACTTATGATTTCAATTTCAATTGGAAGAGGAACAAATGGGAGAGTGTCCAAAGGATCTGGAGAAAGCATAGATGTTGGTAGAAAGGGAAAGTTCACAAGAGTGATATTTAGCAAAATGGTTATAGAGAGAAAGAACAATGGAAGAGACAGATCTTCCGGGATGTTGTTATGAATGAAATCTGGCATTAGTAGGTGCCCAATGTGGTGCTGTAAATACAACAATTCTTTTAACAAAAAAAGAAATAAAAATCCTCACACAACTGGAACGAAGAAATCTATGACAATATGTACCCTTCACAGAAAATAAGGCATATGGTTATCTCAAGCATTATGCAGTTCTGCTTTTAATGACTGGCAGCCAAAATTAACAAAGCTTTCCCCGAAATGCTAAGATTAAGATGCTGAACATGCTGGTTATGCTGTCTCTTGACCTGCAGCTTTTATCTTGTAAGAAAGGTTTGTTTTCCTCCCAGAGGAACCATAGATATAAAACTGTAATAAGAAAAAGCACTCAACTAGAGAGTAAATTGCTTTTTTGAAAATGCAGGTTTAAAGAATAAAATAAAAGTAGCAGAAACACACTGTTTATTTTTCTACTACCCTCAGTCATTTTTTTAAACAAATTAAAATGTATACTTCTAGAATAACTATTTAACAAAACATTGTTGCAAATGAAACAATATTCTAATAACTTTAGAATTATAACAATATCTGGTTTTTATATATTTGGTAAATTACAATRCCAACATATTTGTTTTACTAAATTTAAAGATGACTAAACTCTTTTAATTTTATTTTTGAATTACATAAACTGATTTCGTGTTAGGAAATCTCTGAATCATCTTTCTGAGTTTAGGACTAACAACTTTCTTTTCAACTTAATTTAGCATGTTAATTTTTATGCTTCACAATAGACTGAAATGAACTAAAGAGACCAAATTATCTATCCAGCAGATGAAGCTGTAGAATTTACAGGAAAGTGACTAGAATTATACTCTTGTTATTTAGAAGAGGTTCTACAATTCATTAAAAACTATCAAATTGATTTTGATATTAGAATTTAAATAAATAATATTTATTTGTTTTTACATGTCTAATGCTCACTTAAATTGTTAATGTTTGCCATAAAGGCTGCAAACCCTGTGCTTTCTCGGGAAATTCACAAGATTGAACTTGTGAATTCAACTCTTGATGCTGTTCCTTCAAAATAGACATTTTATGCAATGATGTGGCTCTACAGAGAGCAAATGTTCTTGAAACATTTCTAATCAGTTGTTGCTTCAAAACTGTTGAAAAAGAGCTTTAATGGGATTTGCAGAGTCAGAATTTCTAAAAATTAAGTTTCTCAAGTAAAAACGCCTAAACATTGGTCCTGGAGCCTTACTGGYCAAGGAGAGTTTAGAAAAATAACTTTAGTAAGGTAGATTAATAATTCCACTATCTGTATTCTCCGTATTAAAAGTCCAAGTGCTCATTATATCAATTCAGTCTTTGAATGGCCTCCCCATGCATTCAAAGGGATCTGATAGGTAGAAATGTGTTTAATGGAAGTGCTCACTGTCTTGATGATAAGTAACTATGTCTTGATCATAAATTAACCCAAGATCAAATTAAAAAATGGATTTCTGTGGAACACAAATGGGTCGTCATGTAAAACTACACTGGAGTAATTTCATGCCAGTCTGCTATGTAGGTGCACACCAAGTGAAGCAAAATGAACGGGAGTTACAAGCAATTTCTTTTTCCATGTTCTTTTTTTCCATAAATTTCAAAGCTAATACCCCTGTAATTAGCATTACCTGATAGATGCTTTCACTGTCTCTCCTAAATGGAACAGAACAAGATTATAAAATGTGAAATACCCTGGTGTGTGGCCTTGATTAATCACCACTTAAACTCACTTCCTACAGATTTTTTTATGATTTGTGCTCTTTGTACTGTACTGTACAACCTCTCCCTTTTGAACCAGATCTTTTATTCTAGGATAACATTCTTACATTGTTTCTCATGTGTAAATCACAGGTCTACTTGATTTCTCTGGATGTGTGGAGTTCTTCGGTCAAATAACTTACAATAATTTCTTTACAGAAGCCTTCACAACTGCATTTTGATAGATTCACAAACTTTAAGGCCAAATAGAAAATCATTCATGTCTATTGCAGAACAGTCAGTCATAGATGTTAATAATTACAGCATTATGACTTTACTTTTTATACAATATCTAATCTGTGGTTGAAAGATTTTCCAGTGTAAATTCTGCAGCATGACCAGGTGAGATGTTCTAGTGTTTAATAACCTTCAAAGTAAAAGAAAATTGTAATTTAGTCATGCTTGACCCCCTTTTAGGGTTAAAATTCACGTGTTGGGAAAGAAGAAAAAAACATGTTCTTAGCTATAAGGAATGCATAAACCATAGCTTTACCAAACTTCTTGACCACATTCCAGGTATTTCCCTAGCTTTCTACTGAGTGCAAGGCTGAGTATTTGCATGTAAAATTGATTGTACTGGTATAAACATTTTTATTATCAATTTAGTCTTCCCATTTTTGTTTATCATTGTGATTAATGACAAAAAAGCCACAGTGAGCAGTATGATGAGAGTAAAAGATGTGTAATTTGTGATGTGCATGTGAAATATCCCAGGTGGAAGCTAAAACTTCTTGCCAAAAGCAGCTCAATCTAATGACAAAATTATGCTGGAGTGCTGAATTAACAAGGATGTAATCTATTTAGTGCTGTCACTGCAGAGTAGTAAAACATTAGGCTCCAATTCAGC
This sequence comes from Cardinalis cardinalis, assembly GCA_014549065.1. Lineage (NCBI taxonomy): Eukaryota > Metazoa > Chordata > Aves > Passeriformes > Cardinalidae > Cardinalis > Cardinalis cardinalis. The sequence goes on from JACDOX010000012.1 coordinate 9,807,657, forward strand.
CTCCATAGACTTTCATCATGAGAGAAATTGTAGATGTACTGTATTATTTTTAGTGTATTTCTCAGTTGTTCCACCACTGGTTCAGAAACTGGCACCACAAATGGGTATGATGTCTCAGTTGAGCTGTCCTACTTGAGCCTACACTTCTATGGAGTGTAAGCTTTTGAGCCACTGCATCACACTATAAACTCATTTTTGGTCGCTAAGTTTCTGCCTTTTTTAAAGCTTTGAACAATCCAGGTGTTTTAAAATATAGTTTTCCATTTTAAACCCTTTTGGCTTTCTTCTTATTAACAGCTGTTAGACACTATAGTGTTTTGGATAGAATCTGGAAGAATCCAGGTGTTCAGTATAAAGTAAGCACTATGGGTATCTTACTCACTAACAGAGTTATCACTAATTCAAAATTATCACTGGTTTTAAAATAATGGGTCATGTTTATAGTTACCTGAGTGCTATCAGAACAGTTTATATATGAGTGACAGTGGAATAATTTTGGTTAAATTTTTTAGAAAACCTTTGAAATAAAAAATWCTTCAGTTATAAATTACATCTTTTTTGATTTATTGTTAAGTCCAGCAACAATTTCAGCCTGCTTCTGAATATGATATATCAGGAAAAATGAAGGAGTGGTTATTGGATCTTCTACCATATTGACGATAGCTTACACTCGTAGAGTGAGGAGAAAATTATCATTGAAAGAGAGCCCATAAAATTTACTAGCAAGTAGAGTGTTTCACCCAAGGATTGTGGATCTGTATAGACTGCTAGTATGTTCTCCCTTCAAAGCTTTAATGAACTCTGCTGACAGAGAGAAAAATCATCTATCCACCCTTATTGTCTTGCTTAACTAACTTGATCTCCTTCTATATCAAGGTGACCCATTTAGTACATGAGGAAAAGGCTGTGGATGTGTCTACCTGGACTTTAATAAAGCCTTTTACACCATTTTGCGCAGCATTCTTTGGGACAAAGTGGCTGCTCATGGCTTAGACACATGTACTGTTCATTGGGTAAAGAAGCTGGCTGGATAACTGGGCCCAGAGACGGGTGGTGAAGGAAGTTACATCCAGCTGGTGGCTGATCACAAGTGGTGTCTCAGGCTCAGTACTGGGGCCAGTCYTGTTTAATGATTTTATCAATGATCTAGACAAGAGGTTTGAGTGCATCCTCAGTCAATTTGTAAACAATACCAAGTTGGGTGGGAGCGTTGATCTGCTAGAGGACAGAAAGGCTCTTCAAAGGGATATGGATCAACTGGATTGCAGAACCAAAACCTGTGGTGTGAGGATCAACAAGGTGAAGTGCTGTGTCCTGCTGGAAAGCCGCCCATCAAAGGACCTGGGGATGCTGGTAGATGGTGAGTTGATTTTGGCTGAGATAGAGTTAATTTTCTTCACAGGGGAACTAGAAATTCTTCTAGTATGGGGTTATGTTTTGGTTTTGGTCTTGGTGACTAGTTAATGACTCAAACAATTGACCTCTTAACCTCCCAGGTGCAGAGGATGAGCACACTCCTCACTCCAGGCTACAGCTTCTTGTTTGAATGAGATAAAAGGGATAACAAAAAAGGCAAACCCTGTACTGCCTCTTTGTCCTTTCACAAGTGACCTCAGCTGTGATTACTTCCTTGCCAGGAAGTACTGGGACATTCACACTGTAGCTTGAAGGCATTAATCTCTCCTGATGGGCCATAATGGGCTCAACTACACTGACCTAATAGGCAGCAGTAACGACTTAGAAATTGTCAAAGACTCACAAAGTGTCCTGTGATCCACACTGTTACATCAGGTAGTGAGAGACTCCCTTCTCCATAGGAGGTGCCTAAACCTGARTGACTATAACACAGGGAACTTTGCTGCTTTGGTGCCTTTTCTCCACCCTGATGGATTGACACAGTGACCAAATTTGACCAACAGACATTGAAATTCCAGCGATCAACTCCTGTTGTGGAGATTATACAGCCTTCTACTCTATTCCTTTTTTATTTTCCCTATTTCTTTCAATTTCTCTCTACTTCACATTTCTGTTAAATTTAAAATCCATACTATTGACTTCAATATATGGTCTTGCTTACACCTTAATTTCAGGCAGAAGTGTCGCTAATAATTTTAATAATTGAATCTTAAAAGGACTAAAAACTGTGTAAATGATAGAGGTGTTTTTGTTATTGGTGAATAGCATTTGCACAATGTCAATGTCTTTTCCACTTTTTATACTGCCACACTGGCARGAAGGCAGGGAGTGAGTGGGAAGCCGGGTGGGGACATAGCCGAAAAAGTAGATCTCAACAGGCCAAAGGGATTTCCAGTCTCTAAGATATTGTGCCCTGTATATAGAGAGGGGAGGATAAGAAAGAGGGTGGAGATGTTTGGATTCATGCATGACAGAGCCCRGCTGTCCTAGAGCTGGCTGAACACCATGCCAGCTGATGGGAAGTGGTAAATGAAGGCCTTGATTTGCTTTGCTTGTGTGTGCGGATTTTACTCTACCTAATTAACTTTCTTCTATGAGTTTTCTAAATTTTACCCTTCCAATTGTTTTGTCCATCTCACTAGGAGGGGATGAGCAAGACTGTGTTGTGCTTGGATGCTCGCTTGAGTTAAACCATGACAGACAGGCAGTTGAACATGAACCAGACTGGGTGGTCAAGAAGGCCTATGGTATCATGGTCTGTATCAGAAAAGAGCATTCAGCAGGATCAGGAAAATGATTTTCTGCCTGTACTTGGCCCCTGTGAGGCCACACCTTGGATCTTGTGTTCATTTAGACCCCTCACTACAAGAAAGACAGTGGGGTGGTAAAGCATGTCTAGTGGAGAACAGCAAAGTTTGTGAAGCGTCTGGAGCACAAGTCTTACAAGGAGCTGCTGAGGGAGCTGGAGTTGTTCAGCCTGGAGAAAAGGAGGCTCAGAGAGGACCTTATCACTCTCCTCTCATGAAGGGTGGAACTGACTCTCCAATTAATTAAAGTTAGAATGAGGTATGTTTATTGACAGTGTTGGATGCATGGAGAGTAGCTTCCCAAAGATGTGTGCAAAATTCACAGAACTCTAACTCTCTGTTTATTCCCAAAAATCTTACATATTCATATAATTACCCAAAACACCTGGGTACATACATATACATTACCTAACCCTGCCTACCCCTGCTTCATATTAAAATGAGTTCAAAGTCCTTTCACCCTTGTGCAGTCCTTCTCTTAAAATAGATCGGTGGGTTTCAAAATGGGTCAGTGGTCTTCTGAGTTGAAGTAAGGGACATCTTCACAGTAACCTTTTTACCTTTGTTTTGTTGGCAGGCTCTCTGGTACCTTAGCCATAGTCCAAGCTCCTCAGCCTGGTTCTGGCTGGTTTTGGGGCCCAGGTGCAGTCATGGTTTCTTCATCTTTACAATACCCCATCCTCCCATTCTGTTTCTACAAATACAGCAAACAAATGATGAGTCTTACTTCTAACTAGCTCCATCTGTTAATAATTAACCCTTCTACATGCTTCTACTCTTCTTGCTAAACTCTAAATCATTATATATTGCTTCTATCCTTCTAGCTAAACTCTTAATTCCTTTAGACTCTTGATTCATCAACATCCTGAAAAGAGGGTGTAACCACGTGGGGATCAGGCTCTTCTATCAAGTAGCAATTGACAAGAGAATAATAAATGGCTTCAAGTTGCACTAGGGAGGTTTATATTAAATATTAGGAAAAATTTCTTCACTGAAAGGATTGTCAGTCTCTGAACAAGCTGATCGGGAGAGTGGTTAGGTCATCATCCCTGGGGATACTTAGAAGATCTGCAGAAGAGGCAGTTAGAGACATGGTTTACCTGTTGACTTGGAAGTACTGGGTTAATGGCTGGATGCAATGATCTTAAATATCTTTTCCAAACGAAACCATTCTATGATTATTCTTCTACATGTGCAACCATTTGTTTGGKTTTTTTTAAGAATTTCTACTAAATTCACTGAGTTATTAAAATAGGCCAAATTAATCAGGTATTTCMGTAGAAGATCAGAATAGGACATGTGAATTTCAGGTCTTAGACACAGAAGAACCGTACATTTCAATATCATAATTACAAATAACTATATATCCTATTTGGTGGCATGCACATGTGTATCACAATGCAGATTGGCATACATATTCCTATGTGATAATTCCTACACAGTGCCAGATTTCTTTTCTAAAAGTGTACTTTTTGAATTGTATCCATTCAAACGACATAAGCATTTTCTCTTTCCCAGCTGAGAAACATGAGCATGTTTTTTGAGAAATTGTATCTATTTCTTGCCAAATCTACTGACAATCTGGATATTGCCAGACATACAGATTATGACTTGACTTCAGGATGAAAACAAGTGTCTGTTTGTATATAGAAAAGATCTGCTGTATTGGGAAAGTACTGACAACTACAGATACTAAAATGTCATTGGCCTATCAGTACTTTATTGTTTGCATTGTAAATAAGTACATCCATAGATATATGGCATTATATACTAAACAATATTCTGCTTTCTCTTGTTCTTTTCTAGTATTCTATCAAGATGTCTGGTGAAAAAAAATAGAAGTTTAGCAGCAAAAGATCTTAGAAAGAGGCATTTATTCTGAATCCAGATTATTACATTAAAACAAGATAGTATCCGAGTAATGAATGTTTGGCAAGTGGTACTTGTTATTAAGAAGCAAAACAGCAAAAAATACCCAACAGCAAATAATCACTAGATACAAAACTGCCAGATCTCACAAACCGCTCCCCACAGGAACAAAGAGAAACTTAAAATGGCAGGGTGACCCCTCCTAAGATGGTGGCTGCCATGGACAACCATGTTAAGGGAGACAAAGGGGAAAGGGCATCAGCCTTCCCCGCTCACTTTTCTCCCTGGCAGCAGCAGCTCTGTTGGGAAAGGTGGCTGGAACACTCTGGTGGCTGGTACTCAATCAAGGGCTGGTACTCATTGAGAGACTTTGCCTTTCTCTTGGCAGGAGATGACAAGACAAGGAAAGGCAAGGCAAAGCAGCTGGGCTGGAAAGACTTGGTGCCATCTCTCCTTGCTGGAGAACTGTGGGCACTTGGAGCAGGCACTCCATTCTCCTGGGCATGGGGCCACAACTTCAGGCAGGCACTCCTGGAATCTACCTTGAGTCAGTCCAAGATGCAAGGAAGAAATGAAGAAGAAAAACCCAAAATACATTAAGTATCTGCCTTGAAATAAAGCCACCAGGCAAAGAGAACTTGGCTTGGGTATTTTGACTTTTGAATGGGACCAGAAACCTGGGCCCTAGCAGTTCCGTATTCAGCCATAGCACCAGCTCTTAAGGAGTCAATAATAATTTTGGGTACAGGTCAGTATGGAATATAATAACATTTTGGGTTACCCAGGACAGAGAACTTGAAGATTATCTAGTTCCAAACCTCCTGCTGTAGCTGGTGAAATCGTCATCTAGACCAGGCCTTAAATACCTCCAGGGATGAGATGTATGCAACTTCCTTGGACGACCTATTCCAGTGCTTCAACACCCTAACAGTCAAAAAACTTTTTCCTAATGTCTAATTAAAACATTTTCTCTATCAATTTAAACCCATTGCAATTGCTTCTGTAAATAGTCTTGCCCCACCTTTCCTGTAAGTTCCCTTCAGAAACTGGAAGGTTGCAATTCGGTCACCCAGAGTAATTTTCTTTTCCAGACTGAACGATACCAATTCTCTCAGCCTTTCCATATAGGAGAGGTTCTTCATTCCTCTGATCAACTTGGTAGCTTTTCTCTGGATTGGCTCTAACAGGCTAAAGTTTTTCCAGTGTTGAGGAAACAGGATACAATACTTGAGGTGTTTTCTAGCATTATTTATTTTTCTAGCATTATGTAACACTGTGTCATCCACTTCCATCTCATTGTCTTTCCCTCATTTTCACTTTTTTTTCCCCCTGAAATTCTGTGCCTTAAGATTTTATTTAATATTCTCTCTTTTCTTTCCTTCCTGATAGACTACTGAAATAATGATATATGAAACAAGACAGAGAGGCATACAACTTGTTTTAAAAGCTATTATGGATATGGTTTGTAGTTTGTTGTCAATATTATGTGTCAGTACTTAAAATCTCCACTGACATGTAACTTCTGAGAGAATAAACAAGTTCTGGTTGGAGACTATGAGCATAAAAATGTCAGAGAGCCTTAACTAGTGCAAATAATTGGTCATATTGTCAGCTTTTTAAATTMTTCAAAACATCAATCATGACTCCATCTCAAGTATTTGACACTAAAGCACTTAGCTGATTTAAAGCTAACATAAGAACAGCCTGAAAAGAATCCTAACTTTCTACCTTCCTGTGGTCTTTGTTTAACAGCTGATACAGCATTATTCAAATTTTTAGAAAGGTGCCTCTGGCTGAATTGAGGTGCAAATGAGACCATGTGCCAAAAACAGTAGTGTGGATCCTTGAACTGTAAAAGTAGAGAAGGAGAGATAGAAATAGGGAAAGGGGGAAGTCTTCCTTTTTTCCCTTTTAAAAGATGGTAGTTAGATTTCCCCCTTTCAAATGAGGGAAAACATTGTACTGCCATGACTTCTCAATTACTGTGGGTAGTGGTTTAGCCCTCAGGATCCACAGGTGCATCTCATCAAGTCCCATGGGCTTGTGTTCCTTCCTTAGATGTTTTGAAACTCGATTTTCTCCTGCAGTGGTTTTCTATTCATTTTCCCATTACTTGTCTTTGCCTTCTGTCATTAAGGCAGTGTGACTCCATTTGCCAGTGAAGATTGAGCTATAAAAGTCATTGAGTGCTGCACCCTTCTCCATGTCCAGGTAACCAGGTTTCCTTTTTCCTTCTGTTCAGGGCTCATGTTTTCTTTAGTCTTCTGTTTATAACTGATGTACCCACAGAAGTGGTTTTTGTTGTTTGTGATGGCCCTGGACAGGTTTAATTCCATCAAGGTTTTAGCTTTCCTAGCTGGGTCCTCAACTGCTCAGACAATTTTTCTGTATTCCACCCAGGCTACCTATCCTTGCTTCCACCCTCTGYAGGCTCTTTATTTTGGTATGTGTTTGAGTTTGTCCAGGAATTCTTGTTCATTCACACAGACCTTCTGGCATTTTTGCCTGATTTCCTCTTTTTTGGGATGCATTGCTCCTGAACTTGGAGGAAGCAATCCTTGAATATCAAACAGCTTTCTGGTTTACCTCATCCCTCCAGGTGTTTATCCCACAGTACTCTATCAAGCAGATCCCTAAAGAGGTCAAAGTCTGCTGTCCTAAAATACAGGGTAGTGAGCTCACTGCACATCCTCCCTCCTGCCCTAAGGATTTTGAACTCCACCATTTCATGGTCACTGCAACCCAGGCAGCCAAATACCTGTGCGAAAAAAGCAAAGCTGAAGAGAAGTGCTGAGTAAATAATGGATTTTTCAGTTCATTGGAGGATCTCAAAAGAGCAACAAAATGTTTCCAGCAACATTTTAAAGGATTTTTTTCTCTAAAATTAGGGTGAAAGAGAAAGTAAAAAAAAATCAATTAACCAAAACCCATTTGTTTTATATAAAACTGATTTCCTTACATTCTGAACTCTTTTAAAATAGAACGAAAGTTGATCTCAAATCAAATTATTTTGTGTATAATATAAATATCTATTAATATATTATATATATATATTATATACTGCCTAAAAATATATATAAAAATACAAGAAATAACACTAAAGATTTTTAAGAATGATACCAAATAAGTACAACAATGAGAATTGAGAAATTATTCTTTTCTGCATAATTTGTCCAGATAAATTCATTACTTCATTACCTGAATGTATTTTTTGGCTTAAAATATGCAATAAAATACTTAGCCATATATTAAATAAATGTTATATGCATTTGTACCCATTGTATCCTGAGGTCTGAGACGCAATCCAGACAGTAAAATAATTTTCCAGTGACTGAACTTCCAACTGTGATTTGTGGTTTTGGTACTAAGCACCACCCATTCCTTTTTGCATCCAGATTATTTGATGTAGCATGTGTAGTATTGATTCAGGAATACTTTTTTTATTTTTATATGTTTAAACTCATCTGTTCTTTAACTCTTAGCACTAAGTGGTATCTTGAGCCTCTCTACTGTGAGGTCCTCACCAAACCAATTGAGAGAAAAGATACTTCAGTGTATCAAGTAGCAACAAACAACTCTCAAGCTAATTTAGCAGTACTTCTACTTTTACTGTCTTTCATTTAGTTCTAATGGGATTGGTCCACTTTCATGAGTCAACAAACAATCTAATTCATGAAATCAGAAGACCATGGCTTGAATAATGGTACAACATCAATATTTTCCTATTGATTTTCAATTTGCAAGAAGATCCATTTAAAGTATAAATGTTCATATTTCTTAATTTTAAAAAGTCTATTAAATAAATTTTAAATTCATAGTCTCTAAATTTATGTTTCAAGATCAGATTTTATTTTGAAGGAAAAGAAGTTCTGAAGGAAGAAGTATTCTAGATTTCACAGAAATAGTGTTACACATTTTGTGTGCTCATTTATTTTTCATGTCATGTTCCTCTGTTGTAGCTAAGTTGCAACCTGGAAAGTATTTATCTGAATCTTGTAACTTCACCAGCTGTTCAGAGATGACTCACTATTTTTTATTAAGGGAAGAAAAGAAACATAGTGAAAGGTAACTCTAATGGTCTGCTTTATTTAAGAATTCAGGCTCATTGACATACTTTCTCATGAGGAAGATTTAGTAACATTGCCATGTGCTGAAGTTCCTTTGGTTTAATAATAATTTTTTTCCCCGTAAAACCCACCTCATCACTCTATCTCTCTTGACCATAAACTGTAACTTGCTTTTCAAATTTCACTAATGCCAGCATGAAGGCAACCTACCAGAACTTGGAAAGGAGCACATCAATGTTACAATATGCCTCTGAGATTTTTCTACTGTCTATTTGACCACCTTATGCTTTATCTATAATTTACCTTTCTCAATTCCAAAAGCAAGACTTACTGTAAGGTCACAAGAAACTTTTTGTGGAGTAACTGAGCAGTTTTTAGAAAAATCAACGATATTTTGCCATGTGTTTGTGCTTGTATTGGACTGCCCTGAACTTTACTTTTGAATGCACTCCATTAAATGTGCCAGACCTTACCACAAAACTCCAAAACAATTAAAACTCTTGCTTCTCAAGCATTTGTGCATGAGAGCAGCAGGAGACATGCTGTCTTAGGGAGAATTATTCTCCCCCTTAACTTATTCTTATGAGTATCTCTGACAATATTGCAAGGGCTATAAAGTCCCTTTGGCTGTGCTCATAAGGGTGATCAGCTTGTAGTAATGTTTATGCAGTATTACAGCAAATTTTGTTTATATGATTACTCCTATTCAGTTGTCTCTTCGGTCCTATTAACAGAGGATGCTACAAAGAAGCCAGCCAAAATAAGTGATATATTAGTTCCTCACTAACCTTGAGGTTAAATTCTAAGAGCTGCTGGCACTGAATTCAGTAACTAATAACAAGGGCTCCTCTTTCATTGTTGCAGTTAGAGAAAGCAGATTGGAGGAAAATAGATGCACAATAAAATATATGTTGAACTGTAAAAAACTTAGTCAATTCATCATCTGACACTTTGAAAATGGATATTTTCTGTGCTTTTGCTAAATTTCTAAAATAATATTTTTTCCATAGGTTTTGATTCTTTTACATGTTTACAGATATGAAATATACCTGGTTTTGATTAAGTTGGTATGCTTTCTTAGTTGTTCAAACCTATTGCCCATTCTGCAAGCAGTGAGGAAGAAGGGAAGGCATTCACATGGAAGTCTTTCTTTGTAAATGAAGGTATGCTTCACTAGCAAAAGCTTAATTTTTCTTTAAATCCAAGAAATAAAAAAATGAAAGGAATATCACAAGCATATCTTACAGACCAAATGCACAAATTCTTGAAGGCTTTTTTCCATTATTTGGTCCACTAGAATTTAATTTCAGGTATTTCTTTTGCTTTGCTTAGTGCATTTCTGAAGTAGTCAAAGCTATGGGTGTCAAAAAGGTAATTTAACTAACAAAGAAGAAAGATGAATATTTATTTCTGTAGGACACCCTCACCCCTCCTCCCCCCACCTGCCAACAGCCAAAAGCCTAAGTAACTTGGGAAAACCAAACCAACCAACCAACCAAAGCTCCTCTCCNAAAACAAAAAAAAAAATCCCACCTCAAGAAACCCAGCCCAAACATCTTAGAGAAATTAGTTATTTTCATGCAGGATAATTTTTTTTCGGCTTTCCAGTTTGTAGGTGCTGCTAGATGAAGTAAGTATCCCAATTCTAGATAATCTTACTTTATATAGCCCTTCCTAATGAGAAATAAGAGACAGTTATTTTGGAAAACAGTCAATCTCTTTCTGAATTAAAGGATGCAATGTAGAAAAAATCCCCCACAGWTACTTACTTATGCAAAGTATCAATCTAATATTTCAGAAACTAGAGCAGGCAAGATTTTTAAAAGCTCTTTTGCTTCAGAACTTTCAAGGAAGGTTTCAGAATATTGAAAGGCGCTGGTGAGTTGATTGCCAGAGAGTCAGAATCCTTGCATTCCTCAGAAAAGAGAAACTGCATAACACAGAGCTTCCAATACTGAAATCAATTTTATTGGTCTGGTCAGCTGCCTCTTAGCACTTCAGGGCAGAAACCCTTGTGAGAGGAATGAGTAAAGAAAGAAAGGCACATGGTGGGACCATGCATAACCTTTATTAGAACACTAGAATACTTGTAATACACAGTACTACAAAAAATTAAAATCAACAGAAATAGCAGCACTGACTTCATTTTTCATTAAGTGCTCTCAAAAGTTTTAATCTAATTTTTTTTTTTTTTAATGTAAAATGTAAGGTCACTGTCAATGTTGATAGTTCTATTAATTTATCCTCTCTATTTTTACTTTTTTGCTTTTTAGCACCAAACTACCAACCACAATCACTATTTCATGCCTGAGTTTCAGGGCATGTGGTACCCACTTTTTTTCTGAAAATTGTACAACATTTAAAATTTTTACCTATTTTGAGCACTTTTTTTTTATGACAAGCATTTTGCTTTCAACTTCCTTGACTACCTGACGCTGGCCAGGAAGGCAGTTTTTTAGATCTGCTTTTTTAATTTGCGTTGTAGATTTCATTGGCTAGCCCCTCATTATTTCCTTACCCATTTAAGTAATTTTAGGTTCTGATTTTGCCCTTTTTAAATGCAGACTCCTAACAATTGATGTAAAATTATGTAAACTTTGGCTAGGATTACTGATATTACTTGAAGCCTTAGAGTATCCTTAATGGATTTAGAATGAGAACTACATAATTTAGTGCCAAGTGTCTCACAAACACAGGCTAGGAGTGGGTGTCTGCCTTTCAGAAACACCTGCAGTACAATTGATGATATATGCACAGATGCGCAACACTAAACCTGTTTTCCATAACAGTATTTTTCTTTTCCCTTCTTTTCATCCATCAATTACCAGCCTAGATAGACTTCTGTAGATTACTGCACTGAATCCTGGTTTAAATGCCTATATATGATATTTCACCTTAAACACATAATTATTCTTGTAAAAAAGTTTAGTTTAAAGATAAGACAGGCCCAGTTCATTGAAGGTATTTCAACTACACTGAAAGTGATTTAGAATTATGTTTAAAAACAATCAAAGTTGTTTTCAAGAGATTAAATTCCCAGTTTATGGAAGCATTCACACAGAGCTTCTCGGGGTCTCTAGCTGRTCACTGTGGCCCCAAGAAATGTTAAGAAGTCTCTTTTCCCAGCCCGGCATTTGAAGAAGGAGTCAGAGCTCTTCATTTCTCGGTCTCAAGGTTGTTTATTGTATCTTATCTATAAAATTCTTTCTTCTGTCCTGCCGAGATCTGCTCAGCAGGACAGTCCGAGGCACCCTGCCTGCCTCCGGGCAGTGTTATGTCTTTATACTAAAAACTACGTATACAATGTTTACAATTACTTTCCAATACCTATCACCTATGTCAGACAGTGAGCTTCTACTCTAAACCAACCTAAAATTGCCAACATCATAGCAGAAGATGGAGGCCAAGAAGAAGAAGAAGGAGAAAGGCTGGACATGCCCAGATCCCTCCATSTTGCCCCCTGAACCCCCATTCTAGAAAATCCCAAAATCTACTTTTTCACCCCATGATAAATTCACTATTATTCTACTTAACTGTCGTGGCCTGCAGATCTCCATCTAAGGCTGGTAACTTGCTCCACAGATCATAATCAAAACCACAGCATTTTGGGTTCTGTGCCAGGGTCTCTGAGACCCCTGGCAGGGGTCTTGGCTGCTCAGGACAGCCAGAGGGATGTCCTGGATTCTGACAAAGCTGATTAAAAAAACAAAACACAGCAAGAAAAAACAGACAAACAAACCAACAAAAATCCTAAACAAACCAACAAAAAAACCCAAGCCCAAACCCCAACAATCCCCCCTCTCCCAAAAAGCCAACCAACCAACCAACCGCAAACCAACAAGGTATGTAATTTGCTTTGCTTAAATGTATAATATCTTGGAAGGGAAACATTTACGTTGTGACAGAAAAGAATTTTTTTTAACTGATATTTTTTCTGTATTGATGGTTCTTTTCTTATACTTTTTTGTACTGACTAGTATTTGACTGGACTTTACATCAGGGCAAAGCATTCTTCTGGTTTTGTCGTCCCACTCAGTGCTTTCATTGGCTTCTTATTTTATTATCACTTTTTATTTTGAGCCTTGGCTGCCCTCCCTTTTAATGTTTTCTGCAGACTCAGTGTTGTCAGAATCTGATAAATTGGTGTTTCTATTTGGAACGTATTCCATATCTTCTCAATCCCTAATCCATCTGCTTACAACAGTGATTTTTGACAGCTCTGTTGCGCTGGTGTTTTTGTCAATATTGTTTAACTATAACTGTTGACTGGACTGTTTCTCTGCTTCACAGCATTCGTTTTTTTATGCCTGTTTTAAGAAGTTGAAATTGGCATCCCCAAAGTGTACAATTTAAAGTGGAATGTGTAATTTGTTTCCTATAACAAAAGCAAATATATTTAACTGATATTGATGCTGTTTACATTTCAATATTGGTATCCCATAATATGGCACCAATCAACATTAAACTCAGATTTCTAAGATGAAAAACAGAATAAATTCACTGTCATTCCAGTGAGRTTTTAGCTATGTAAACCCCTGGAATTTATTTTTCTCTAATGCAGAGTATAATTGTTTCTGTCTTCAAGCAAGATTTTAATTTTAATTCAGTCCCATATTTTGCTCTTAGAATCATATAACAGAAAACACAAGATTCCTGTCTACAGAGTGGCCAAAAACTGGATAACACTGCAAAACTTCTAAATGACAGATGAGTTTCAGTTAGGGTTCCCTTGAAAAAAATGTTTCAAGARGCAGGAGGACCTTATAGGATTGGGCATGATGATCATTTTGCTCTGGCCTGTTTCCAGATAATTAAGGAGCCACATACAGAACAATACAGTGGAATTACTGGTAGATATTACTTGCTTAATTATTTCTAAATCACTCTACTTTATAATATATTWGTGACTTCTAGAGGATTTTTTAAGCCCTGAAAATAAAAATATGTTAGTCTATTAGAAATTAGTACATTTCCTCTAGAGCTAAATTCTTTCATTTATTCTTGAACAAAAACATGTCACACTCTTACCTCTGAATTTTTATCTTTTTTCTACTAAATTGGATAATTGTGATTTTTCTGCTTTAGTAAAATGCAATTGTAATCTGTTATTCAGATTAATAACTTGTTTTTCCACAAACAAAACTACAGACTTTAATCTTGTCTTCCTACTTTTGATTGTCCTCCAAAGCTTTTAGCCTCAATGTAGCACCTAGGAAAATAACTTCCAATTCTATTCTGCCACTGAGTAGTTTGTCCATATTTATTACATAGACTGATCTGAAAGATTTCTCTAATCTTGGGTCCAGGGATGTCTGGATCACTGCTAATTTCATCCTTGATGAATTCAGTTATATATTTATTTTGCTTTATAAATCAAGTCTTTAGTTTGATGCATGAAAATATTTCCTCTGTCTAACCTTTTGTTACAAGTGAAAAAGTGACAAGTTTCTTTTCTTCTTCTTGGTCTCTTAAAAAAGCTTTGAAGTGCCTTTTGGATTGTGATAGAATTATGTGTTGCTTTGTTTTCTTAGAAGCTACTACACGAGTTTCATTGAGGCTAATTTATTGTCTAGACAAAGAAGTTATAAATTACTGACACTTTTTTGTTCTTGCATTAGTGAGAAAACACAATCATCCACAAGGAAGATGTGTGACAGTGTTCACAGGGGTTCCTGGATGAGGRAAGAGACAAGACGAGAATGTTGACTCCATGTTTCAGAAGGCTTGATTTATTATTTTATGATATATATATTACATTATAACTATACTAAAAGAATAGAAGGAAAAGCTTCATCTCAGAAGGCTAGCTGAGAATACAATAGAAAAGAATGATAACAAAAGGCAGCTCTGTCAGACTCTTTCCGAGATAGCTCAGCCTTGATTGGCCATTAATTATAAACATCCATGATGGGCCAATCAAAAATCTACCTGATGCATTCCACAGCAGCAGATAACCATTTTTTATATTTCCTTTCTGAGGCCTCAGCTTCTCAGAAGGGAAAAAATCCTAAGAAAGGATTTTCACAAAAAGATGTCTACGACAAAGATGGAAGACTGGCGGGGCCTGTTTAGAACACAGGTGAAAGACAGTTTTTAAAATGTTGAGAAATAATTGGAAAGCATATCCATATTTTTGAGATTTATATTTCGGTAGTAATAATCACTCTGTATTAGAAATAGTCCAGATGGGATAGAACATAAATGCGACAGGAACGTGAAGATATATATATGCAGTCTTAGATGCGGAAGACTGCAACATTTTAATCATCCTGAAATCGCCCAACTTAAATTCAAACAAGGAAAACAGGCGTTACAAGAAAGTTAAGGTTGAATTTAGACTTTATATGAGGTGTTAAACAAACTCACCATGATTTCATCTTTATATTTATTTGATTTATCTACTGCAATATTCCTTCAAAGCTGTATTGACTATTTATACAATATATGAAATATTAGTATTAGCATATTATATTTTTCAGCATCCAGAGGCTCAGCATTATTTTGGCTGCAAATACTGTGGTAATAAATAAGTTTGATGCAAAAATATGGGGAAAAAATATTCAACAGCCTTTCACTTCCAGATAGTAAAGCTTGCTAAAATGGAAGTTCAGCCTGATAAAGTGTGTTCAATAACAGGGTTCCAGAGAACTGATGGAATACTTCTGTCTGTACCTACTTTAATGATGAGTACCATGCCCACTAGGAATGAACTCATGGTGTGAAACAGAGACTGAAGACCAACATCTAAACCCTCTTTCTATATGTATTGTCTGTGTATATATAATATGCATATATATAAGCCTATATAAATATGTATTTATATACATAGGCAGAGCAATTCCTCTGGAGCAGCCTTAGCTCCAGTTAAAACTGAAGATTGCCACATGTGAAACAAATTCAGTTCTTCTAATCTGAACTAGGATGCTGGAATAGATGTATCCTTTGTAACAATATCCTTCATTTAACAGGCTGCACAGTGCCAGTGTTTTTCCCTAGCAGAATTCTCATTTAAACAACAGTTGCTCTTWTTTTCATTTTGGTAGCTACAAACACATATTCACCATTTTCCACATTTGTTGAAAACAAAGGAGGATTGTGGGAAACTACTCAATTATTAATTTGTACAAAAAATTATCACAATCTTACAGGGATGTACAATTTCTTTAGATATGCCAGTTGGGATGGACAAGATGTATTTTATGTGTCCACTGAAAATTGCAACATTTTTGTCTGCAAATTTTGCTTGTAGCTTGCAACTTCCTGTTATGGACAAGAATGGAATTTTTAGCAAATAAACATTCCTATAATGATCGTCATCTCTGTGATGTCTAAGGTTCTAAATTTTGGTGCTCTTTAGCCCCTTTAACTAATCAGTGTCAAGTTTTTCCTCAGATTACAAACAATATGCCCTTCATGCAGTTTGTCTTATATAGTAAATTTTGACAAATTTCTCCTCATGAAGTATATTTTTACTTTCTATGAAAGGCAAAAATCTGTTAAAGGGATATAGGGACTTAGGGAAGAAAAAAGTCAGCCATTTTGAGAATTTACTTCTTCTTTCATCCCAAGATTTACCTTTAAATAGGATTTGCCAGTGTCTGATAATTTTTTTAAGTGTATTTTTTCGGTATTGTTTCCCACCCAGTGTAGCATCACTTGAAATTATGTGGCAACATATTCCTTACTCCCATTACCTTTGCAGAATCAAGTTCACTGAGATGCTTTTAATCACTCTAAATTTCAGCCTTAAAAACCTTGATTATATCATCAGCCTGTTATTTAATGTTTTGTTACTAATGCCATTTCTTATGGCACAGAGTTTTCTCACATCGTACAGACCTGCAGGACTTTCATATTATGCTGCTCTCATCTTTTGTCTCCATTTCAGATCACAAATTGTAGTCTAAATGGACTATAATTTCTTAGCTTTTTTTTTTCCTCTTAGTCGTTGTTGTTTAAAATATTAATATTTTTGTTTCATTAAATATAAATTTTGAAAGTTTTTTTTATTCCCCCTATAGCTTAGGATAGCTCTTTTTCTGAATAACTTCCACAAATTATTTACATATTTTCAGTCCTTGTGAGTTTAATTTTTGTTTTGTTTAGTTTTTCATTTGTAATGATAAATTAGAACAAAATTTTGGACAGTTCTATATTAGTACATGAGTTTCATATGCGATTAATCTATTTCGCATTAATCTATTTCACATATTAAACTTGGACGATTTGATCCCTTAGTTACAGAGAAATAAAAAATTCTGTGTCAATATTGTCAATTCCTTTTTTATCCCTGTCTACTGTTTTCTTTTCCTCAATTCTTTAGCCATTCACTTCTAATGCTTTCAGAAGCAATTAATTCATTGTAATTATGGAGCAAACCAGTTTGACTTTTGTCACCTGTTACTATTCCAAAAGCAGTGGACTTACTGCAGTTGCTGAGCATGCAATGAAACCAAAAGCCCTAAGAGTCAACATGTTACATTTATAATGGTGAACAAGCTTAACTCAGTCATGAATCCAAACAAAAGAAAAATTATTCCTTTTTAGTTTTTTTAAAGAATATCATAATCCATACTGTTCAGTGATCACACATAAAATAGAAATACAATATCTGAAACTGCTGTGTTTGAGTTTATTTCATGCTGCTATATAATACAGATTTGCAGCAGCTGCACCACCATCATGATGGGACAACATTAATTTCTAGTGTAGGATTTCTAGTAGCCTTCAAATCTCAACCTCAGAGATACCTGCCACTGACTTCTTGTTAGCCAAGAAGGCAAAACTTGTAGAAGGGTTTATCTCATCTCTGCCTATTATCTTGCTCAAGTAAATTTGTGCTCCTCTAGCTGTAGAGGTGCACAAATATCCCATTTTATTTTCAGACAGATACCAGCATTTGAAGGTCCAACCTGTCCATATTTTCAGATGGGGCATGTGAGGCAGTTGAGAAGGCAAATATATTCACAAGCATAAAATCCATGGGGTGAGGACCAGATCACAGGTCAGAGAGGAAAGAATATGGCAGACACAAGATATAACAGAGCTTTGTGTAGAGAGAAGTCAAGCTGAGAAGTCAAGGGCTGTGAATTACAGTACCACATACCACAGCAGTGTCCACAGAGTGGAATGCGTTTATGACGTTAAGTCTAACACTTTTCATTTGGGGAAACAGCAGGACACCTATGAGATCCTAGTCTAGGTGGAGAGATTAATGGAGGGGAGACATATGAGATTCACAGTCTCAGTGGTAGTAGATGAAGCTATGGGAGCACTTGGTAGATTATAAAAAATAAAACAATTTAATTCAGTTTTGCTTTGAAGTTTAAAAATTGACTGGCTGTTTAGTGAACTCAGAATTCCCAGTTCTCATTACAAAGAACCTGTCACACAAAAATGACATTAATTGCATCCCAATGAGCTGTTTCACAAACATAACAGGAAAACTACAGGAACGTTGAGAACCTTCATGGTGTATTCATTTTCCCAAAATTATGTGTATTAAAATAATGTTGCTGCATTATATTTTTATTCATAAATGCATTTCTTCATGTAGAGAATGATAATTCTTTATAAGGATAATAATGGGATAATGTGCAATTATGGCATAATTTACAGTAATATCCAAGATTGAAAACCACAAACATTCAAAAAAAGTAAAAAACTGTAAATTATATATTTTTTGAAACCACAATTCCTATAATCTCTTATACAGATATCGTTTGTACAATGTTTTATTACTTACTTCAGTTTCTAATATTATAACATTTTGACATCTGCATATGGGTATATTTAAGGGTGGGGAGTGTTTGGGTTTTCTTTTCATTTGTAAGCAACCTGAACAGACTTTTCCGCATCTGTTCAAAATTTTAGTTCTTCCAAAAATTTTTCAAATGCAGCTTAGTCCTTAAATCTCACTAATTTTATACAAAATTATGTCTTTCTGTTTAAATTTTCTTTTGTAATGATCTAAATGTAAAAAAAAGTTCATACATGCAAATAGATTAAAAATTAGTTTTCTTCTGATTTTCCTAACAGCCTATTTCGTACTGAAGTATAAGTAAAAGAAACCTTATCCTGGGAAGTCATTTGACCATAGAAAGTGAATGTAAAGGGTCATATTTAAAGCAAAAAATCAATTTAAGAAAGAAATATTCAACTAATGGCTTCAGATTGTAATTAATATTCTATTTTTTTAGATAAAGTGTTGTTCTAAAGGTATCTAGAAAACTTTAAAAATCCAAAAGTCATTTGATACTGCATTTAAAGAAATTATTTTGGCTATGCTAGAAACTATAAAATTATTTGTCTTTCAAATAGTTTGGAAGAAAAAATAATTCAGCTTAAAGCTAAGTAGAATGAAATAAATTGGCTTCTTGATTGCTCCAGGTCAATACAGGAAAATTGTTATGGAAATAAAATTATATGTATTTGACTGTGTCCTTTTAAACTCAGCTTTAATAATCTACTACACCCTACTTGTGCGTATGCATATATTTATATGTGAATTTTGTACACATTAATGAACCTGTGAAGTCTCACTTTCATAAAACAACACCCAAACGATTGTCTGATAGTTGTACCTGACTTAATTTCTGACCTTGAACAGCCTGACTGATCCTAATGAAACTGAAGGTTCTGTTTGCTATGACAACTTACAGTTTTGTTGCGCTATAGAAATGTTTACTTTCAGTGTAATTATTAATTAGATAGCAGATTTCCTCAGTCAGAATGCTTAAATGTTTAGAAATTACTGTATAATATATCAGTAATGATAGAGATATTCAACTTAATAGATCATTGTTATTTTGACAACCTAAATCTTCATTTGGGATCTTAGCTAGCTTTTGCATAACTTATCACTGAATAGACAGAGCTCAGGAATAAAACACTTTCAAGTCAGTTTAATTTGGAATAAAATATCATTGTACTGAAACCCGTGRTTATGAAGAATTTGACTGTATTTGGACTGAAACGCTGTTACTTCTTAAAGGTTCACAGATAACAGTCACTGTCAGAGGGAAAGTATATAGCCTGTTCCAAATATTTTACATTTGCATGAAACTTGCATGAGTAAGTAAAAATTATTGAATGCTTCAACATCATGCAGATTCTATGTTAGGAATGCCCATCTCTGTGAATGTCCTGCTCCAGCACTTTGCAAAGGCAATAATTTATTTAAATGAAATGATGTTTCTGTGTATGTGACCCCAAAATTTCTTTTGTGCTGTGTTCAGTTAAGCATTTTAGCTTAATTTGTGTTATTTTTGTGATAAAATATGAGCTGAAAGCTTTCAGCTTGT
The DNA here is from genome assembly GCA_014549065.1 of Cardinalis cardinalis. NCBI lineage: Eukaryota > Metazoa > Chordata > Aves > Passeriformes > Cardinalidae > Cardinalis > Cardinalis cardinalis. Next base: position 9,827,619 of record JACDOX010000012.1, read on the forward strand.
CACTGAAAAGCTCAAATAACAATCACTTGAGAAATCTTTGAGATACTAATCAGCTCAATAAAAACATGTCAACACAATATGCTAATCACTCACAAAACAGATTTGATGTTCAGTTCATTTGAGAGATTGTGTTTCAAGCTAAAAATGCATTAATGAGTATCGTGTTTCTTAGTTTTATTTGAGGATGTAGCTATGTTAACATATAGAGATCATAATTAATTCCTAATTTCTGGTGTAAGCAGACGTTTTGACAAATAAGATTAGTAGCTGGATTGAGACACCAGCTATTAGCATACCCCACATCCAGAAAGAGGCATGTAGTCTGCAACATCATCTGGAGCAACTGAAGGAAACTTAAGTGGTTTATGAAAAATTTCCTTGGGTTTAGAGAGAAAAGACAGAAAAGCATAAAGGTGTATATATGTGAGGCACTGCGAATATTGGCATGAACCTTTGGTGCAAATGAGCCTTGGTGTATAGTGCTGGCTAGTCTTGGATGTGAGCAAATTGAAGAGTGAGTGAAAAATCTTTCTCTACATATATATGGTTATGGATTGGGGTGTGCCCTTTATTTTCAAGCTGGAGAGGAAAATTTTCCATTGTAGTGAAAAGATTATCAGAACTGCACGAAATGAAATATTTTATCTTCACTTCTTATAATTCCTCATATTTTTACACTATAACAATTGAACATATTTTTATRCAATGACAGCTACAGGCATTTATTAAGTAGAAGTCAATGTTGCAAAAAAATATGCACTTGCAATTTGCATGTTTATAATAATCCTTTGAAAACACTGAGATAATGAGAATCAGGACAAAGAAAATCACAGAGGAATCATTAGCTCATGTTAGATATTTAAATATAGCAGTCACATTACTACAATGCCTGAATAGAAACTTGCAAATAATAACACATGAAAAAACTGTTACTGTTAAAAAATTAGGAAAAAAAAACCTAAAAAAAAGAGGATAAATATTTTTTTAAAGGAAGCATTCCTTTTTAAAAGGAAGCATTTTTTATTGCTTTATGAAACAAAGTTTTGATAGCTTTGGCTGGGGTAGAGTTAGTTTTCTTCACCACAGCTGGTATGGGGCTATGTTTTGAATTTGTGCTAAAAACAGTGTTGCTAACATAGGAATGTTTCTGCTCTTGCTGAGCAGTGCTTTTACAGAATCTAGGCCTTTTCTTCTTCTTGTACCACTGGTGAGAAGGCTAGGGGTGCACAAGGAGTTGGGAGGGGACACAGCTGGGACAACTGGTCCCAAATGATCCAAGGCGTATACCATGCCTTATGGTGTCATGCTCAATACATGAAGCTAGGGGAGGAAGGAGAGGGGGACATTYGATTTATGGTGTTTGTCTTCCCAAGTCGCCATATTGTGTGACAGAGCCTTGCTTTTCTGGGGATGGCTGAACACCTGCCTGCCCAAGGAAAGTGGTGAATTCATTCTTTGTTTCAATTTGCTTGTGTGGGGCTTTTGTTTTACCTAGAAACTGTCTTTTTCTCAGTCCATTATGTTTCTCAGTTTCACCCTTCGATTTCATTCCCTGATCCCACTGAGTGGGGAGTGAGCAAGTGGCTATGTTGTACTTAGATGCCATCTGGAGTAAAACGGTGAAAGAAGAAGATTGGTTTACCACATATTTAAGTAATTGCAAAATGGTTGTGGTTTTTTTTTTTATTAATAATGCTCTTCCCCAGTAACCTGGGGACATGATAGCAATATCTCTGTATCGTAGTCTTCCAAAATTACTGTGTGTATTGATTACTTACAATATCCTATTTTATATTTTTAATACTACTTGCAGCAAAATACTGTTTTCCTGAAAGGCCTGTATTTTATTAATGCACTTCTCAGAATTTTTAACAATGGTTCTATATTAAAATATTTTGATTCATTCAGGAATTAACTGTAATTCTAGGGTAGTTACTCATAAGATATTGCTTTTACAAACCACCAAAACTGCATTATTCTTGGGACTATTTCATAGTAGTTGACTATTCATGCAGACACTCTTCTATAAGAATCTGATTACACGTTGAGAATTTCCAAAACTCTTTCTGCCTCACCAATTTGCTGTTAGCAAATGTGCAGTCCACAGAGGTGAGAGAGGTTAGAAGGGATAGCACTGGTACAGCCTCACCTTGAATACTGTGTGCAGTTTTGGGCACCACAATCTAAGGAAAATATTAAACTATTAGAGAGTTTACAAAAGAGGGCAAAAAAGATGGTGAAGGGCTCTAAGGGGAAGCCATATGAGGAGTGGCTGAGGTCACTCAGTATCTCCAAGAGGCTGAGGGGAAACTTCATTGCAGACTAAAACTTCCAAACTCAGAGGTTGGTTGGGCATAGCAACAGGCTCCCCAGGGAAGTGTCACAGCACCAGCCTGACAGAGTTCGAGAATACTCTTGGGGACATAATGTGACTCTTGGGGCTGTCTTGTGCAAGGACAGGAGTTGGATTCAATCATGTTTATGGTCCCCTTCCAATTCAGAATATTCTGTGCTTCTGTTATTTTTTCTGATGTCTTAATGTGCGACGAAAGATTTGGCTCACCAGTGAGCAGAACATTGGTCTTCAAGAAACTAAGATTCTTTTTACAAGAGCTTGCAGGATTTTTGACAACAGTGTGACTCTGCATGAAGGAGGCTCTGCACCATTTTAAAATCACAGTCTGAGCTGTTTTGCTGCCTGTGCTCAAAGCCAGCCCTATTGTGTTTCTTCTTCCGGGAGATGTGAAAAGGTTCATCTGAGGCTTCCTACCTCTTCAGGCTCTTACCCTCAGGCCCCAACCACTGCTTGAACTTCATTTCAGAGTGCCTGTTCCTGGCCATATACCCTCCCTGATCCTAAATTTAGACCTTACTTGGTAAATTTGACAKCCTGGCTTGACCTCGGATCTTTATCACCTTTAAACTCATTTGGCTACTTTGACTCTTGTCTGATTTGGTTTAATTCCTTTGCAATGTCTTTGTTCTTGTGAAGTTTTGGGCTTGAAGCTCTCTCTCAGGAGCTGTTGACACTGTTGACACTACAGTTGTACTGTAGACTCTGGAGATAATTTRAACTAGTATTTTTAGGAAGCCAGGAAATCTTGAGGATTCTCAGTTTAGAGAAGAAACTTGTATCTGTAGATGGAATTTCTGAATTATTTTTCTTTTTTTCATTGTGCTTATGAAACCTTATTCCTATGTATTTTTAATAGGTTAACCCACCGAGTTGGTCTAGGAAAACCAGTTAATGCAATCTTCTTGGAATTCAGCAGAGCTTTTGATACTGTCTCTCACAGTATCCTTCCAGACAAAATGTCATGTTATGTGATGGGCGAGCAACTGGATCACAGGTTAGATAGAAACAGTTATAGTAAATGGGATAACATCAGGCTGGCTGGTCACTTGTGGCGTTCCACAGGGTTCCATCCTCAGACCAGTTCCCTCCAACATCTTCATTAATGACCTGGATGCAGGACTCAAAAGTTTACTGATGACACCAAAAACAGAGGAGCTGTTGACTCGCTTAAGAGCCAAGAGGCCCTGCAGAGAGACCTTGACAAATCAGAGACCCGGGCAATCACCAGCCATATGAATTTTAACAAGGAGAAGTACCAGATTCTGCACCTGGAATAGGGCAATCCCAGTAGGGTCTGAAAACTGGGGAATGAGATGCTGGAAAGCAGCGCTGTGGAAAGTAATCTTGGGGTCCTGGTCAATGGCAGGCTGAATGTGAGCCCGCAGTGCCCTGGCAGCCAGGAGGGCCAATCATGCCCTGAGGGCATCAGGCTCAGCATCAGCAGCTGGGCAAGGTGGGGGATTGTCCTGCTCTGCTCTGCACTGGGACAGCCTCACCTCGAGTGCTGGGGACAGTTTTGGGTGCCAGAGCAAAAGAAAGAGCAACACTGCTCCAGAATCAGAGCTGAAGTGACTCTTTAAATATGACTTTTAACAAGACAGAATGTTAATCCAAATAAGCTCTCTGATATTTGGTGATGTACAAGTATACCGCTCCTTTTTTTTTTATTTTCTGCTGTGGAGAATTAAAAAAAATCCCCACCATATTAGAAATTACTGATACTGGTTGTAAGACATATAAACCAGATGATTAACTGAGAGTCCTTTAACAATTATCTTATTATCTTTGATTAGATTGTGTCGTAGAAAATATATGCATTATTTGCATTTGTCCCTATATTTTAAAAATTTTATTTCTATATGGCTGGATGCTACGAATGACTGTTAAATCATACTTATGCTCTTCAATATTGACATAACTCCCTGTCTATAAAGATTGATCACTCTTAAACTGTTCATCAATCTAGTTAAAAGATGTGTTTTTCTAAATGACAAGAGCACTAGCTTGGAACACATGATCTAAGAAAAACCATACGRGTTTTTTTTAATCTGTGTTTTAGTCTCATTCAAATATCTGGGAAGTAAAGTAGTTTTCCTTTTCGTTCTATCCATTTTCTGTGATCGTTATAAATTGCAACTGAAACACTGAATATTCACAATAAATTTATAAAATGATCAGAAGTGACAGATAAATGAGCTGTCAGATTTCATTTGCAAGGTTATTTGCAATATACATCTTGTCTCATTCACCTGAATTCAGCCACTTGTCAAGACAAAAGAACTCTTTGAAAGAGTGTCTTCTGATATAAGGTCCTACGAAAGCTTTACATGAGTAGGGCTATTTTTTTTCATGAATACATTTCAACATCATTTTTATTGATGCTTTGACTTGGAATTTGACTTAGGGTTTGCCTGTTGCCCTGAGAGTGGACTTGCTTCCTATTTATTCCTATCCTTTAAGCTGCAGCCTCCAGTTTCTTGGGGAGATTATATAGGATCCTCTTTATCTTGGCCCTTTTTTCTGGTGGTTATTCGTGTTTCTGTCTCAGGACTGGCAGAAAATGGTTTCACCAGTCAATTTTTTCTTAGACTCCCTGCTGCTCCTTAACATTTCTACTTCTCCTGTAGCTCTGTCACCAGGCTGATCAGATCATCCACTCTCTCACAACTCACACAGCTGTTCTCACTCCTGCCATCCATTTCTAGTTAAAGGCTATGTCCCACAGAGACCTGCTGCATATTTGCAGAGAGACCTGCTGCTGGATGGCTGCATACTTTGGTGTGAGCTCTGTCTGGGTTGCCATCTATTCTGATGAGTGCAGAAGAGATGACTTTCTGCTGAGTTGGTATCATAGCTAAGCTCCCAAGAGCATGAAGATCACCAGGTCTTGTGGCCAGGCGTGGCAGGGGTGCAGGGAGATGGAGGCTGGCCCTGCTGTGGCATCTGTGAGACAGGACTTTGGGGGTCCCATGGTGCTGAAATTGGGTCCTGGGCAGAGTGGGAAGGATATCTCAGAGATGCAGTAAGTTTCATTGGTTCAGGGGCCCTGTAACTCCTCTTTATTTCTAGCTATGGATCTCTTTTGAATACCTTTTGCTATCTGAGCATTGCGTTTGCTAAAAGATGTTGCACTTAATGATTATTCACTGTAATGCAGCATCCCACTTGACAGATTTAGGGAAAGGTAGCTGGATATACTCCGGGAAGTGCATGGGAGAAACAAAGCAGCTTCAATAACAAAAAACTTCTGCTTGAAAGCTTTAGAATATCCAGATATAATAATACACTTGGCATGGCTTTGATGAGACTTTTTTGTCAGAATTACAATATGTTTCAAGAAGAAGAATGCAGAAGAAGAGAAGGAGAAAAGAAAAGAGAGAGTAGATAACCACCACCCTAGGAACCAGTGTGGTCTCAGCAGCTTTCAAATCCAGGGTAGTGGAGTGCATCATGCTGGACACATTTTGCTGACCTTTTACCAGTCCCAGGCTCCCCAGTCTGGCCTATGCAAATTGCCAAAATCTCGTCCCTGTACTTCACACAATGCCAGAATGTTCCTGGCACCATTTTGGGGCTTACAGTGGTCCTATGCAGTTGGTTGCCCCCAGTATGCAAAATGTTAAAGTTGAGTGGACCCAGTAGAGTGTGGGCCTGTGTCACGTTTCACTACACAACAAAGCATGAGAAGCTGCTCCATCCCACCTGTTCCCTCACCCATTTCCCACCTGGCTGTCTTGAGCTTGTCAACTGTTCCTCTAGTCTCCTACATGCAGACAGCAGGGGTAGTGACTCTAAAAATACATCGGAATTTTAAATAATATATTTTCTTCTTCACATTCCTTTGGATGTGACTGTCAAGAAAAAAGAGCTATAACATGCTGAGCAACCTGTTTATATTGGCTGACTTTCAATAATAAAATATCTCAGTCAAGTCAAGTAAAGGATTTTTTGAGAGTTTTTGTTTCATTATGAAATAATAAAAAAAAAAATTCTTTGTTTAACTAAACTTTTACTAGTTCTCAATATTCCATGATTTTGGTATCAAATGCATGTACATACTTTTCCAAATATTTTTCAGGACAAAACCACAGTATACTATACTGTACCTGCTAAAAAATCTGTTCTTCAGTGTGATTCCATATTTTCTGCATTATGAACAAACGACTAGCAGTATTACAGCAAGCCAGTGTCCTGAGTTTATGCAGAATAAATGCTCACTTGACAATCCAATTTAGCACTTAGCTCACTAAAATTTTAAATCATATAATACTTGCTACATGTAAAATATTTTTAATAATAAATTACTTTTTAAAATAATGTCATGTTTCCACTTTACAAGAATAAATGAATATTATTTCGCACTCAGAGAGTGCACGTCAGATGTACTCTTTTTCCCAATTGTTCAATTACAACAAAGACATGTTTGGCAACGTTTTGGTGAGATTTTTGATGCTGTTTTCATGTTGCACCGCAGTAACTGAGGGTGGTCTTTGGGTTTTGATTTTTCATTTTCCCTTCACCTTCTTGTGCTAATAGTGTTGTGATATGTTTCTGTCCTTTCAAAAAAATGATTTCTAAAACTTTTAAACTTTAAGTCTATTATGGTTTAAGTTTGGAAAATTTACTGATTTTCTGATATGAAGAAAAATTTTCCTGATGTATTTACAATCCTAAAATAAACAACATATTAATTATTAAGCCCAAAAGAAACTTTTCATGGCCACAAAAACTCAATGTATTTAATAAGAAATGTTATGTTCAGTTGAAAGTGCTAAGCAAATTTTATAATCCAAAGTTAAAACTATCAAGGTATCATCAGAAAAAACTTCTCAGTAGAAGTAAAATTTACATATTTTACATTTTCTTTTCCTTTTTTTCTTCTCTATATCCCAGGTGGTAGTTGGTGATTCTGACAAGCTGTGATTCTGTATGTTTAACTAAATTCCAAGCTTTCAAGATGTTATGCAATAATGGATTTCTGATAAGAAACAAAGTTCACATTTTTAGGATGCTATATTGAGACTTTGACATCTTGCATATGTGTAGATAAATGACAGATTGAAAATTTTGAGCCATCTTGTTTAAAAGTAGTAAATGTTCTATAGTTAATTGAAAGAAGAAAGAAAATAAGATTTCAGTGAATTACTGACTGGATAAAAGCCTTTATGWTAAATATACCAATAGAATATCTGTCTACCAAAGTAAGCATTATACTGACTAGTGGTATAACAGATGTAGATGAAAGTGAAAAGGAAGAACCTATTCAGTTGATTGGTTTTCATATCAGTAATACACAGTCATTTCCATTTGAGCTTTAAAAAAGTAATTTTAAATAATTTTACCTCATAATTACTAATTATACTTTATTGTGTATTCATTACTATTCTTCCTAGGCTATTCTGAAATGTTTCAAGTGATGGAATTTCTATCATGTCACCCAGGAATGTAGATCTTATTGTCAATGTCTTTTTGTTAATGTCGTTTTTTCTTAAATCCTTAAAATTACTGCCAGAATATCCCTTCTACATTATTGAGTATTTTCTTAAATAATTTCTAGTTTCTTTAATTTTGTGAGGCATGAATTTCATGACTTTGACACTTTGTACTTGGTTCTACTTACATAAGAAATCTGTGGTCATATGTCTAATCTCTCTGGAACTGTTAATTTATCTTTCTTGTAAGTGTTCCACCTTTTATTATACCATCACCTATGAATCATATTCATGTGGTGTCATGTAAATCTTCCAGAATATAGGTGAGCATATTAAATAAGGCTGTGCCTAAGATAAGTTCTCCTTGTTCCTCATCACCCCATCCTTGAAAAACAAAAGCAATAACTTACTATTTTTCATAACAATTCCTTTTATTAAAAATTCCCTATCAAGAAATTAAAATGTGATATTAATTTCTGAGATCTTTCTTCTAAATTAAACTTCATTGTATTACTGAACTCTGTGTATACTGCATGTAAAGCTCAGAGTGAAGGAGGATCAAGGGCATCCCTCTGGGTCTATGTGTAGGAAATGTCTTCTGCTTAATCCCCCCTTTCTCTCTCCCCATCCTCTCTCTCTGCCTCTATCCCTTCCCTCCCTCTCTCTGACTCTTTCCCATTTATTTCTATCTCTCTACCTCACATTTACTGTTAAGTAAAATTCATATTATTGGCTTTGACACATGACCTCATTTGCACYTTAATTTAGGAACAGGTTTCTCTCAATAAATTTGATCATAACAGGAGTCAGCTGAGAAAAAAAAAAGAATTTTTCTGCTAGATTATTGTTCAGTATTGTCTAATTTTGAATTTGTACCTGTGTTTAATTGATAAGGAAGAAGTCAGAAGAAGTTTGACTCATTTAAAATTCCATTATATACTAATATTTACATAGTAAACAGATGTAACAGATATTCTTTTTTCTTTTTTTAAGACTTATTTCTGATTTAATTTGCAGTTTAATTTGATCACTGATTCGAATTGATCAAAGGAACTTTCTTTATTAGTTATTTTTATTAAAAATCCTGCTAAATTTCAATATAAAAGCTAGGCATAAGATTTCTCTTTAGAATAAGCAATCAATTTAAGCAAAATATTTCAAATTATGGTCATTACATTAAACTCCTTTTTAACTTGAGCTTCCTCAAGCAATCCTCAATTCTTTGAAGTCTTCTTTTCCCCTGTTTTCATTTTGACTATTCTTGCAGGCATTAAAAAAAAAAAAAACCTGTCATATTTTTTACACATATTATAAAATAATTATAACATAATTTAACATTATATTGTAGTATTTACATTTATATGAATTATTGTATTTGCTGATCATCACCTTAAAAGGAAGATTTTTGGATTATTTATTCTTTTTGCAAGGGGCCTTTATTACCATCCACCTCCATACTTGCAGATTTTCTTTCCCCATGTCAACTACATTTTTTGTAGTGCTCATCAAATTTAAATACTTCCAGCTACATATCGATTTCTCATGGACATTTCAGACTAAATTTCTCAGAGAGAAACTTCCTGTTCAAGAGAATTGCCCATTTGATCAAATTTATTTCCCTTTCTGTCTATAACAGACCTGACCTGCCCTTCATGATTTCCTGTTTTTTTCTTTTAGATCAAAGAGAAAAAACATTATAGGTAGAAGTTATGGTTTCTGAGAGCTCAGAAGATTGATTTCTACTCTGATCTTAATCTCTTTTTCTTCTGTAACCTTTTACATCATTCAAAGTTACATTTGCCAGGGTTTTTTTACAAAGTTAAAGATTCTTTTTCATTTGTAGAGATCACATGTTTTGTTTTAAAACACTTTACTTTTAAGGAACTATTTTATTTCAAATATAATGTCCACACCAGAATCACAGCATCATCAAAATTAGGATATTTTTCTGGGAATCAAGATTTAAACAAGAACCTATATCCATTCATTAGACTTGCTTGTCATTTTATAATTTCATTGGTGATGGTATTAGTTAGATGGTATGTTTTACTTAAGATATAAAATTATATATATCTATCTTTTCTAGAAAATTTTCTCTCCAAAATAAAAGGCAAGGCCAACACTTGACCCATGAGGATCCCTGAGAGGAGTCACAAATTGAGAAGATTTGCATCGTGTCCCATTGTGAAGTCATAAACTATTTGAAATCTGAAAGACATTCCTCAGAGAAGAGCCCAAGCAGATCAGTAAATTTCTTCAAGGTGTTAAACTCTCAGCATTGCTTGACCAATATTTAACTTGGAAAGAAAAAAACCTTTTATACAGGAACATTGGTGTTTAATTTTGAAATTTTTTGTCTGACAAAAACTAATTATTTGAGAAATAATGTATTTTCAGAAGGTATGGATTTTTTATTTCCCTTTTACAACCAACTCCAGATCAAAAAATGTTCCATTCTACACAAAAAACAACCACATTTTCATGCTGTTTTGCATGTGTGAAGAACCTCTGTCTAGTATCCAGCCTAGACCTCCTAGACACAGTTTCAGGCCATTCCCTAGGGTCCTGTCACTGGTCCCCAGACAGAGAAGAGTACCCCTCAATCTTCTCCCTTCAATCTTCTCCAGGCTGAACAGACCAAATGACCTCAGCTGCTCCTCATAGAACTTCCCCTCACGGCCCTTCACTATCTTTGTTGCACTCCTTTAGATGCTTTATTATAGCTTAATACTTTGCTCGTATTGTGGCACCCAAAACTCTCCAGCACTTGAGGTGAGGCTGCCCCAGTGCAGAGCAGAGCAGGACAATCCCCCACCTTGCCCAGCTGCTGATGCTGAGCCTGATGCCCCCTGGGCATGATTGGCCCTCCTGGCTGCCAGGGCACTGCGGGCTCACATTCAGCTTGCCATGGACCAGGACCCCAAGATTACTTTCCACAGCGCTGCTTTCCAGCATCTCATTCCCCAGTTTTCAGACCCTACTGGGATTGCCCTATTCCAGGTGCAGAATCTGGCACTTCTCCTTGTTAAAATTCATATGGCTGGTGATTGTCCAGGCCTCTGATTTATCAAGGTTTCTCTGCAGGGCCTCTTGGCTCTTAAGTGAGTCAACAGCTCCTCTGTTTTTGGTGTCATCAACAAACTTTTGAGTCCTGCATCCAGGTCATTAATGAAGATGTTGAAGGGAACTGGTCTGAGGATGGAACCCTGTGGAACCCCACAAATGACAGGACAGTCTGAAGTTTTCCCACACGCTATAACCCTTTGTGCCTGACTCATGAGCAGTTGCTCACCCATGGCATGATAGAATTTATCCAGCTGTGTGCTGGACATTTTGTCCAGAAGGACACTGTGAAAAACAGCATCAAAAGCTTTACTGAAATCCAAAAGGATTGCATCAACTGGCTTCCCTTGATCAACTTAGTGGTTACTTTGTCATAAAAGGAAATCAGGTTTCATAAGGARGACTTCTTTCTCATGAAGCTGTGCTGACCCTTGACTGCATTGTCTTTTAGGTGTTTTTCAATACCTCACACAATTATCTTCATAAATTTTCCAGGCACTGAAATGAGACTAACAGGCTTCTAGGTTTTGTGGTCCTCCTTCTTGTCCTTCTTGAAAACTGGGACATCAATTGCCAGCTTCCAGTCAGCTGGGACCTATCTGGATTCTCAACTTCCTTTTTTTCTTATCATAGCAGAGTGACTTCTTCCATAAGGATAAGGGATTTCTTAAACTCAGAAGTCCCCAAAGTTCATGCTTAAACCTGAATAAGATTGAACCTAATAATTAATGATCTTTGATAACAAGATAATCTAAAACTCTATTCTGGTTCTTTCTTACTTCAGTGAAATATCTATTTGCATTTCTTTCTCCAAATGCTTTTGATACTGGCATGAAATTCATCATTATGGATTAGATATATTCATTTATCTAGAAATCCTGTCATTGAGTGTCAGTTTCAGAGTGAATTAAGTTTGTAAAATGAAAATATGCATACAGATCTGAGAAGTAATTAAATAGCAACTGGAAAAAATTCATGTTTCAAAACCTATTTAACATTCTTTTTTCATAAGAAGTATGTGATGCAACAAGAATATGAATCATACTATAACAATGTTGTAGTGAAATGCTTTTTTAATAAAGAAGCCTTTATTAAAAAAAAAAGGTGCAGAAGGAAATGTAGGTTAGCAAGCTCTGGTGCAAATAATATGCTGGTGCTGTGTAGTAGGCATTTTTGTGAGATAGGGACTATACCCCACTATCCTTCTGTTGAAAGTCATTCAGAGAATGGTGCTTTGCTTGATTCTAGAGGAGCCCCATATGTACCACAGCAAAGTAGAACTGAAGAATCTGTAATCTGAAAAACATCAGAAAATTTCAGTAATCCTGCATTGATTTCTGGTGTGCATTTTAAAATAAAGARTTAATTTAAAAATGCAATTTAATTGCTGAATTAAAACTTAAACCATCACTACTAAATAGCAATTATTTAGCTTTTTGTAAATGAAGTTTCTATATTTTACTGTCTCTCGTTGTTTAAAATGACAATGCTTTCTATACATTACCTAATTATTGAATAGGCAACTAACTCCAATTTCTACATGAAAAATTTTTACAGTACTTGAGTTTATTGTTTTCTTGTAATTTAAACTCCATATAGTTTATATACTGGTTTTAAAATGATGAACTATCTATTTGATGTAAATTGTTAATTCCTTTTTCCTATACAATGTTAGATTTTAATGCGCTTCTTATCAGAGTTCCTCAGGTAGCAAAATAGAGGATATAATATGCTGTAGTTGAGAAGAATGTTGTTGCATAAGGAATAGAACAAATCAAAATGATGATTCAAATACTTTAGAAGTCTAAGAAAGTATAAATTCCTTTTTTGTTWAAGTCTGATGGTCTGGGCACATTTTTACTCTGTAGCCTCCATGTGCATTACTCTACTTCAGAAGCTATCGCCATAAAATTGGGAATATACCTCTTGTAGCATTTTGAAACAGAACAAAAAGATAATAGGGAGAGATGAGAAGGAAACTGCTCTGCAAGKTTTTGCAAGAGTTCCTAATGTGCAACAATATGTGGTTCCATGAAATTATACTCATAAGGAAAAATGCATTGTGTTGCCTAATAATTAAAGTTGCTCATTCATAATAGGAATCACTGCGATAATTACATTTATGTGGGATTTTGTCCTCTTTGAATGCAGAATTTGTATTAATGAATATAACATTTTCTTTATGTGCAATGTTGATAGCTGTTAGTATCTTATCCCACTGAGAACCTGCAGGAAAGTCAGTCTCTGCTCTTGTCTGTGCAAGATATGAGCATTTCAAACTTTCAAAGCTTAATGCAGCCAATTAAAAAGTTGTGGGTCAACCCTGGCAGGCCACTGAGCTTCACAGAGCAGTTTACTAGCTCCCATATCAGTGAGTTGGAGGAGATCATTAGAAGAGCAGAAGTGAGAAAACTTGGGGTTTGAGGTAAAAATAGCTTAGTAAATTACAAAAAAGTTCTGTGTATAAGGAAATTGAAATAGAATTCCTTCACAACTTCCTATCAGTAAGAACATATTAAGCCATCTCAACAAAATCAGGGATCTGTAACACCAAACAGTTATTTGGGAATGTCATAACTGTGAACTTTCCCTCCCTACCCTTCATTAACTTTTACAAATACACAGCAAAAGTTATTCTTCCAAGCCTTGCATCTTCTCCAATCGTTTTGGAGAGGAACTGTATTGTTATGCTTCATAACAGCGTCCTAGGCAGAGCGGGTTTTTCCTGTCCGTATGGAAAAKGAGAAATAAAAAAGTCATTTTGACATAATTTTCTATACATGTGTGTGAAGTTGTAAACTGCTGGTACTGAATGCCAATCTACTTAAAGATATTAATATTGACCTTTCAAGTTTTTGCTAGTTTATGCATCTTGTTTCTCATCTGCCCTACATCTGGAAGTTTTAGTGTTGCAGAATTTTCTTTCTGTGTTTGCAACTTTTGTAATTTTAGAGAACATCTCAGTGCTTGTGTTTCTCCCTGGTACACTAAGGCAGTGTGCATAGAACCCACAGCTAATAAAATTCAAGAAGCTGACAGGTTCACTGTCCTTTACAGTGGGTTTATTTCACTTCTGGTAAGATTCTTGTTTTAGTCAGCATCTATTTTCCTGGTTTGAACTCCTTATGCTGATGTGAACAAGACCGCACTAGTCCATATGTGGTATCTGAGAGATACCAGAGTACTTGACACTGTGTTGGATTTACCTGGCAGGGGTTTGGTAGTAGAGGGGCTGCAGAGGTGGTTTCTGTAAGAGATGACAGAAGCTCTTCCCATGTTGGACAAAGCTTGTTTCAGTTGACTTCAAGACTGACCCATCGCTGTCCAAAGCTGAAGAAATCAACGGTGTTGGTAGTGCCTCCATTATAACATATTTAAGAAAGTTTTAAAAAATACTGCAACATCTGTGAGAGAGGAGTAAGAATGTCTGACAGAGCACACAGCCCTGCAGGCACAAAC
>JACDOX010000012.1:9842005-9856817 GCA_014549065.1 Cardinalis cardinalis
GGGGGGGGGCAGGGGGCAAGGTGCTCCAGATGCCAGAGCAGAGATTGCCCTGCAGCACATGGAGAAATGAGGAGGAACAGATACCCACCCTGAAGGTCATGAGGGACCCCACACAACAACAGGCATATGTTCCCTGTGACCCTATAGAGAGCCCACCCTGGAGAAGGCTCTGGTAGGAACTGTTGCCCATGGAAAGTAAGCCATAAACAGGAGATTTTTGTCAGGAAACTTCTCCCATGGGAGACCCATGCTGGAGTAGTCTGTTCCTGAATAGTTGTACCTTTTGAAAAGGACCCACACTGGAGTAGTTTCTGAAGATCTGTAGGCATGGGAAGAACCCATTTTGGAGATTTGTATCTGCATTCAATGGAAACTACCCTACACTGGGGTGGAGGAAGAATGTAAAGAGAAGGGAACAGCAGAGACAGAGTGTCTCCATTCTCTATCCCCATACACTGCCCATACACTGTGGGGAGGAGGTTGAAGATTTGAGAGGGAAGTTGAGGGGAAGGGAGAGTTTACGGGAAAACCTTGTAGCATTATTTTTTTTATTTTTCACTTTCTTATCTTCTTACAAGTGTCAATACAATTAAATTAATTTTCCCAAGATGAGATTGAGTTGCCTGTGGTAGTACTTGGATATAATCTCTCTGTCCTTGTTTCTCTCCTGTTTCTACCCACAAGCCTTTTGTCATGTTTTTTTCCCTCTGTCCTTTTGGTAGAGGAGGGTTGAGTGCAGCTTAGTGAGCAACTGGAAGCCAGCCAAGGTCAACCCCCGACAAGCACATATAAAGGCCAAAAATGAAGCATCCAACATAAAATTTTAAAGTAGTTATTGAATTAGTCAGATATACTGAGTTCAGCAAACAGGGCTACCAAAGACAGACTAAGCCCTTAATAGCTTGTGAGAAAGGGAACAGAGTGGTGGTGGTACCTGAGTCTGGAGGGGACTGATAAGGCATGACTACAGCAGTCCTGTGTCACAATAGACAGTCTCTGGCCTGGCTGCAGCAACTGCACTGGTCTCAGGTTATGGGCTGTGCCTAGTGCTTCTCCCAGTGAGGATGTGTCACTCTGTGCAGAAGGATGGACACCTTATGGCTGCACTAAACAAGTGGAGGATTCACTCTCATAAAATGGCTGTTGTAGAATGTCGTGATTTCTGGCAGAAGGAAAGATATTTCTCTCTTCACTTCTTGATGTGCACTTTTAAAACAGGTATAGATCTCTGATTTTTTTATAGGGAAGAGGAAGTTTCAAAGAAGATATTTGGACCAGCTCAGCTTGATCTGTGTACCAGCACCAAATGAAAGTAGCAAATGATAGTAGCAGAAGACATTGCTCTGCAGGGATCAGCATTTGTCTCCCCAACAGATTTTCTGTATTGTGAAGTTTATGGCTTGTCAGGAGTTTAATCTGGGGCAATGAAGAGAAATTGCTAAAGTTCATCTGGATTCTGTTTTATGTCTTATATCTCATCTACATTGACATCATTGATACTCTCAAGGGAGTTTATAGGCTGTAAAGCATGCAACATGGCAGCTCAAGGGACACCTCAGTTCCATCAAAGGGAAGGGCTTGCAAATGAGCTGATGAATCCAGCGAGCCAGTGCCTGGTTCATTACTAGATATTTCAAACCACACTTTGGCTTTTCTGACTATAGCTCTCTCTCTGAAGAATTAAGATTACTGGGGAGAGATAGGATACACCTGATGGGCAGAGAAATATTGCATTTGCTAACAGACTTTTTAGCCTATTGAGAAGGACTTTAAAATAGGGTCACTAGAGGCATGTGATGAAGATACCTGATCCACAGCCATACTTTGGCTTGGATTGAATAATGAGCAAAAGAACTCATGCCCTGGAATAAATCTTGACCTGTAGAGAGCCTGGCTCACCTACAAGGAATTGAAGATGCCTCAGAAAAATATTTTGAAAGTTGGTTTCAAAGCCCAAAAATGCAAGATAACTGAAATACAGAATAAGATAGAAAAGCTAAAATAACGACATCTATCTGTCTATGCTATTGTCTAACATCCAACTCCTTAATTCTGTAAATATTGCCATCAGGAGGAAGCCTTCCTGATGGTAATATTTATTCATGTGAGCTCTTCCTGAATTGCATTTGTACTGCACACCAGGTAAATGTGTCCTTGAGCAGGGATGTCTCTCACAGTAAGAGATCCCTTACTTGAGGCTATGAGATTCTTCCTAGTGCAAGGCAGAGATATCCCTTTGTTGTGACAGATCATGAAACATTGCTAATCCATGTAGCTACTCAATGTTATTATAAACCTTGTGTAGATAATTCCATTCATCATAAACCATTCTCCGGGTTTGAGACTAAGAGTGGACCTTGCTGCATCTATGCTCTGTAAGTTTGGAAGGCAGGGGGATTCACTCTCAACCTTGTGACTCAACTACACAAGTTTGTGGGTCTGTGTGCAGATCTTTCTAACTTAAACCTAACTTGATTTTCCTTTTTATCATTCTTTGATGCAGTAATTGATAAGGTGAACCTTGCTGCCAAATGTATGGAATCTTGGTAACTGCTGTTAAGCTTTCTTAAATTTCATCCAATTTATTGAACTATATTTTTTTCCCTCAATAAAAACAGTTGTTGCTTCTCTCTGAGTGTGGTGCATTCCTCATGATCCCTGGACAAAAACAAAGACTGATGGGAAGAGCCAGAATAGATTTACCAAGGGCAAAAAAAAGGACCTGACTTCTTTCTGTAGTAACTCATGCTGTGAAGAACAGTGGAAGCTGTTTATCCTGACTAGTCAGGTATTTCACATATGTTCCTTGTAGCCAAATTGGAAAAGTGGCAGGAGGGCTGGCTTGGCTGGGCTGTGGTCAGCTGTGTAAAATCTACCTGGATACTATTAACAGTGATGCTCCTCAGAGATTAAGACGAGGGCCAGTACTGTTCAATATCTTCAGTAATGATCTGTATGGTGTGTAAGAATGCACCTTTAGAAAGTGTTGTTGACAACAAAACCTGTGAGAAGAGAGCAGGACTGATACCAAGTACCTGGGCAGGATTCACAAATGGGCTGAAAGAAGCCATATGAAGTCCAGCAGAAGCAAATATATGAATAATCTCATGCACCTGGGGACTGAATGGCTGAGAACTGTCTCTGCAGAAAAGGAGCTGGACTTCCTGTGGAYGACAGGGTGAGTACGAGTTGTCAAGGAGAGCTTTCACCTTGGAAGTCCAGTGCATAATAGACTATTAACAATAGTAGAGACAGCAGGTATCCTGCCTTTGACAATTCTAAAAGTAAATTCAGACTCTTGCATCAAGTTTTTATTTCCCAGTAGAAAAAACAAATGAAAGAAAAACAACAAAGTAAGTTTAGTAGAGGGCTGCAAAGATGATTAGAGGCTTGAAATATGTGATATACAGAAAGATAATGAAAAAATTGTTTCCTTGGTTTTTGCAAGGAAAAACTGAGGAAGGATTTTACTGTGGTTTTCAGCAACAGGAGGAGAATAGAAGAAAAATTAAATGTAAATGGGACAAAGTGCAGCAAAAGAGATTTTGATTAGATATTGGGAAAATGTACTTACAATGAGTGTGTTTAAACACTAGAACAGGTTACCCAGAGAGCTGGTGAAATCCTTATTCTTGCAAATATTCAAAATGGGAGTGAATACAACCCCAAGAAGCTTTAACTTGGGATCTACCTTTACAATGGTCCTTCTTTTGAGGCGCTTGAATTAATCTCTTCCAACACCTGAGTTTGGGGTTTTTTGTGTTTTAGTTTTTGGTTTTTTTTAATTTTTTGGGGTTTTTGTTTGTTTGTTTGTTTGATTGTTTTGTTTTGCTTTGTTTGGTTTCAGTGTTTTGGGCTTTTTTCAAATTTTTTATTCTGTGATTTTAAGTGTCTCCTATATCTCAACAACTTTGCTTCTTCAGCATTTCACTATGTTTGAGCTAACTGGTATGTCTCATGGCAGCAAAATTTTATTTGATGGATTCTGTGAGTAGAACTGTTGCTRAAAATGCCTTAAGGATTTTTGTAATGCGTAGTAAACCATTTTCCCTCAAATGTTGATTTGGTATAAAAAATATTGGGGCTTAGTTGACATCACTAACCACTGATAGTAGATAAGCTTTTGTTCCAGTGCATAAATACCATAATGTGTGGCATTTTTTAAAACACAAGTATGTTTACATTAAAAGCCTTCATGTTTCTTGAAATTGGGCTGTGTAGATAGTAATAATGGATAGTAATGAATCAGTGTATTAACAGACAGACAAATACAGAGCAGATAATTTYAAAATTCAATATTGGAGTATGACTTCAGAAAAAAATCTCTCATATTTTCTTTTCCCATGCTGCCTATGCTGCCAAGAATAAGAGAATATATTAATAAAATTTCAACAAAGGCAGAAAAATCAATTGTTTTTTATCTGAGAACCTCTATAAGAGAGTCACAAGGGGAATGTTTTAGCAGTATAAGTTTCATAACATCTGTGTTCAGAGCTAAAACAACACGATCAACATCTACACAAATATTTTTAAATGCCAGTACTTAATTATTATCCAAAATAAAATCTTAATTCAATCTGTATGTCAGTATAGGTATTGCTAGTATGTCCCTCAAATGCTGTTTTTTAACTTAAAGAGTGAGTCTTCAAGAAGCTGCATAAGAGACTAAGGAGTTGGTTTGCTTTGCTTCATGATATTTCCAATAGGTAAATCTCTGTCTAAAGATGGCAAGGTTTCTTTTCATTCTTGGAGGTCAAATACTCATTATTAAATGCATGGTTCATGGGGTACCAGACTTACCATGTAACTCTAATGGTCTGAATAAAATACTTCTTTTTGGCCTTGAGCTGCAGACGAACAGTTGAAACAAATAGAGATTTTCCTAATTTATATTCTTGGGGGTATTGCTTTTATTATTCTCTGTACTTCTTAAAGATCCTCCAGAAACTCACATTCTGCTTACTCACAAATTTTCACTATTAATATAAAATAAAATGTCTTATGCATGTACACACATATGCATTGTATAAAAGATTAGAAATTTATAAGTAAAATAAAATGACCTCGGTACATTCTTATGCATGAAGCACTTTTTCTATTTTCAATTTTTTTTTCTACATTTAAAATTTGTCTACAAAATACATATGTGCATTTGAAACAATTTGGAAATAATCTGAAAATACTGATTATACAGTGTATTTATAATTCTTTAGAGTTTCTTTTTCATAATAAAGTCAGGAAGACATTTAGTCATTTTGCAGAAATGGTCTGTAATCWTATATTCCAGTCTGAATATGATCAAGAATTTGTTTTGTCTTGTGCCAAGCACCTCTTAAAAGAATCAGACTAACTAGGATAAGTGAAAGTAGCTAACCATGTAATAAGAACTCCATTTACAAGGTGAGGCAGAGGCCTGTGAGATAAATATACATCAGATGAACACTAAATCTTCTCACTGTACTGATAGCACACAAGTGAGTATCAGTACATAGTAAGTATTTCAGAAAAAAAGTCTTGATTAATTTTTCAGTGGTGGGAATAGTTTTCAGATCCCAAATGAAATAGATCTCATGTGTCTAAGCTATGCTTTGGTTTATGCATACCAATAATTTCCTTATGCAAAAATCTTCTTCTAAATGGGTCATTTTTAAGTCTAATCTAAAATTGTCATCTTCATGATGTCGCCTACAGGTAAAAACCTGTGTCCCTTCTCTGTCCTGCAGGATTAGATTTGGTTCTGTTGGTGCCACTGAACCTTTAAATATATTCTGCAGCTGACATATATCACTTAAAAATATGATATGCTCTGACATATTCCCCTCCAAAATCCTTTTAACATGCCGGTCATACAGCAGCAATGATACATTTCTTTGTGCTCAGACATTTCATTGCTTCAGGATGAATAAATAGATAATTTTTTTTGCTCTAAGAATATCTGTTTTTTGAAGAATAGGCATATTTCCAAACCCTTTGGAAGAATGAGATTAAGTACGCTGGACAGCTCCTAAAGTAATTGTGATCTAGATGCTTTCTCATTCTGAGAAAGCACTAAGTTTATTATTAGAGGATTACTTCAGGTTGCAGGCTAAGTTTAAATAAAAATTGTTCCCTGTAGAGCCTCATCTATTAGCTCTTGTCTATAAGTGGAAGAGATTTCTCAATACTACACACATAAGTACCCCTTCCATTTTTTTGGGGCATTTCTCATAAAGATATTTATTACTTTGTGCACAGAACTGTGAGGAAATTTCTAAAATAAAATATTTGGAAAAGATTAGCTAAATCAATTGAGAAATAAAAGTTATTTATATTGATGCAATAATGATGCATATCTGAATGTTCTGAGACTCAATCTGATGTCTGGACAGGGGTGGAATATAGCCTTACCCTAATAAAGTACACACTGGCTATGAGGTCTGTCCTTCTGGAGCCTGAGAATTCACAGTGCAAGCTACATTAAATGGGACTGCTGTGACAGAAAATTCCTTAAAATTTACAGAGGACTGAGAAAGAGACTTTCTTGCTGATTAATGTGCAATCATGTCTCATGTTGGTTTCTGCAGATAGCTCTGCAGGCCAGAGACCATTAAATATATTAGGGTTACCTAATGTTTTACACAATACTTAATGTGCATCTGTTAATGCACAAAAAGACAGAGACACAGCCAGCCAGCTACCTGAATAAGAAAAAAAATAATTGGCCTATAATTTCCCAAGACATCGGACTCTGGACAGGCTGATTAGAAAAATTTCCATATATACCTTGGATCCTGAAAAAAGCATAGTTTGGGAGGTGTGCCATGGCTTCTAAATGTACAGATGTAGTTTTCACTCTCCTCAGCTGGACAGAGCAATAAAACCACATCAAAAGTCTYGTGGAATAAGATAAGGACAGGGAGAGATTACTCAGCAATTAGAATCATGGCCAAAACAGACTTGATTTGGGAAAATTAAATTAATTTATTACCAATCAAATCAGAGTAGAATGACAAGTAAAAGAAAATCTGAGAACCAAATTCCCCCAAACCCTCCTTTATATCTAAAACTTAATTGTACTCACAATTCTCCGTCCTCATCAGAAATGCAGGGAGATGGGGAATGGGAGTTATTGTCACTTTGTTACACAACGTCTTTGCTGCTCCTTCCGCATCACAGGCAGGACACTGCTCTCTGTGATGTGGAAGGACTCTCTGTGATGAGGAAGGACTCACACTTCTTCTCTGCTCCAGCATGGGGTCCCTTGCATGTGAGACAGTTCTTCATGAACTTCTACAACTTCCTTCCCACAGGCTGCAGTTCTTCACAAAGTGCTCCAGCATGGATCCCTTTCCATGGGGTCTTTCAGGAGCAGGCTGTTTCAGCATGGGTCCCCCACAGGATCACAAGTCCTGCCAACAAACTGGCTCCAGCGTGGGCTCTTCTCCCCATAAGTTCATAGGACGTGCCATGAGCCTGTTCCAGAGCGGGCTATCCATGAGGTCACAACCTCCTTTGGGCATCCACCTGTGTGTAGGGTGCTCGGATGCAGGTGGATCTCTTTTCCAACATGGACCTCCATGGGCTGCAAAGGCACAGCTGCCTCACCACGGTCTCAATGCAGACTGCAGGGGAATCTCTGCTTTGGCACCTGGGACACCTTATCCCCCTCCTTCATCATTGACCTTGGTGTCTGCAGAGCTATTTCTCTCAGACACTCTCACTCTTCTCTTGTCTGTTGTAATTGCTTGTGTGCAATAACCTTTTTTCCCTGGACTAAGTAAGTTATCATGTTCATGGATGCCAGTTGGCATTGCTTCAGTCAGACACAGAAGAAGCTTCCAGCACTTTCTCGGAGAAAACAGCCC
The DNA here is from genome assembly GCA_014549065.1 of Cardinalis cardinalis. Lineage (NCBI taxonomy): Eukaryota > Metazoa > Chordata > Aves > Passeriformes > Cardinalidae > Cardinalis > Cardinalis cardinalis. The sequence continues at coordinate 9,849,850 of JACDOX010000012.1, forward strand.
TAGTATACCCCCACTACCAAAACTGTGCCATGCACACCCAATGCAGCCAGACAGCTTTAAGTATAGGGCACAAATCTGAAGTCCTCTACAATAGTTAGATAAACTCTCACACTTTAAAGTAGTCAGAAAGTTATTTACTTCATAAATATGGGCTATGACTGTTTCGCTTGGATTCAGTTCTGTATTCACCACTGTAATTGATGCAGAAACAGATTTTAGGAATTGGCTAAAGCTTGGCTATTGGCTTAGACCAGCATCTTAAAAGTTTCAAACTTCTCTTTCAAACATGAAACAAATATCCAATTTCAACCATTAACCTAAAACTGCCACATCCTCCACTAAACCATATCTCTAGGTGCCACATCTACACATCTTTGAAATACCTCAGGGATGGTGGCACAGCCACTGTGTGATCGGTACCTTGTTCCAATGCTTGACAACCCTTACTGCGAAGAAATTCTACCTGATGTCTAATCTAAACCTCCCCTGGCAAAACTTGAGGCTGTTTCCTTTGGTCCCATAGTTTATTAACTGAGAGATGGGATCACCACCCACCTGGCTACAATCTCCTTTAGGGAAGCTATGGAGAGTGATATCATACAATCATAGAATGGCCTGGGTTGGGAGGGACATTAAACATCATCTTGTTCCAACCCCCTGCCATGGACAGGGWCAACTTTCACTAAACCAGGTTGCTCAGAATTCTATCCAGCCTCACCTTGAATGCTTTCAGGGTTGGGGTATCCTGTGGGCTCTCCCCTGCACCTCCTTTACTCCATGCTAAACAACCTCAGTTTAGCCTGAAGTTTAACTTCAGACACCTCTAATAAGACTTGTGCTTCAGACCCTTCCGCACCTCTTTTCCCCTTCTTTGGATGCACTCCAGCACTTCTATGCCCTTTTTGTAGGTAAGGACTCAAAGCTGAACACAAGATTTAAGGTCCAGCCTCACCAGTGCACAGTACAGACGGACAGTGGCTTCCCTCGTCCTGCAGGCCACACTATTTTTGATACAGGCCAGAATGCCACAGGTGCTCTTGGCCACCTGGGCACACTGATGGCTCCTGTTCAGCTGCTATTGACCAACATCCTCAGGTCCWTTCCCACCAGGCAGCTTTCCAGGCCCTCATTCCCTAGCCTGTAGTACTGCATGGAATTGTTGACCCAAGTGCAAGACCCGGCACTTTGCCTTGTTGAGCCTCATACAATTGGCCTTGACCCATAGATTCAGCCTCCAGATTCCTCTGCAGAGCCTTCCTACTGTTGGACAGAGGAACACTTCTGCCCAACTCGGTGTTATTCAAACGTAAAAACTCTGAGTGGATAGCTGAAAATTCCATAAGTTGATGAATATTTATATGTATTCATAAGGCTTGACATCTGCTATGCTGTGCATATTTATGATCTGGTTCTATGTTAGACATCTTGAGGGAGGTCAGGCAGAATAAGCCCTTATTACTTTGCAGTGCAGCTTTTAATGTTCCTGAATTTGGAATGCATTGGCTTGGCAGGTTAAATGAATTGCCACTGCAGGCCTACTCTGAGCAATCTAAATTTCATGAAAAATAATAGAAGTGCATAAAATACAAAAGAACAGCAATTTCAAAACTTTCCTATGACTTTTCACAAAATCACTGAATCTTTGAAGCTGGGAGGCATCTCTGGAAATCCAACTTTCCTGTTCAAACAGGATGAATTCAGGTCTTTGTCGAGTCAGGTTTTCAATAACAATAAAAAAGACAAGGAGTCCACAACTTCATCGGGCAGGGTGTTTCAGGATTTGACCACACAGTACAAATTTGGGCCTTACCTCTAAATAAAATTTCTTCTGTTTCAATCAGTTTCAGGTGCCTGTTATTCTGTCACTGGGTGCTGCTGAGAAAATTCTGGTTCATTCTTTTTCATTCCCTCTCATCAGCTATTTATACATACTGATAAAATCATTAGTATGTTAAAAAATATACCTGAGTCTTTTCCAGGCTAAGCAGTCCCAGCTCAGCCTTTCCTTGAGCCTAAATAACTTCAGTCCCTTTGTCATCTTTCTGTCCCTTCACTGGACTTGCTTCAGCATATCTTATATTGGGGAGCTCAGMACTAAGACACAGCATTCCAGACGTGTCTCACTTGTGCTGAGTAGAGAGGAGGAATCAACGGCCTTGGCCTGCTAGTAACACTTCTACTGAGGCCCAGGAGGCTGCTGACCTTTGTGTCAAAGGTACATTGCTGGTCTGGCTCATGTTCAGGCCTAATCCTGACAAGCTCTTTTCCTGCTTCCTGGCACTTAGTTTACTGTGTAGGTGCAGGATTTTTCACTTCCTTTGTCAAATTTAATGAAGCTTCACCTGTAGCAATGAAACCACACCACTTAATTTAAGCTCATGGTCTGAATAACCTTCCCAAAGTTTCCTCTCTTTATTAGTATTTCACATATACCATAGAGCTAGTCCAATAATTGCATTTTGAACATTAATTTGAATGACTCTGACTTGATACTGAACTCCTATTTGGGTGAATTCTGTGACGAACAGCTCCAGAAGAGAGGCCAACTTTTCCCCCGCACAGACTGTAAGACTAAACTGATATTATTCTAGCTGTCATTTCACTATTACTTAATATGGTTTAAGATTTGGGATTGAGAATTTGATGTTGAATCAAATGGGACCAGTATGTGTTCAGGATTCAATCAAAATATTGGCAACTTACCCATCAGTAGATGAGTGAAGAATAAATTAACAGAATTTGACAGAAAATAGAAACATGCAGCACACAAAAAATTTTCTCTAGATTATATGAAAGAATAACAATAAAAATTTTTTTCTTTATGGAATTTTGAATAAAAAATATTTTTATTGTGGGCCTAGTCAGAAGTACTTGGATATTCTCCCAGTTCCAGGGCTTTCTTCTCAGTCACCTTCTTTCTGCCAGGAATTAATTTGTTTTGGTGTAATCCTGTATTTCTAACTCAGAATCATCTTTTTTGTTTCATACAGTTGTCCCATCTGTCATAAGAATTGTATTTCTAAAATTTTTGTAAGAGTTTGCAACAGGTATAATGATTTTATAAATAGATATGTAACATTTTGTATTTAGTAAATACTTGGCATAAATATTGTGTTAGAATTCTTTAGAAAGAGTAACAACAATGGAAATGAACTTTTTCTTGACATTTGATCAGGAAAATAATCCAATAGAAACTGGCTCCATTCACAGGTTTAGTAAAGGAATCACCCTATTTTGTCTTCAAAAATGCGAATTTCTTGCTATGTTTAGAAGAAGGATCTGGGAGTCTTTTCCTCCCTGTGCAGGGATGGTTATTAGTGTTGCCATGAATACAGAGTTTAGCTGTATTCATGGAATACAGCATAATAATAATAATAATAATAACAACATTCAGGGAATACAGTAGAATAATAATACATAGCAGAAGCTTTGTCAAAACCTCCTTTCAAGGACTTGAGGCACCTGATAGCCTTTAAACCTGATTCTAGCTGTTGCTCTAATAATACATTTTTTCATCTGATCTAGGATCAGCTTCTAAGCCTTTTTTACTTGAACTATCCAGATCCAGACGTGCTCCTGAATATTTGAATTCTGTCTCTGCTGCTTTCCTTCACACTTTGCTTGGTGTTCAGCTATATCCTTGTGTTATGGTTTAATCCCATCTGGAAACTCTGTCCCAATCAACTGCTCGCTTACTCCCACACCAGTGGGATAGGGAAAATACTCAGAAGAGTAAAAGGAAACTAGTGGGTTTAGGCAAAGACAGTTTAACAGGGAAAGCAAAGTGAAACAAGGAATTAGTTCACAGTTTCCCACAAGAAGGCAGATGTTCAGCCATCCCCAGGAGAGCAGGGCTCCATTATGAGTAACCATGACTTTGGAAGATGAATGCCATCACTCCAATTGTGTCACTCTTTCTTCTTCTTTCTCCACTTTTGCATGCTGAACGTGATGACGTATGGTAAGGAATATCTCTTGAGGCACTTGGAGTCAGCTGGTCCGGCTGTGTCCCTTCCCAACTACTTGTGCACCCCCAGCCTCCTCACTGGCGGRATGACACAAGAAGCAGAAAGCACCTTGATGCTGCGCAAGTGTTGCTTGACAACATTATATGATCTATATTGTCAACACTGTTTCCAGCATAAATCCAGAACATAGCCACATACAAGCTACTGTGAAGAAAATTTAACTCTAGCCCTGGCAAAACCAACACAACTTGTCCTGTTGTTTCTCTCTAATAGCCCTGGGTTTTATCTCATCCCAGCTTCTTTCTCTGATATTCATTCAGTGAACTATACAAACATGTGTAAATCTCTTACCACTTTACATAATAAATTTTCCAAGTGCTCCATCATACCTGACACTTGAATATAATCTGACACAAAATATTTTAAATACTTAAGCAGTCATGATGACAGTCTTTTAATAAAAACTAATGGTTATAAAGATGGTAAATGGCTCCCATGAATTCATCACTGAGTAACCTAGACCTATGCAATTTGAAGAAAAAATACTTGGAGAGGAACAAAATATGACAAAATCATGCTGACCAGAGAATGCTCTGTGGACTCATTCTAGTTTATTGGGACCATTGATAGGTCATGGTGCTACTCTGCTTCTATACAAATATTTCATGCAGCAACAGGAAATGCTTTTGTGCACTTGTTTTAAAGCAGGTCATAACTAGGGCTATTATCTTTTACAGTATTTGGATATTAGAGGATGACATTTCTATCAATTGTTAAAAAAGCATGTCCTCAATAGGTTCTTAAATTCAATTTTGTTGTTCTAATATTTAAAGTGTTGTAAACATTTTTGCTAGGTATCTGCCTCCTCTTGTGGGCCTTCCTTACTGTCCAGCAGTTTATCAGAGAGACTTCTGAGTGTATATGTGATTTTTAATACTCCAAAGAAGCTATATTCCCTTTGAGTTGTACAGACTCAACACTGTGAAAATACAGGAGAGGTGACATCTTTTCATATAATCTGTATAAACATAGAAATATGTGGATGAAGATTTTCATTGAAACAAAGCATTAAAAATAACTTTCTGTGTGGTGATCTACCTCTCTCATATGTTTTTTTCTTGGAGTAATTTTCTTTTATCAAAAGGACCTCAGCCTTTTATTATTGTGATCAACAAAATTTATGTGGCAATTTTCAGGATGTTTGTTTCAAAGAGATCTTTTTCACCATAAAGCTCACTGTTGCAATGGCAGGCCTGTGTTGAAGACAACAACCTGTTCAAATATGACAAGTCTTATCTTGCTTCCTCTAGTAGACATTTTAAGACTCAAGAATTGTTCAGTGGGTCTCTAGTTTTGATACTGCTGGAGTGGCTTCTAATCCGTTCTGCTGCAGCAAAAAATGCAAAAGGAAAACTTTTCAGATTTGAATGTGCTTTGGATTAATAAGAAAGGACATATCCGTAAGGTTGAAAGTAGAAGGTAGGCATTGGAAGGAAAGAGGACCTAGTGAAAAGAGCTATTGATTTTTTTTTTCCTGAAAAAATAGTAAGGAAGCGGGGAAAAAAGTAATGGTAATTTTGGAAAATCCAAGGGAGTTTGTTTTTTAGTATATGTCAATATGAAATTTCTATAGGGAGAAACTAATTTTTGAGGGGACTGAGATCATATCAGGAAAAAATAAGTTATTAATTTCAGAAATTAAATAAATAAATAAAACCATCTTTTGTCTCAAAGTGCAGCCTGAAGTGGGATACTGCACAATCAGTGAGAAGGAAAACTGATAGCAATAAACCTGAAGTAAATTAATTATTGGAAAGGTCAAATTGAATGTAAATGGTATATCTTTAATAATAATGTGGTTTCTAATTCTAAAAGTCCTGAGGTCCCATCAATGATAATTTCAGTATACAGCAGAGTGTGGCTATTTGGCAGGATGGTGGTGAAACACATAGGAATTCTAAGCCTTCCCAATTTGTAAACTGCAGGTTATGAATCAAATAAAATTAATGAATTTATTTTGTTGCTGTTTGTATCCAAATGAAACCAGCTGATATTATTCTTCACATCTCATTTCTCCTCTTCCACCAGCCTTTGGAGAAGAGTTTGTCTTCAAAACACCAGAAGATTTTTCTTCCTAAATGTGCTTTTTTCTTCTTTTATTTTAAATTTAGATGGTTATTTTTAAAGAAGAAAGAAGTATGATGAGAAAGGTAGAGCATTATAGATTCAAAAAAGTTTCCTGGGGACAGATGTCTGCAGTTCATTTAGTTAAATTCATAACTCTTTCTAGATGGACATAATTAGAGATACATGATCCATAATTGAATTGTTCAGCACTTTTCAGTTGTTTATAATTCTACTAATAAGAAGCTAATTTAAAGGGTCAGGCTGGTAGGTAGAGAATTCATCTTACCATAATTTTTTTCCAAGGTGAAATGTGATTTGATAGCACTCCATTCGAAAAATTTTTGTTTATTGTGAAACTCCAAGAGTTTTCTGTAAGCACTTTGCTTTAAATGTCTTTCAATTCACAAGAAAAGGATATAGTAGAAGGGAAGCAACCATGGCAGCAAAACTAATATTCACTTCTAAAGTTTCCTTCTATTTAGAGCAGAAAAACAAAGCATGAAGACAAAATGTCACATAAATGAAGATATCTGATGTCTGGTCATCATGTTTAGYGTCTATGAAGCAAGACTAATGCATTTCCTGGCTACTTTATCTTAGCAGCTGAAAGGTGACCACAATAAGATTTACTTAACAAGATAGCCTTGGAATAACACGTAATTCATTCTCAAATGCTGGCTGGGAAACTGTATACATTCTTAAACTCTACAGTTTATTCTTTTTCTTTCTGTCAGTCAACAAGGGATTCATATGTTTCAAGCATAAAATTCAGCATTGCTGAAATATACCAACAACAGAGATCAGAGTGAAGTGTAGCCAAGACAGAGATCCATGAGACATATAAATGAATTATGCAGGATTTAATATTAAATA
>JACDOX010000012.1:9856942-9938778 GCA_014549065.1 Cardinalis cardinalis
TATTTTATATTAGATTGCCTTAAAAATAAATATAAGTTTACAGAAGCACTAAACAAGTACTTTACCAAACAGCTAGCAATACTGGAGTACTGGTGTTGTGAGATTGCTAGCAATAAAGATTATGACTTTGTGAAGTCATAGTCAAAGTGAGCAATATGGGTTCTAAAGCAGTAAAGAAAAGATGGACATCTATCTCCTGTATTTAGTAGACATCCACGTAACAAAAACTGTTCAAAATCAAAGGAAGGAAGCACAAGACAAAGCAAATAGGCAGAACATCCTACCAAAATTCCTATAAAACTGAATAATATGGTAAAGAGTGTGAGGAGGAAAGGAGATCTCCCACTTCAGTTCCAGCTTCTCCAGCTCCTAGGTTTGATCATTGTAGCTTCAGTGGCTAATAGCTACGAAGAATGGCAGTCACCAGTTCTAAATATATAGCATCAATTCTATAATGCATTTTTATAATGTATACTCACAGCTAAGTTTTAGAGACCAACTCTTCTGAACACACAGCGTTAAAGATCAATATTTTGCAAGAAGTGACCATTCAAACAAAGTACTTTGCTAACAAAAGATTTGTGTCAAGTTCAGTTTTTAAGAGGCTTGGTTTGTCAGTATTCTAAATACTCCCATTTTGGTTTTCCCTAATTTCATTATTGCTATTAAGTATAAATATATATTCAGTTACAACTGAGGAGTGAAGAGATAAAAGGATAAACTGTTGGAAGAACCTCACTGAAACAGAAGAGAGGCTTTTTACTAGTTTTTTATATGAGATAAAGTTGAAAAGGCTTAATCTTTATTTTTAGCAATTAATGGAGAATAAGATGTGAAATCATGTGTTCTCACAATCTTGCAGCCACCATGAATATTAAGTCAGAATGTCTGCTAAGTTTAAAAGGACAAAGTGAYGCTTTCCAGCATATTCAGATGTGCCATAATAAGTACTCCATTATTTCAGGCTTTTATCATCAAAGTATTTATAAATGTTGAATTTTTGCCAAGTGGCATGCTGATAAAATCCCACTGAGGTGATGTAAGGAGGTGGGTACAACCAAATTTCTAAGATTTAGAAGAAATTTTTTCCCATATTAGTCTGCTCTAATTTAAAGGATTTCTGTTTCTAATCTGCTAATTATTTATGAGCTTTAAACATTTTGGATGCACATAACTATGTATAATAAAAAGGCAGGATATATATTATTCAAAAATACAGAATAATATATATGTATAATTACATGTATATATATAATGAACGGATGGAAGAGTAGTACATAAGAAGTAATGTTTAAAGAATCATAAATGATTAAGGTTGTAAATCTTCTAGATCATTTACATGMGTCCAAGTGCTAGCCCAGCACTGCCGTGTTACCTCTAAGACATATCCCAAAGTGCCTTATCCCCATGCCTGTCAAACACTTCCAGAGATGATGATTCCACCACTTCCCTGGACAGGCTATTGCAACGTCTGAAACCTCTTAGCTCTTCACTGAAGTGGGTTTTTTTATAATTTAGAAAGAAACACTGAAAAAAATTACATACACAGTAATGTAATGGGTAATGTAGTGTATATGTATCACATATACAGTAATGTAATAAGAGGGTGTATTGTGAACTTCAGTCAACAGCTTAGCCTGGCACAGCCAATTGTTTACAAACACTGTAATAAGACAAACACCATAATTCTGAGAGTCCTTCCCTTCTTCCTTCTCTCCCCCAGCTTTTAATGCCAAGTACAGTACATATGATATGGAATATTCCTTTGGTCAGTTGGGATAAGATGTACCAGCTGTGTTCTCTCTCAACTTCTTTTTCACTTTTAGATTTCTTGCTCATGGGGCAACAAGAGAAACAGAGCAGGCCTTGATGCTGTGTAAGCACTGTCCAGCAATAGTGAAAACACTGGTGTGTGTCTGGGACTGTTTTTGTCAGCAATCCAAAACATAATGCTGTATGTGCTGCAATGAAGAAAATTTCATCTTGATCAACCAGTCCAAGGTGGTGAGTAGGTGAGTGCAGAACTGTTATTCACTAAATCCTTCAATATGAGAACAAAAAAGACATTTGTTTATGCTAATTTGGTGTCAGTTAAAGAATGAAAGATAGAAATTATTTCTAAGAAATTTTTTCTTCTAAGTGAAACCTTCTGTAATTTGTTAGTGCAGAGGATTGTGGACAGAGATGGTATCAGTAGGTTTTGAAGATTGGTTACACTATGGGAGRTAGGTCCATAATTAGATGTCAAAAAAAGCAAAGAGCAATATATCATCTAACATCTCCATGGAAGACAATAAATGAATAGAGTGTGTAAAGTAGCCAGAATAGGGTAATTTCCTACATGTCTACATTTAAAAATATTGTCTATATATGAAAAAACATAGTATTTTAGGCTTCCCATACTTATTGTGTAGTACTTATTTTAATTGATCAATGTATCATGTTTCTTATTAGGCAATATAAAATAGTACAATAGTTTTTATATTTTCATTATAACATTTGTGTCATGAAAAGTGAGAAGAATCAGTTATGTTATTTTTGTATCCTTTTTGCATGTGCATATTTTCTCTTGCATACAGCTAATGTGCTTTCTGGCTTTTTTTAAATTTTATTTTTAATTACCAGTCTAAGATAGCTAATAAGAAACAAAAATATAGTAACACAGTCATCAAAATGTTTGTTTCTCAAATTTTATATCATTATGAACATTATCAACAGTTGATTTGAAAGCAAACATTCTAGCAAGCAGACTTTTTCATTTAATATGCAAAACTTTGAAAAACAGACAATTTTTGTTTGAAATGATCCGATGAAACAGACAAAAAAATATATTTTAGATGCTTTATCTTCCACAAAGACTCTTGTATCTTAAGTAAACTCACACACACAAAAACCTGATCAACTAAAAAAAAATCCCCAAACAAAATGCAAGTGTGCTTTCATAAACTAGACAGTGATACGTTCTCAGATACCAAAGCTATATTTCTATTCCCTCATTTATCTTAGGAAATTAATATACTTCCCTTGATCTTCATATTATCTTTTAACAATTAATGAAACTAATCACATAATTGGCAGGACTGTGGCTGGAAAATAAATTACTTCCTCCAGCTCTTCACATGCTAAAGGAATGTATTTCTATCTGAAGCATGAATAAAGGATGGAAGTCACCTGTTTGCCATTGTTCTCTTATATACAAATCTGATAGCTCAAATTTATTGCTGTGAGGGGAAAAAATGGTTGATATTTATAATTAAACCTGTTCTTTTATTCTGTCTGCTCACTGCTTGTTACGTATACTCTGAGGTCCTGGATTCCCTGAAGAGACAACTAGACAAATTCTTAACTGTCCTACTTTGTCCTATTTTCTCCTTTTCTTTGGAAAATAACAAAGCTTTTTTTCCCATTTCATTTTGCCAAATACTTGAGTCAGTGAAAAACAAATATCTTTTTTAAGCAGACAGTCAAAATAGTTCTCTCTTAATGGATTCTATAACTAACCTGTAGATTAGACCAGAAACAAAATGAAAGAACTCTTCATTTTAGTTTCTTTCTTAAAGAAACTTTAACAAATAATGAAAACTGTGCATCTCACATTTTATGTTTTGGTTTTTTTTTTTACTACAACATATGTGAGAAATTTAGGTTTTCAGTTAAATTGCAGCCTTCTCAGGAGAGTAATACTTTTGAAATAAATTTTTTCTCTCCTTATCCAGGCAATAAGATCTTAGTTTAAGAGAGGTTATTTTCCTCCTCTGTAGAGATACCAATATTTCCAGTTCCACAGTGACAAAATGCATTGAACATCATTGAAACATCAGGGAAATCTTAAGGGGAAAAAAGTTAGAGTATGACTCTTCATTCAGTTTCTGGGATTTAAGGGAAATATCACAGAAGGCTTTAGAACCACTTGACCCTTTCTCTTTAGCACCAATATATATGTATAGTGTGCATACTCGTGCCTTACAAGCCATAGGCAAGGATTGCCTCTCCCTCATTCCCTGCCAGTTTAGTTCAAAAGTGTGACTGTCCATTGCTGAGGTTTGCTTAAAGATTTGTAATGCTTCAAATGTTCAGAAAAATAYATTTCCTAAAGTTTTTTATGTAAAATATTATTGCTAGTCACAGAGTGTTTTAGAATGAAACTCTGAAAAATACCGGATCTGCTATTTAGAGTGGAAAAGTTTTTATTTACTACGTAGGAGTGCTGGAAATTAAACATAAAATCTGTTCCCTCCAGTATTTACTCAAGAATAACCATTAACAGTTTACATAATGTAGCTGTATGTACATGTTTTCCTAAACTAATTGAGTGCCAGAACATTCTCAGGGCCATAGTAGCTGATTAATACCTGGTGTTATTTGTAGAAGAAGATGTTTTTAAATTACGGGAGAAGATTGGACCTGATGATCAGTACACCACAGAAAAAAGAAGCTATGGAAAAATTTTTCTTTGTTCCTATTTGTCCAGACTATAAAACCAACTGGAAGATGTCTGTCATAAATTGCATTATATTTTAATGATATTCTAAAAAGTTAGATGTTGTAAATGAAGTTTTATAGATAATGTGCTTTAGTAAACAATTTCTAAATAGAAATGTTATATATTTCATAGACAAAGACAGGAAAATGTAAGCATTTCTCCTACTTGTTTTTTCAAACATCAGAAATGTAAACCTTTCAAAATGTCATAAATAAAACTTTCCTTCTCATATGGTCATATATGTATATATATCTATATTAATTAGCATTATGTGTCATATAACTTTTACCTTATGCATCTTCATATTTTAAACACAGAAGTATGCCTTTTAGAATTTCAACAACAGGAAAAGCAACAACACATACAAAAACCCACCATCACAAAACCCCCTTCAGATTCTTCCTCAGGTACTTTTTTACTCAGATGTTGTGAAGTGGAAATCTTTTGAAGTTTATCTTTCTTCTTTCTTACTTATAGATTTCTCTTTCTCCTCACTTGTTTCAAAGAGAAAGTGAAATAAACAAAGAAGAATATAGAGACTTTGGGAGTTGTCTGAAAATTCAGACACTTGAGTTCAAAGACTCAGAAAGGAATCTTATTTTATAAATTGGTGTTTCTTTATAATTCTGTCAATGTTTATTTCCTGTTTTCCAATGTAAGGGAAAATCCAATTGCCGCCGTCATTTCTCTTTTTTTTCTATTCATTTGGTAAGTAAAGTAAGTGGTTAATGAGAGAGTAAAAGAACAAGCAGTTCTTTCCTTTCTTTTCTACTATGAAGTTTCAGAGATTTCTGCAATTCCTGAGAGTAGCAAGTATTGCATCTGATTTTGAAAGACATCTGAAAAGAAGGTTTATGTTATAGCATTGAAACTTCTAAGTCACGCTGAAGAATCTGTGCCTACGTAAAAAAAATATTTGGATTTTGATTAAAGGGGGAACTTAAGTTAATATTATGGAAATGTGGAAAAAAAAGTCAGTCTTAGATGTTTCCTTCAAACACAAAAATAAGTTTTCCTGCCCATAATAGAGACATGAACAAATGGGAGAGAGTACAACAAGGATAATTAGGGGATTGCAGCATCTCTCAGATAAGGAGGACTGAGATAGCTGGGACTGTTCAGCTTCAAGTACGGAAGGCTCAGGGGAGTACTTAGCAATGTTTATAAAAATCTGCAGAGAGTGTACAATGAAGACATACCCAGCCTCTTAGGGGTGGTTTTGGTGACAGAAAACAAGGCAATGGGCACAAACTGAAACATAGGAGATTCTCCCTTAATATCAGGAAACACTTTTTTACTGTGAGACGGAGTAACACATTGGTACAGATTGCTTGGAGGGGTTGTGAGGGTCCCTCCTTAGGGAAGGAAAAACCAAAAGCAGTCTGCGATGATCCTGTATGACTGGTCCCACTTTAGCAAGGGGCTGGACAGGATCACTTCATGGTCACTTCCAATGTCAGCCATTGTGTGAGTCTGTGATTTCAAGTTTAGGCAATTCAGACAATACCATGGTTTAATCCCAGCCATCAACACAGATCCATGCAGCCACTCTTTCACTCCCATTGATGGGATGGGGAAGGGAATTGGGAGAGAAAAAGTGAGAAAACTTATGGATTGAACTAGTTTAATAAGTAAGGAAAAATCAGTTCACACAAGCAAAATAAAATGAGAAATTCATAAGTACAACACTGTATGGTAAGGAATATCACCAATATTGGCTGTCCTAGATGTGCATCCCCAGCTGCCTCACTGGGGCAGGATGTGAGGCAGAAAAAATCTTGACACTTTGTAAGCACTGCTCAGAAATAGCAAAAAAATTTTGGTGTTATAGTCTGTTTCCATCACAAATCCAAAACTGTTCAATGCAAGGTACTGTGAAAAAAATTGACTCTACCAAAGCCAAAAGCAGTATAGACACTTAAGCTTCTCTTCTCTTAGAAAATTCCTCATTGTTAATATCAAAGATGCTCAGGACTAAAGATGCCCATGACACAAATTTCAGTTATGTACAGCGCACAGTGCATTTATTGGATGCTACCATAGAGTTAGGTATGTTTTAGGGGCTTTTCACATATATTTTATTGGCTCAATGTGAAAAGGAAAATAAAAGAAATGACAAAAATATTAAAAGTTCTCTATAAATGTAATTCATTTTCCTCACACTAAACAGTATTTTATGCCAGAAGTTGTACTGAAATCAAAAGCCAGAGAAGAACAGTGAAGCAATTAGGTCTAAAAGGAGTCATTAATGAGCAAAGGCTTCACCCATTCCAATATTATTGATAAAAACTTAAAGCAAATCCTATATATTTTTAAGGCTAATGATTTTTAATTTAATTTTCTATTTACCTGTTCTGGGATACAGGAAACTGCTGTCTAGGCACAGGAGTAATTAGGAAAAAGAAACAAAAAACAAGTAACAGCTACCTGCAGTAAAGTAAAGTAAAACTCATGCAAAAATGCAGCAAAACATCATTTTTTTCTCAGTAGATTTGCTTGAATTTAAAAGCTTGTCAAGGTCTTACAAAATGGTGTAGGAGAATTCTTTGTACTATAAATAACAAGACAAATATATGACTCCTCTGACTTGGAGAAAACATCTGATGAATTTATCAGATTGTGTCTTTGTTCCATAAAGCCACACAGTTCCATCAAATAACATATAGCTTAAAATGTCTTTTTCTTTGAAGTGGACAAAGCTGGGACATATCAAATGGAAAGAGCAAGGGATAGAAGAGACAATTGTTTCTATGAGAATAAGTTAAAGTACCAAGTGGGGAAAGGCCCCATTTTAAGCTCCTAAACTGCTTAATCCAAATAAACAGAAGAGGCAAAATGAGGGAAAATAAATATGCTGATTAGTGTTATCTGGAAATGAAGAATATAGTTTCAGAAAACTTGTTCCAATTTTGATACCTCTAAGTATTCACATGGCAAGAGATCAGCATAGGAAAAAGACCTGTATTTTGCTCAAATATATGAGAAACTGTTATGATTAAAAATTGGTCTGGTTTTGCCTCCAGTGTTTCCTCTGACCAGAAACTCTGTCTTAGACTTGTAAAAAAGTCCATTATAAAAATTCAATTAACTGGTGATAAAACAAATCTTTTCAACAGTGAAGGATGTTGTTGAAAATTTCCCTTTAGATTCTTGGTTTCTCATCAAAAGCAATAGCAATTTGGTCTCAGGATTATAAATTATAACCTGACATTTTGTTGAGCTGACCTTAAGTAAGCCATCTAAAATAATCTAAGAAATCTATCATGTAGTCAAGGATTAAGCCAATGTCAACTGGCTCAGAGGTTTTTTAGTTTATACATAACAGGATAAACTGCATTGAACTGCGCTTCATAGTGCCACTGAAAAAATGACAGAAGTGGTTAAACCGTTTCCTACAATAGTCACATTGATTGCAACAGTGCAGATTTAATCTAAATTGTTTTATTTAAGTGCAGACACATCCTTTGTCTCTTGCAACATCAAGAAACACTAACTTAGTGGCGACTGCAAAGAACCAAATTTTGTTTGATTTTAAGGAATTTGGATTGAATGTTCTAATAATAATCCAGGTTGATGAGCTCAAATGAATAAGTTAGGAAAATATTTTTTTAACTCTGCAATAACAATGTAATGGAATTCTGGCTGTTTACTGAAAACATATTTCTGAAAAATATGGTGTTAACAAGGGAAAGTGGAGAGGAAGTAGAAAACAATAAACAATAGAATTTCCACCTAAATATTTGCTTCACCCTGCATATAAACTAAAAAATCATCCTGGAAATAAAAAGAGGATTATCTGGGTAATGGGCAGAATTAGAACTCCTAGAAAATATGCCAATTTGTTTTTCATTTCTCAGCATGAATTTTCATGAATTAGACTCCAYGCAGTGACTAAAGGGAAAATGTGACACAGGGTTAGTAATTGCTGAGCTGAAAAACACACATACAGAAAAAAAAGTCTCTAATTRATATTTTGATGAATATTAGTGGTATTTTAAAGAAGAATTCAGAGAAAAAAAATAAGGAAAGAAACATCCAGCTGGCTGCCTAAAGCATTTAGATTTTGATAAATGATAAAAAAGAAAGGAAATAAATCTCATATCCAAGTCAATTGTTGCAATATTCCCAATTGATTTTTTGACTACAGAAGGAAAATCTTAGACATTCTAGAGTTTGAAAGCAAGAGGCATTCCACACCTTTATCAAGCATATCTCTGATATTAGGAGGGATTTTCTATCTTAAACAGAGTCAGAAAAATTTAATCCGGTCACTTGGTATTTATCGTACATAACATTTTGAAATTTAATAATCTGACACTAAACTAAACTGGAGACTATTTGCAAACCCCCTCCCTCCTACTTTAACAACTAACCTTAAGAACTGGAATATTCGTCCCACTGTCAACTGACTGAGCTCAGTGACCTCAGGTCTGGCTCCTTATCTAATCCTCGGGGATGCTTGTGGTGGCAGTACCCAGGTTATACACAGGCAACTGCCTGGAAAACTTTCTTGCCTGTGTGTCAGAGAGCTTGCTTCTGGAAGAAAACTGGTCTTACATGGTATCTCTTGTCCACTGCACTGGAGGTAAGGATRCCACTGGATAATACCAGAAGAACATTTGTACAGATTCATCTTTGTACAGATTCTTCCCTCAAGCTGATATGAGGACTGTAACTCAGCACAGGCCTGTGGCCAAACTCTGCAGAAAACATACAGTAAATCAATACTTTCTTGAATTTTCTTATCAACCTTTCTACTAAACACATTTACCTTTTATATTTTTAAAGTCCCATTTCCTTTACCTGTGATTTATTAGTATAGTTATTTCCTATTTTTCTCTGTGCTAATTCTCTCATTTCTGTGCATTGTTTCTTGTGAGCTACATTAAGTCTTTTCCCACAAAAATTGCCAGGACTTAGCCCCTTACTGCCATTCCATCCCCTGTATCATCCTCTGATAATGAGTCTTCATTTCTTCTTCAATTTCTTTGAGTTTGGGGTTTTTTTTAGTTTGTTTATTTGTTTCTGTGGGGTTTTCTTTTGCTGTATTTCATATATATAGATATAATGTATGTATATATGTATATGTATTAAATATGTGTGTGTGTGTATGTAAAATGACATTTTTAGTTTCCTCCATTTTTCCCAGCCAATGTGTAAAAATATTTAATTTGTACATTTTTATAAGCCACCTCAAAAATATAAGTAAGGCAAATTGTTAGGAGCTGAAGTACTTCATTTCAGAGAGTATTTAACTTGTCTGTATGAACACCTATAACTACAAAGCAAAGCTTCAGAATAAATGGGAGGGGAGAATGTGAACACAAAAGGTGTTTTATCCAGTTTTTGCAAGTTCTTGGARTTTAGAGGATATCTGAGAATTTTTGTTGCTAAGGAAACTGCATATTTTAGCTCTATTTTCAGACCTATTTTTTCTGATTTTGTTGCTATTACATCTTTCTTGAGAAAAAAATCTGTCTTCTAAATACAGTACAGTTAACATTCCTACTTGGGTAAAAATATTAGGAAAATGTATTTGAAGGAACATGTATGAGTACTAAAGAAATTGACAGATACTGAAGAAAATGTATTCTGCCCTAAAAATATTCAAATTGCCATAGTTTTTCAAACTGGTCCAGTCCCTTAATGTTGCCAATATTAAATGTTTAGAGATAGGTGAATATTCAGAAGGCATACTGAAAGGCCTCACTACACGATTTTTAGTTCATTTGTTTTTTCCTAATCCTGGGAAGCCAGTGTCCTTTCTGACAATAAATTATTTGGTTAGTCTCTTCACATTGTTAATATTCCATTGCAGTACATTCTGTTACTTATAATGGCATACCATTAATAGCTATTCTCAGAAATTAAAACATGTATCCATTTTCTGTTCATTCTGTGTGTTGCTCTCTGCACATGTTATGGAAGAAAAATTAGGAACTCTCATTTCACATTTCAAACCTGTTTAGGTAAAATATGAAAGAAATGAATCCTGATCAGATTCACTGCTTAGATATAAAGCATTATCTACTTCTATTACATCTTCTCTGGGACAAGGTGAAAAGAACTGAACTTTGCAATCTAAGAAGTCTAACTTCACCTACTTGCATTTACTTACCTTTACAACTCCTGGTAGTTTTGAAAACTCATTTATTACCAAAAGTATGGAATTATTTTCACTGCCAATTAGCTTTATGCTCATTAGGGAAAACAGTGACTTCTTCAGAAATTTTATAACTATTTGCAATAACTAGGATCATTAACAGACCATTTTGTAATTCTACTCAAAGAACTTGTATGTAACTTCATTTTCTGGAGTAATTTTTTCAGGCATATCTCTTGACTAGGAAAAAGACTATGCAAATATAACTCTTTATGCAAAGTTGAGGGTAGCTTATTTTGAGTTATAAATTTTTTGGGGAAACATGTTGGCCTGGAAAGCAATGCTTTTTTGTACAATGTTTGACTTTGGAAATGTGTACTCAGATACATTTTCTGTAAATATTTCGAATGTGCTTTGACTTTGACCTTGTGGAACTACCAAGGTGATGTGTTTTCCATTTTCCCAGCTCTGCACCAAGATTGCCAGTAACAGTTTGATTTCTTGTCTGCTCCAGTTTTTGAATTGAGTGATTGCTTCTTGAAAATTTTCATAGGGAAGGTGTTAAATACCAGAACAGTTATTTTTCATCATTACGAAGACAAGGAGAATTATTATGAATAGTCTTATATTGCTCCTATATTGGAAATAACTCTCCAAACTTCAGGGGATTTGGAGGAACATTAAACTGTCTGAGTCTCATGTTTGTTACGAAAGCTGAAGGGGTTACCARTTCTTCAGTCTGTTGTAGTATTTATTTTGAGACACCAGCTATTTGTAAAGTAAATGTAGTAGTGAGGTGTCCTTTTCCTCACTGATCTCAAATTTCAAATTCTGAAAATGCACTTAATTTTTGCCATTCTTCRCCTATTTCCTTTTCCTATCATATGTTCTTGGACAAAGTATTTTTTTAACAAAATAATCTCTTTCCCTTTGCTTAATATTTTAGATCCAATATCCTACACACTTACAAAATCATTGACTTAAAAATGCAACTCAAAATTTAGGGTTCAACTTAAGATCTCGCAAGGAATATTATCTTCTGTAAATTCCTAAATTTATAGGTATTACAATCTTGGAAAAACAAATGGGGTTTATGCATAACTAAAGAGGGCTATTTACTGTGCAACRGGTGGTCTTTGTCAATGCTAAAGAGAAATCAGATCAGTATATCTAGTGTTTATTTCACTCTTACAGAATTTTTGAGATATTATATATAAGAAGATCTTGGAGTCAATAGGAAGTAAACAGAATGAGATATATAGCTGAATAAAACTCCCATGATAAACTTTTCAAGTACTATTTTCTTCACAGAGGATATAAGTGCTCCCAAACCGACAACTGTACAGAGGGTCAAGATACCGTGTTGTTAGGATAATGTTGATCAGAACTATTAAGGTGTTCCTGACAAATGCCTCTGCTCTGTTAGTTTGTACCCAGTTAGTCTTTTTCAGTAGCAATCACAGGTAAAAAATTAGAATTTGACTGAGCTGTGAGAAACAGGAAAGGTGGGAAGAAAAAGAATCAACTTTCGCTGAGTCACACTGCAGAAAATACTGCTACAGACAGAAGGTGGAAAGGACCTGGCCTTCCTCAACGACAATCTCCTCTCAAAGCAAGATTCTTCTGACAGAATAAAGGAAGACAAATTTGGAGTGTTTCTCTTGAAGTTTGAAGTTTTGGATCTGGTAAGTTCACCTATGTGAATTGTTCAGCACATTGGAAGAGCAGAAAATCTACAATGACTTCTAGAAAAGCTTATTTTTCTGTATTGGCTGTGAAGATGAGTCCATTAACATAAGAATTTTAGCTGAGCACATTGGCTCAGTTGGATGAATCAGATTTTCTTTTTGAAGATCTACATAAATGTAATACTTGCAGTTTAAAACCCATGATATTATGAACCAGGACTATTTTACATTTTAAGTTTTAGTTTTTGTATTTCAGAATAATCAAATTAAATGTTTTAAAATACATTTTAGGATCMTTAAATTCAATTTTTCAGAGCTTATATTTTAAATAGAATTTTTTAAAACTGGATATATATTGATACAAAGTAAATGTTTGCAGATATCAGCAAATGCATCAATTTTAGCCTTTCTAAAATTTGTTTCCTTCTAGAATTTTTGTGTGTTTTAGATAATGTAGGTGCAACACTCTAATATTTTATTACTAGACAATTATAATAGTTAATTATTTTGCACGCAAATGTATACTCACAAGCAAAGCAGATATTTTTTTCAGTTTACAGATGTTAAAATGCTTTGTAATGTATGCATGAAATATAATATCTCAGTTACTAAAAGAGGTCTGTGTTTAGCCATAATGCTACTGTATATCATGTTCAGATTCTTGAGAAATTACTTGGTTTTTGACTGATGTGCTGTTGCTGTGTGATTAATAGTAGTAGCAGCAGTATATACATACAACTTACTCTCTTCTTTTGTGTTGTAACTTGAGAAATATTCAACTGCTTTACATTTCTGAGAGGAGCTTCCTGGGAACACCTTAGGAGTCAGACCATTCCAAGGTTCATTCCTGTTAGGCTGCATGCAGCCAGCCCCTGGCTCAGTCCGTGCTCTGTGAGCATCAATTCAGGCCATTTGGTGACTGTCAGCCTCAGCCACTGGGGACATTCCTCAATAAATACAACTAATGCCAGCGTGACCTTAAGAATCATAAAATACATTTTTTAAAATTCCTTATAACACTATAATAACCCTCTTAACATCTTCATATATGCAGGCTAATAACATCTGGCTCCTTTATACAAGAGATACAAATATATAAAATACTGAAGTGTCACCTCTAAATACTTTCTGTATATCTGGACACAAGATTCTAACTTTGAAAAGCTTATAATATCACAGTGAAAAAAATGAGAATAGTAGAAAAACCCTGCAATTTTCCTAATTTATGACATACTTCATCATCATTGAGAGTTCAGGTGAACCCTCAAATTTGTTAATGAACTGGATATTATCATTTATCAGTATGAAGAGAACAATGGTTAGGCAGGGATAGTTTCACTGAAGTTTTGCTTTAGGGAAACTCACTTTCACTCTGTTTTATCCAGTGCCAAGCACCAGCATCCCTGCTGAGGCTTCCCTTTGTAAATCAGACTCAAGACAGCCTATATGATGAATTGCTGCAGCAGTTTGTTACTAAGGTTGCTGACCCAGGCTAAAGAGTCAAGCTTCAATGTTACTGAGGTCTTCTTAGTTTAGTAAGTGGTGCCTGGGCTGGGTTCAGTTGCTCAGTCATAAATTTGAATTGTTACATCCATTGGTGTAACACAGGTGGCGCCAGTATCCCTGAACTGTGTCTGGGTTAATGAATTAAACAGAGCTATGCTTAATTACTGGGCAGAGCAATTACTTTTTCTTTACTAATGAATGATCAAAATAGTCCTTTACATTTAGAACTTTGGGACTGTGTAAACTAGCACTTCCTCAAACGCTTCTCAGTCACAGTTTAGGACAGTAACAGTCTTGGCTGGTTTTGAAGGCTGAGAGATCTTATAAAATGATATGTTCAGTTCTCTGGATGCATTGGCCTTTGTGTTTGGGAAAATACCTCCTCATACTTCATTTAGCAGAAAAAGTGTAATCATAGGGACCAGTCAGAAGGGAGTTGTTCACGTTAAGTCAGAAGKGAGCTCCACATTAAAAAAGGTCTCATCTTTGCCAATTTGAGTAGAAGACATTGAACGGTTTGTGTGTGATTCAGGTTGTGTCTGAGTAATCTGGTCTAGTGAAATGGGTCTTTTCCTCAAGGACAATCTTTACAGTCCCTTCCAACACAGGCTATTATTCTATGACCTTATGCAACTACTTGTTTTTTTCTTTTGGATATATACTTTTGTGCTTAAGTATAAAAAATAAATCAAAAAAAGCACCATGAAAGATATTTCCATAGATAGATGTATATATTATTTGTWTAAGTCTTGTGAATAAATGCAGGAAATGTAGAATACAGGAAATAGGAAAATAATTTTAGTATATTTATTTACTGCATATAACCAATTTTTTCTCTCCAAATTTCCAAATTATATTTGATGTGARCAGAATGGATTTAAGTCTTGCTTTGGGCAAAAAGAGAAGAAAACAGAGCCTGTCTTACCAGAAACTTTAGAATTGAACATGCAACATATTTTAGAGAGTTGTCTTTGCTGAAACAGTATGAAGCCTCAGCCAGTGGACATTAACTTTTAACACTGAGCTTCCCTGCAGTGCATTTCAAAAGAAGCCTGTAGACTATGTTTAAGAAGAAAAACAGGAGAAAAAGGATGCAGACACCAGAAGCTGTGGAGACTTTTAAAGTCTCCATGAGTTTTAAAATATGATTTGGGTTGGCTTTGGCTCTGAGAACTTTCATTCTGTAATTCCCGAAACAATTAATGACTGTTTGGTTTAAGGGGAAAAACCTATTTCTTAGAAAGAATCACTGATGATCAGCTGAACTTCCCAATTTATTCAGAGTGAATTTAAATCCCTCTGCAGTACAGCCAATAAAAAAGAGGTATTCTGACTCACAGTCCCACAATTAGAGTCAAAGAAGCCATAGGCTCTAATAGTTAGCTTTGAGACTAATTAAAATATCTAAAAAATAAGAATTCTGCGCTGAATTCAGTTGCGAAGTCCATACAATGTAGAAATACCTTATTGAAATATGAGACTGCACATTGGAAAATATCGTGAGAAAATCTGGAAACCCTGCTATCATAGACAGAGTGCTCATGAGAAAGGAGTGCCTTGCTCTAGACCTATCTGATATTTTCTACCACCTTGGGAAATATGGACATAGATACGATAATCAAATAACCTTCCTACTTTCCTGTTCCCTGCAGATAAATTACWCTTGCAAGCTGTAGAACTAACTATAAAAAGACAGTTTTGTTTCCTTGCAACTGTTTTTGCATTTAAGRAAGTCTCCAAAATATGGGTATGAGTAGGGAAAATCCAAATTTTCTGTATTAAAACCCACAGCTTTGGCTTGGAATAGCTTCAATCACCAAATTATTGAAAGTGTTAATCAGGATATGAATTTGAGCCATTAGTTATCTGCMTCCTCAGCTACTCCTTAGTATTAAAAGTGCCTTCAGCAATCCACATTCCTCTAGCTGGAATGAAAATGATTCCCAGGTATCACATACTGTAAAAAAAAAAATATTAAAGAGCAATTTTAGAAAGCATCAAGGAAGCTGTAATTTAGAAATTAATTTTCTGTTCTGGAATATTCTGCCAGGGCTGATAAGATCTTCAGATATACAAATGAGCATTCATATATGGTTTTGCTTAATTAGAGAGTCCCACTAAACATTAAAAGGTTKTGCTTAATCAGAGATTGTCACTAAGATTGAAAGAGAATTTTTGGGAAATATGAACAAAAATGATAATAGGACAGTCATCTTCTTTTTTTTYYTTTTTTTCTTTCCAGGAAAAGTTAGTCAAATAGATTCTACATTTGGTTGTAACATCAAATTTTCAATTTTCAAGTGACCTCATCCTTCCTCAATTTTAGTGGGGGAAAAAAGTCAAAGTAAAACAGAAAGACAGAAAACTACAGCCTTTTGGCCTGTTCTGTTACTGTTAAATACAATCCAATTAAGATCTCATATCAAAGCTACACAATCTATCTTGTTTACGTCTCAATGAATTGTAAACCAATTAATATTTTAAAATCAAGATGAAGTGGTTGTAAATGCTTCTAAATGTTGGATGAAGAGCCATTAAATATCTTAGAACATCAGTATTGTACTGTATTTTAATATTATATTTTTAAACATCTATTAATRTTATACACTTCCCTCTAAGAGATACCACAGTTTATCATGAGGYAAAGTGAAAAATCATCAAAATTATTCATGATTGTCTGTTACACCTAAAATCAGCTATTAATAACTTTCATAATCTTTTTAATATTTTTGTCTTTTATGCTTTTAATAAAGTTTTAAAAAAAGAAATCATTGCTTGTTTACAGAATATATTATCACAATTATTAGCAAAGTCATCAAAAATAGGCAAATAGATTCCTTTATAGAAATAATATTTTTTAAGTCTTGATGGTGGGCTTTTAATGAAAGGCATAAATCTAATCTCAATATTTTCAAAAAACCTGTTTCAAAACTGCTTAGACACTAAATACTTCTGTTTCATGTTGCAAATTAAAATTTCAYAACCCAAATGATGAGAAGATAGCTATTAAAATGCTGCTTTTAAAGAGACACAGAAGTGCTATGGAAATACAGCTTCTATCTTGTCTTTTAGAGGGTTGAATATAGAAAGTGAAATTGGAGCATTTCAAGAGAATCTACGTGATGAAAATAGTCATTACTCAGCACTAAGAGCAGGGTTATGTTCAAGAAAATTATTACATATGATAACAGGGTTGCTATTTGACTACATTCATTTTGCTAAGAGCATTAATCCTAGGGAATAGTTGTTTCCTATGGCTAGTAATTTGAGCAGTACAGAGTGGATAACCCCTTCTGAGATGTCTAATCACTTCAAAACACTCAGCATATCAACAAGTGTCTACTTTGGGCTTCCTCTGATTTTAAATCACACACACACACACACACACACACACACACACACACACAGACACACACAGACACACACAGATGTGCACATCCCCCCTTTTTAACCCCATTTCATAATATCTGGATTGAAGTAAAGGCTATGCTAAATAATCAGGTATGGTAAAGGATGAAAAGCCTACTGGGTTGCTGTTGAAACACATCTTTTACAAGGCACAAATAGGCAGACCTGCTACAGTCAAGCCCGTATTTCGAAGATTCTCTTTTGTGGAAAATCTCCCCAAACCCAACAGTTTTAAGTTGGAGTGAGCTGCTTAGGAGACACATGTGCTTTCAGCCTTGAATTATTAAAGCAGACATAAATTTTCTCCCCTGATCTTCAAAAGTTGATAATGTTAGCAAAGAAAACCAGGAACTGTAGCTTTAACCATATATTCTGCAGATTCAGATTATGCAGTAAACAAACTTTTTCTAGTGAAAAGTGTCCCTGCCCATAGCATTTGGAACTAGATGATCTTTACGTTCCCTTTCAAACCAAATCTTTCGATGATTCTAGGAAATCTGAGAACATTTTCAAGCAYATACTATTATATAAAACATTAGGTTCAACTTGAATTTGAAATATATTTGAATTTCTGTTAGTAATACTCTATATCTCTTCCAGAAAAACATTGATAGTCTGTATTTTARGTTAGATTTTTATTTAATGTGTTTCTTACTGCCTACTTTTTTAACCTCAGAAGACATTCTGAACTGCACTTCTGTTACTTAAACATCTATTTGTATTTTATTGCAAAACAGTATAWAAAAATAATTATATACAAAAACTGGAATGAATCATCTGAATTGGGTACCATGAAAAGTAACACAGTACAGAGTTGAAGAAATGAAACAGGTGAATAAATATGAAAAGGAGGGTTATCCTCCTTTAATATTTTCTCTTTCTTTTCTATGCTATAAAATTTATAATTATGCTGATGATTGAATTCAGATGATTTTATGCACTAAACAATGACAGACCTTTTCTCTGAAGAGAAAATAATTTTTCCCTCAGGTAGAATTTTTTTCTTTGCTAAACCYCTGACTTTTTTCTCAGAAAAAACAACAAAATTAGGTTTTTACTAACATATCAAAGCATCATTACTCCTGCTTCTGAATTGAATCTCAGCTGAGTGTGGGAGTAACTTCTTGCATGTGTTTTATTGCYTCTATGAAAATGAGAGCTGACTGTGGCAGGTTTCCTACATAGTCAGTGTGTCCCAGAGCCAGGATGGGAGAGTTATTTCTTTTTAGAGCAGCAATCACTACAAGCCTGATGCAAAACAGCCAGACACTTTCTGCATAATCTTTCTCTTCTAGATCACCACATGGTAAGAGGGAAAGAAATAAACAGCACAGCCAAATATACAYCTAATAAGTCTGAAATACCCAGCAATAATTCGACAATGACAACAACAAAAAGCAAGTGTTCACTGTGGTGCTGACATGACACCAATGCTGTGTTTCAGTAAAGTAATAATGATATATTACATAGTTTTAATGCTTACAATTGGTGTTCACATATGGAGCTCTTTGTTTCATGGTTTGAAGTATATGACAACTATAGTGGGAAATACAATTAAAGATTTGAAWTAGAGATATAAATGTGAATATAAAGAGAGTGAAGGATCAGAACATGATGCATTTCAGCAAGGTTCAATCAATATTATGATATGATCAACACTTGAAATTTAAGATCCTAAACCATAGCAATATAAATCAAGGAAAGAAGTTATTCACAGTCTTAGAATATGACAAGAGAAAAAACAATGACAAAATTCAAAAAAAGAAGTCCAAACTATACAAAAAGAAAAAAAAGAAAAATGAAAAGAAAAAGAAAAAAGGGAAAGACTTATTAACAGGAAAAGTAGTCAAGAAAATTCTCGGATTGCAAAGGAATTTGGGACAATCAGGATTGCTCAGAACTATCTCACATTAAATAGTAATAAGTTCTCCAGAAAATGCTGAGGATCAAAAAATACAATGAGAGAAGTCCTTTGTGGTTCTGTCACTTATGATTCATTAGAATTTTTGTTTTCTTGTTGATTTCCTTTATAATTGGCTCAGAAACAACCCTCTAGGCATAAACTGGATTAGATTACTCTATTAAAGTATCATTAGTTTAAAAAATATTTTCCCTCTGTCAAGTTTACTCTAGGATCTACTTTCAATGCTGTGGGTGATTTTAATTTAGATTAATCTCTGGTGATTTAATTGCATCCAGGTGTCATGGATGTCCTTATTTACTGTTTCCAGGGTTTTAGCTTCCTCCCTGGAATTGACTGCAAAAAATTGTGCTGCCCTGTTTTATTTTGTCTGGTAGATGGTAGTTTCAGACAAGGCATGCTGAACCCCCACAGAGCCATCACATCAGCATGCTCTCTATTTTGTAAYGATTCTTGAGGCTCCTCCTTTCTTTTTGGTCTGGAAATGTGATCCAAAGATTACAGTAGCAATGCAATATTCATRTAATTCTGAAGATCAAAAATCTAAGGCCTCCATGTTCCCAATGAATGCTTATTTTAAAATAGGGAAGAGGATAAAAAGGGGGTAAAAAAGCTGGTTCAGAAGTTTCATTGCATTGTGCAATGAAAAAGTAAAAATACTTCAAACTTGGCATTTTAAGAAGACTAAGCAGGGACAGGAGAAACAGAAAAAAAAGACTTTATCTCTTACATTCAGAACTACAGCCCAGTTCTGTTTTCACCCCCATTCCCTAGCGCCTTCTTCCTACCCTTCCCTTATCTCAAATGCTCTTGCTGCATCATTCYTTTAATCTATGGCAACAAAATCTAGAGCTCATCTTCCACTTGCAGGATGCCACTTTCAAATAAATCATTGATAAAATACTTAATTCAAAAATTCCTTTTACTTGTTATTGCTCAGGAGGTGTCACAGATTTCCATAGTAAATCAGTATTTAAATTATGTATATTTTCTCAGTAAATATATTAATAACAAAACTTCTTGCTGTCTTTCCAAGAGGAGAGAGAAGGAAATATTCTGCTTTAAATATTCATATAAATAAATGCATGATACCTAATCTATACCATGTATAACTGATAGTCAAATGAATATTATTTGYATTAACCCTCAGAAACATCTGTGATCTTAAAATACATCTTTGAAATATGGATGTGTGGTATTTATGTATTCACTTGCATTTCTCATGTCTATAAACACATCATATGAAAGACTGGACTGTGAGAACCCATGGTAATAAAAGCTGTAATGTTTTCTTCTATTTTTTTTTTCTTTTTCTAAACATGCAACTACATAAAACCTGATATGTATGTCATGGTGTTTGTACCTTTTTCTTTTTGTTTTAAAGTTTTTTTTCTTTTTGTTTTAATTGTTTTAAAGTTTTTCAGCTGCCACATTTTATTTTCAATTTTAAATGAAAATAAAAATTAGTAAACCTGAAATAAATAAAACAAATTTAAACAACTGAAAACTTTTCATTATCAGTAAGTGATAGGACGTTCAATGAAACACATACATATTTTTTGCCTACATTTGCATCAAAAGTGTTTGYATTGTCCGACCATTTGGAAGTTGTCTTGGAGGGTTTTAATGATTAATGTCCCCTTAGAGCTGTCTGAGATCTAGACCAAATAGCTAATTTAGATCCTCTTCTTCAAAAGTACTACTCTTCCAACCAAWTTTGATGAAATTTGGTGATCTAAAGTCACCATCTTGCACAATTATATGCAGGTGTTACTTACCCAGACATGTCTGAAGCCCTTTTGTCTTGACTGAGACAACCTGTCGATATTTAGGCTGGATCTCAATGGGAAAATTATTTGAATTATATTATTTTATTTATTTTTTKTAACTTTGGACACCTCTCTTCGAGGCTTGTCCTGAGATCATCAACTGCAGCGATATTTGTGCTCACATCTATGCCTGAACTGCTGCTTCCCATTAGACTCATGCAGCCTTGTCTAGTCAAAAGCCATCCAGGCAGGGTCTACAGCAGTTTTCAATTATGCTGGCTAGAACCTGAGCATGCCACAACATCCTGAGCAGTCTGTGATGCTCACAGACAAATTTGCCCACAGTGACCTTAGCCCTGGCCATAAGAYTCTATTCTGTTGTACTCTTCAGAGCTCTCAGGAGAGCTTATTCATCAGGAGTGAAATCATCAAGGTGATTCTGATTCATAGCCCATCAYCTCAGTCTCTTAATTTTTGTGATAGAAAAGTAGCCAAGGAAGGTATATCTCACAGTATAAAGCAGATGAAAGACAGTAAATCCTTTCTTTATGTGTTTGGCTCTTTCAGTTCTCCTCAGCTTCTACTCAAACAGAATGAACTTTAATTTACTAATACAATATAAATACCTACTTCAGATAACCCACACTTCAAGTACATMCTCCTGCTTTATGACATAAAACCATGTTTTGTTAATGGGGATGTAGTTTATATTCCATTTGGGGCTTTTTAGAATAAATTGATGAATTTTATTGGGTAAAATATTCCGAAAGGATTTTTTTTAATACATTGTAAACAATAGGCTAAGGACAACATAACTGTAMCAGCAAATAGTTTGAAAATTGTCAAAATTAGAGTTATATCCAGAAGCTTTGTATCAACACCTATATACTGAAGTAACAATTTAGATTAACTCTGTGTTATGGACCACCGTGCTGGGAGTTTCAGATGAAAAGTATATTATGTATGTAGTGAAAGTCCGTAGCCTGAATGCTGGTCATTGTGACATAAGAAATTATCTGCATGATCTAAACCCATTGATTTCTCCTAAGGAATATGTATTAACATATAGGTATACTCAAATGCTAAAGATGGATGGAAAATACAGACATTTTCCTAAAAAGTCCAAAAATTTTACTTTAAAGAAGAAAGATGAAACAAGTTAGTGTGGGGAAAGACTTCTGAAGGTATGTGAACTGAAGCAAGAATGCAAGGGAGAGGGTTTTAAAGAAAGCRTGAACACAGATTTTCTTTCCGTTTCCATGAGGACAATGAATGTTTAAAAAATCCATTATCCCACCTCAGGAGAAAYAGCAAATTGGTGTGATCACTGACCTACAGCAAATATTTAAGGCTCTTGTCAATGTCCCTTTTGGCCCACCCAGTCAGCCAGGGTTCCCAGTTCCACCCTGTGGACTCATTTAAACACTGATCTATGACAATTCAKCCTATTTGCTCCAAGGCAGATGATCTCTAACTGTCACAATCACCATCAGGGAACTTAGAATCCCACCTCGTAGAAGGAAAAAGTGCTGGTGACAATGCTGACCTCCCTTCTCTTTGATGTTCAGCATCTCATTTGTGCCAGCACTCATTGTTATACACTAAATCATAACAAGGAATTGATCCAGCTTAAAAAAAATGAAACAAACATAAAAGTCCACAAATCACAAATCTACTGTGACTGTGCTTCTTTGTTCACATATGCTTTGTTCACATAATCTTATGACATTTCTATTGGGAAATTTCAAGGTAGAAAATTGGCCAGTCTCCAAGTTCTCCAAGTTCTTTCTACTTTCTTAGTTTTCAGATTTTTCCACTTTATAAAGTTTCTGTTAATTTCTTCTTTTGCAAAATGACGAATTAAGCTAAAATAAAAATGCCATAAATAAAGACTTTAACATCTTGGAATAACAATATGGTAAAAAGGTCTCAATAGGCCTCCTAAGGCAATTTATAATATTGCAGGTAGACACTAGGCAATTTTTTTGACATTTCTATCTTTCTTTCAAATAWTATTCTTAAGAATAGGGAGAATTTATGTGTCAATACCAGTTCAAATTAGTTGTGTTACCCTTTTTATTTTCCATGGGGTTCCTTATTATAAATAAATGACCCTGATAACAGGTGTAAAATTCAGTGTATAAAAAAACATAAAATACCCTCTATTCTGTAACTGCGCTTCTATCTTTCAGGAAAGCACACTGGACGCAGGATGCTTACTGATTAGAGGTTACTGATTAGAGATAAGACACGTCCTTTCCTAAGCAATGTTGGTTTTTTTGTGCACATGGCTTTCTTKAAGCAAAAGCTGTCTCTAAGGTTTTTGTTCTTAGAGAAATGTATCAATTGCAGAATGCAGTATTATACATGGATTTGAATTARATTAAGTTCATAGCAGATATTTATTACAACTGCTTCTGTACTAGCAGCAATGAAATGCAGAGATTTTTGTTGAAATAGTTGTTCTCAGGCCAGAAAACATACTCAGATTATTAATCTCAGATACAGACCACATAAGGGAAACTGCATCCAGTTTTCACTTCCAGTACAAAGAAAGAATTAGATAAAATCTAGTGGGTTTAGTAAAAGGACACAAGTCTGGATGAGGCTACAGAACTTACCCTCAGAGTAACAGCTGGGGAAGCTGGGCTTGTTCAGGCTGAAGGGATGTGTTTGGGGTATCTAGTATAGCCCTGCCAGTTCCTATGAAGAAGTTAGTGAGAAGACAGAGTCAGGTTTTTTACTGAGAATGCAGGAATAGAAGAATGAATGACAGTGGTCATAAATTGAAATGGAAGCAGTCTGAATTACAAGGAAAACTACTTCACAAAGACCAYGAAGCATTGAAAGAGTCTGACCAGTGAAGCTGTGTACCTTTTGCTGAATGTTTTCAAGAWTTGCCTGAGGACCCTGGTCTGCTCTTACAGCTGAGCCTGTTTGAGCAGGAGGTTGGACTACAGACCTCTTGAGATCCTTTTCAGCCTGAATGATTCAGAAATTCCATGATACTGCAGTGAGTGGCTAAATAGACAAAGAGTCCAAGTTTTAAAAGGCAGTGAGGAGTTAGATATTTTTCTATTATCTGTTCTGGAATAAAGAGAATATACTTTGGAATATTTTTGGTTAAAAGCCAAAAAAAMCCCAAAACAACAAACCCAGTAACATTTCTTAAAAGCACACACTTTCCTACAGCAAAAATCAACTATTAAGGCAAAGACTAAACACCTGCAATTTGTGTCTACTCTGTCTACTTATGTAAAAGACAGAGGAATCACTGGCAATCTTTTTTGACTTTGAAAAATAAGCACATTATTTCCCCTGAAAATTCGTAACTGAATATTGGATGTTTTTTTCAAGTAGTATTGAATTGTTGCTTTATTATACTTTCTTATTATATCTTTACCAATTAAATATATATAGTATATATTTGAATATATGTGAATATAATCACATGTCAYATGGATATATTGGTCTACCTCATTTGTACATGGAACAATGGTAAATAAMAGCAATTTCTTTGTTTCTTATTTATTACTATTATCTCTTTCTTATCAGTTGCCATATGTCATTCAGCCTGGACACCCTGTATTATCAGACCTAAAGTTTTTCTTATTTTGTCTATATTTTAAAATAAATTTAAYATTACAGCTATGGTTTCTTGTAGATTTTATCCTGCATTTTTAAGTTATTTCACTTCAGAAGCTTCCATGCATTTTTTCTTTGGTTTTGATTTGTTCACACTCAGTTTACTTGTGTTTATTCCTAAGTTTTGTTGATTATTCTTCTTAATTATTGTCTTCATTTTCCCTCTTATTTAGGGATTGGTTTTAAAACTCATGGTCCTATTTCTGAGGCCACATCTTTCTTATTGCTTGACCRTAAAAATGTACTCACATATGATAAGAAATGGTTTTCTCAAGAAGATCACAGAATAAATAACAAGAAGTGACCCAGAAGACTGCTACTTCTGCTTCCATTTCCTTTGATTTAGTTATTAAACCATGCACAGAGAAGAGCTAAGGCAAAATGCACTATACCTAAATGATTAGCCTGGTTTCTTTTCATCCTGAAATTTCAAATACTCACATACTGAAGTTAATGAAGCATATATGAATGACTGCAGTAGTTACTTAAAAAGACATTGCTGATGGACCATGTTTAATCAGGGTACTGTCAGAAATCAGGTACAGTATCTTCATATCACAGTAAAATGAATAGAGAACTTAATTAGAAAATCAAAAGGACAAATCTGGGTTTTATCTGTTGGAAGGCATTGCTCTCAGACTTTCTGCATGCAGATTCATAAGTAAAATGTTGGGGGAAAAAGATGAATCTTGGCAGCATCTCTTGATAGGCATTTTGCACTAAAGCATCAAGTCATATTTCCCTGAGGACCAGCCCTGAATCTCTAAAAAGAGATTATTAGAAACAATTGAACAGAGATGTCACAGACCATGTATTACAAATCCTTGTGTCATATGCACATCAATGTGTATGTCATATGTCATCAATGTATGCATACACAAACACACACAAAATGTGAAAAAATAAACATGTAATTCAAGGGAAGAAATACTTAATAGCAAAGTTTTAGCTCTTATAGAATAGTACCAAGGGAACAATACAAAATAAAAATTGTTGAGTAATGGAAGAGATAATTGTACTAGATAGATGGACAAATATTTCTAATGCAGTACACAGGTCTACCTAGTTAAGATATTACCATCTACATAATGTAAATGGTAACAAATATTTGCATCTATGGAAACTATACCAAGATTCCTGTAAGGTTCATGGATTTTGAATTGTTCTAACTTGWTTTTTTTAATTTAGTGTCAATTATTGATGTGGTATTGTTAACATAAGGATCATTAATCTATTTGGCTTTATCATTAGCCTTCCTGAATATCACCTTTGGATATCACTGACTCTGTTATTTTCTAAGATTGATTTTAGTTATTAAAAAGGCGTTAGTTTTAACCACATTTGATTTAGGTATAGCTGAAGATCACATTAATTTTGTTTGTTTATTCAATATCATGAATAAACTTTTGAATAAACCACGAAACTTCTGCAAAAAAATCTTAGAGAAACCTGAATTTTAAATTCAACAATTAAAATAAATACAATATACTGCTATTGGTTTTTAAGAACAACACTTGTCTCATGGTTTTCAGTTAATCTGAACACCTCAAAGGTCAGGCTTTTGCCCATTCTGCCATGTCTGCTACTTGTCTTCCTTCAAGTTCTGCATATGGAAGTTTGATTTCACAAGTAGTTCAGTGCAGATCTTTGAATCTGGACAGCATATATTTTTTTCCCTGGACAGAACATATGGCTAGTAACAAAAGGACGTTTGCCATCAARTTGCTCAGAGAACTATAAGCAAACTTTTTTTTACCATGAACATATCAATTCTTCCTTTGAGATGATAGCAAAATATTATTGAAAGTCAGTATAAAGGAAAATTAACAACCAAACCTAGGATTGTGACTCTATATTACTCCATTATTTTCTTGTCACATGCTTTCCACCATACCTCATTTATGAATTATGGATACAGCTCTAATCCTGCAAATCAATCCATACTGGAAAATCAGCTAGAGCACATCTATGGGCCCAGATATCTAGATATGGCAATAAATCTATCACACTTGTAACTCATACCATAAGCTCTGGAGTTTGGGACCCTGGTTTTTATTCCAATGTCTCTTAGTATTTAAGGAGTATTTTCCCAYTAAACATACATGAAAATAACCATGAAGAATAAAGGGATATAATTAATGCCTTTGGTATATTTAAGGATGTCCAAAATCCCTATTACTTTCAATTATCACTTTAAATGTCTTCTATTTACATTAATTACATTAATTCATTGAGGTCAAAGTTTACTATTGTCATGGAACACACAAAATGGTTGAAATTTGGGCATTAAAAAGAAAATGCAGCCATTTAACAAAATCTTTTTATTAAATGCTGTGACTTTTTGATTTTGAAGCATCTCTTAGAAAATTAACAGCCTCAGCTTCTAATGTTTTGAAGGTAGTTCTTTGTATATAATTTACCTTGAGAAGATTAGCTTACAAATGTTTCAAATAATTTTGGTAAGAAAAAATAAGATTAAGAGCAATGTGAGCAAATTAAATTTCACAGGGATACTTTAGACACATTTATAAGTAACTTAGTTGAGCTTAGTCATGAATTTGTTTCCGTTCTTCCCAGAAAGAAAAGACTTCTTGCAGCTTAACCTGATTTAGTACACACTCATACATCCAGCACAATAGAAAATTATGAGTTCTATTTTCCTTTTGTGCATGATTTCCTTTGAAATTCATTCACAGTAAAACAATTATGTAATCTTATATTATAAGGATATATTGTCTATTTGAGGTCGGCTGAATAGAGCTAACAACAAAGTTGAAAACAAGGAAAAGAGGAAATTTCTTAGAGAGGCAAAAAGAAAAGATCTTAGGGGAGGTCAAGAAAGCTGAATATGTGGAGGACTCTAGGAAGAGTCTTGGCATAGGTAAAATTTACCAYTTAATGTTCTATGTAGGAAATCACTTCCACGATGTATTAAAAAAAACAAATGAATAAGAAAACACATAAATAAATATTTTGTAATCAGTTGAGTTTTTTTTTCATTTGAAATTTCAATGTAATCTTTTATATTGTTTAAGAATTTAGTAYCTTCTATATATTAGCAATTAGTACCCTTCTATTATTCTGATTCTAGTTTCTATTTTCAAGGCCATATTCAGGATTTCAAGAAGTCTATGATCTTCCTTCTGAAAAGTATTTCCCAGCTGCCAAAGGCACAGCAGAATTCAATAGACATCTAGGAAATACTATGCTGCTTAAGGGAATGTTATAAAACTACAGGCGGCAACAGACATCTACTGCTCTACACTGAAACAGAAAACAATGTGTAAACTTGCATAGATTGTTGGAAACTGTTTTGGGCATATGCAATGAATTTACTGGTAGAATATACAGATCTTGGATCTCTAAGGCATCTGACTTTGGCAGCCTCTGAYGATCCAGAAAAGAAGCATTTCATAAATACTATATACCTAACAAAGTAATCATAATAACAATAACAGTGAAATAATTCTAAATTGTTGCAATCCATGTTTGTTTTATACACAGTTTAAAAGAATTCAAACCATCATTCATACAATTCATGAAAAAGAATTTGAATTTATGAGGCTCCTAAGGAATTCAATAGCCCTTTCTAAACTCAGGTGGAAGAGTGATTTTTTAAATCTATCATTGCCTTTCAAGTCATAAATTGTGCTGTTAAAGCAATCAAATGGATGGAAAACTAGAAGAAAGAAAACACAATTATCATGCAAGCAAACATGATTGAAAGCTTTTCAGAATTTTAAAGATTTATAAATTTCACATATATCTTTGTAAAGTATAGCAATGTCTACTTAAAAATAGGAWGCTTAAAAACCATTGTTTGAAATACTTCTATAGCTTGTCAAAAGTATGGGTAAATTGAAGATCTCTAATTAGATATTTTTTCTTTCATATTTTATACAGTTTATTAATTTTAGATGTTTTGATTTTGTTGTTGTGTTTTTTTTTGTTTTCTTTTGTTTTTTTTTTTCCCTTAAGTACTTTATACTAATAGCTCATTTACCAAGCTTCAGCCTGATGCAATTTTAAATGTCTGAGTCATTTTAAGACCTATACTCAGGATTTTGATTGTGGAAGAGTCATATCAGTCTTACCTATATTGACTTTTCTGGCAAAGTGATTATAGCAAAATAGATCATCCAAGAGGAATAAAGTTAAACTGTCTTAGTCATGCTGTGAGGAAATGGAAATAAAAAAAATTAAAGGGAACAAAAAATTTGGAAGCATAAAAGGATTTATGAAGGCAGAAACAGAAACCTAGACATGATAGCTGTCTTTCAATCATTGATGTGTTCTGTGCAATCATACATATACACATGCATCAGACATTCAGGGTAATATCTGACATGCTGCAAGAATTCTGTATATTACCAGAACACCCTGAATGTTACCTAATACAAGATACTGGTTTATTATTTTTGCTGTGGTTATAAATGAAAGCTGAAGAAATGACCTAGGAAAAAGTAGCAATGAAGAATAGCAAAGGACAAAATAGCAGAGGAGTAATTTTGCATTTTATTGCAAAAGCACATACAAAGTAGGTACACTGCACCACTCTGTTTCTAAGCTGAATCTCCTCAGCACTAAATTATCTAGCTTTGGTTGTCAGACTGTGAAGTTTCAAGCGCTGCAATAAAAAATGCACCTATTTTACTCCACTTTATGGCAAGAAGCATATCACTGAAAGTTTCAGAGACCTTTCTCTAGTCTTTTAGTGAAAGTACTGAAACTGCAAAACTATGGAATTTTCTATGCTTTTCTAAGGAGATTTAAACTAGGTTTCAGTTAAAATTATTTTGTCATTTTTATGAAGTCAGTGAACTAGTCAATGAACTTAAATATAGTGCAAATTAAGAAGTTTTATTCATGGTAATTCACAGCTAGTAAAAATTTGGACCAATAGTTTGAATGAGTAAATTATGTTCTRTTGAAGCACAAACTTCATTCAGCATCATGAAAACATCCATCAGTTATTTGACAGGGTAGAATGGATTGCGTGAGAAAAATCAGATTCCATTATATGTCCCCCACAGAACAGACTCCTGAAAACCTTTTAGGTAAGAAATAGGTAAGAAAAAAATGTGTGATTGTGGCTAAATTATCAGATTTGTGATTCATCAACTCCTTACCTCCACAATTGTTCAAAAAAGAAAACAAAACCATGGAGAACAGATGAAGAAAGGAACCAGACAGCCTGTCATTCAAGACATATCATTGTGCAATGGAGAAACACAGAGTGAACTGAAAGACTGCTCTCATCTAATGGTGCTAAAAGATAAAAAAATACTGATTTTCAAAGCAGGCAATGAATGGATTTTTTTATTTATAAAATACAAGGTGTAACTCAGATAAGAGCCCATGATCTTGAGAAAATTTTAAAACAGGAAAGTGAAAAAATGAAAATTTTACAACAGGAAAATACTGGAAAAATGGAAAAGGAAAAATAAAGACAGTAAAAAAAAAAATTTTAAAACAGGAAAGTGAAAAAATGAAAATTTTACAACAGGAAAATACTGGAAAAATGGAAAAGGAAAAATAAAGACAGTAAAAAAAAAAAGAAGATAAGAAAGAAGAAAAGAAAAAGGAAACAAGAAAAAAGAAAAGATAAATAGAACCTTTTCTCCCTTAACTGGACCTCTAGCCTTTACATGACCCAAGAATTAATACAGACAGTAAAAGTGATGGACAATATGCAAGCTTAGGGAACAAAATGTAGGAAAGACCTGTAACTACCCTGTGTATATTTAAAGCAAAATAGCCAAAAAATAGCAAGAAGTTTGGTACATATATATGCACTAACATGAGTATTTTCCATTTTAACCACTATGCATGCTACTGACACTAGTCAATAACAAGTTCACTTACATGAGAGAGGTTAATCCTTATTACATCAGGGTCACTTRGAAACTAAGATGGATTTCCTCTGTTTGAGCTTTGTTTTATCTTTTTTTTATATTTTCCTGTATAGCTCAAGACTGTCAAGCGACAAAGCAGTAATTCATTCATTTGCAGATATATCTAACTGCACCAATTAGCAGAATTTTATTTTTTATTGAGTCTGAATTATCTTTTGAGTATAATGAATGAGTGAACACTGCATCCACGTTATCTAGCATCTAATTTGCACTATGATAATTTAAAGTTTCAGTTAAGGGCATTTATAGCCAARAGCATTCTATCAAGGTTTAATCATTGATGTTCTGTTGTGAAGCACAGATAATGCATTAATTTGCAGACTGAAATTCTGCTTTCAATTTATATTACCCCATATAATGGAGAAGAAAACAGAAGAAAATGTACCATACTGTGAGAGTAAAGTACCAGGAAAAGCATGTGTAAAAAAAAGTAAAATCAAGGACATTCCAGTGAATGACAGAGCATGTGGCTCGGACAGGTGAGAGAGCAAAGTTATAGTAATAACTTAAAGAAAGAAGAAAAATCCTTCTCTGAAGCACAAAGCATGACTAAAAACCAGCAATGTACCTCAGAATTTTTCATCTTCCCATCAGAATTTTTCATCTTCCCATTTAAATCTTTGTTTCCTAAAGGAATATTCTTAAGTAATTTGAGGAAAAATTTCTCCCATAAGGACAAGTAGCATCACACTATTTTAAGGGATTTTATAGATGTACCTGTTACAGCAATAAATTAATGCAAACATTTATGTAGTCTTGTTTTGCTWGCATAAATAGAAATTTAGAAACACAGAATCACAGAACAGTTGAGGCTGGAACAGGTCACTGCCATTCATCTGGTCCATCAATCCTCCCTGCTCAAGCAGGGCCACCTGGAGATGACTGCCAAGGACAAGGTTCAGATGGCTTTTGAATAGCTCCAGGGAGCAACATGGCTCAGTGTCTCTGGACAATCAGTTCCAGGGCTCCATCATGCTTACAGTTACACATGTTTCATGTGGTTCAGAAGAAATATCCTGTGTTTCTGTTTTTGCCTACTGATTCTGGTCCTGTCRCTGAACACCACTGGAAAGGGTCTGACTCTACTTTGCACACTTCCTTCAGATCACAATGAATTTGGCCTCCCAGGCCCTTTTCTGAGAAGCTCCTTTCCAGCTGTGTGGCCCCCAGTGTATATTGTCATGTGGGTTTGTTTTCTCCCAGGTATAATTTTTCACTTCACCTTTTGAATTTCATTAAGTTCTTGTTGGACCATTTTCCATCCTGTCAGAGTCCCTCTGGATGGCAGCATGACCCTCTGGTGTACCAGCCACTCCTCCCAGCAAACTGCTGAGGGTATACTCTATCCCT
This sequence comes from Cardinalis cardinalis, assembly GCA_014549065.1. Classification (NCBI taxonomy): domain Eukaryota; kingdom Metazoa; phylum Chordata; class Aves; order Passeriformes; family Cardinalidae; genus Cardinalis; species Cardinalis cardinalis. The sequence continues at coordinate 9,888,731 of JACDOX010000012.1, forward strand.
CACTAATAAAGGTTTTAAACAGTGGATCAGTATTGACTCGTGGGTTGCACACCACTGGTGACTTGTCTCTTACCAGTCTTTTAACTATTCATCAGTTCACAGAACCAGTCTTTTAACCATTCACAGAACCAAGTGGTGGTGCAGAATAATGAAAACAACACTGTATTTTGGGGACAAATACCTAGATGAGAGTTGTTTTGAACAGAAAAATGTGTTGAAAAGAAAAAATAGGAGGTCCCATTTTAAACTTTTTTGTCTTATGCTTCTGAAGCGAGTGTGGGGAAATGTTTATGACAGAGGTCATGTAGACTCGCTTGTTAGCCGAACAGAGCTGGAAAAGTACTGAAGATAGTTTAGCTGAAGTTTTGCACCGGCAGATAATGTGTCCTTGGGCCTAGCTGGGTATGATAACAAAGTAGACAGTGCGGCGTGAGAAAGAGGAGTGGTAAGCCCAAAGACCATGGGAAGATTGATGTTATAACTTAACCAATGAGTTACGTGGCTTGCAGAATATTCATAAGCTTATTATTGTGTGTATAAAGTTTGATGCTCTACCGAAATAAACGGAGCTTGCTGAACTCATATTGAGCCTCCGAGCCGCCCCGCACCCGACAAGCGAGGAGAAGTTGAGTGGTGTTATTCAGCTAATCTATAGTTAATTTTGGTTCAAAATTGTCTCCTAAACCTTTAAAAATCATTATGAAGTCTGAATACTAGAAGATATAGTGAATATTTTTACTGCTTGAGAAYGCACAAAGAATATTTTTGATAGGAAAACTCTAACAGTCTGGAATTCTATTTGACAGTTGAAGCTGTCACTGCCACAGAAATGAAATTACAGTAATTTACAATATTGCATTTTGAGAACTTCTCATCTATTTTACTGTAACTCCCACTCAGCTGCTCAGTTACTCATACTCCTTAGTGAGGCAGATGGCACAAATAAAGAGAACAAGAGCATGAAAGCCAATTGAGATAAATACAGWGAAGCTACTCGCAAAATTGACTTTAGCTAATTTATTTATTGGCTATCCAGAGAAGATTCAGATGGGCAAACACTGGAAAAGGCCCCAAACATGTCAGTGTTTTAAGTTGCATTTGGACAATGCCCCTAATAGCATGCTTTAACTTTTGGAGAGCTCTGAAACAGTCAGGGATGATGTGGTCAGATAATAGTTTTACATCATTTCCAAMTGAAAAGATTCTATTCTATTCTACTCTATTCTATCAATGTACTGACAAAAAGATATAAAATTAAAAAATCTTTCCTCCACCTTCCCCCCAAGCTCTGCTTCACCCCTTTGATACCCATTACTCTCCCTACTCTCTCCTAAGGGATACAGATCGTATGGAGAGGTTATAGTCAGTACTCAGTGGCTACTCTCTCTCAAGGTTATAGTCAGTACTCAGTGGTTACTTTCTCTCACTGCCTTTTCACACTTCTCCTCCACTCTGGCATGGGTTCTTCCATGGGCCACAGGGGGAGCTCTCAGCTTTGGAGCCTGCAGCATCTTTTTGCTCCTTAAATCTTGGTGTTCCCTCTGTCATTTCTCATACTTTTCCCTCTCTTCACTGATGTATTTGATGTTTCTAGAAAAACTCTGTTGACACAGAGGTGCTGACAGCTTGGCAGGTAAGATCAGCTGTGTCCTAGGCCTTTGTCTGGCACTGTGTAACCCCTGACCCCTTCTCAAAGCAGCCATCCCTGTTACCAAAACCTTGCCATGGACAGCCAATTCTCATATAAATTTTCTTCCATAAAAGGAGAAATATATACAGTTACAACACTTAATTACATCTCAGATCTCATATTTCAGTACAGATTCAGAAAGAAAATTTTATATTAAGGGAAATATAGAAGATAAAAAATGTAACACCTTAAAATAGGATGAAATAATTTAATAGAGAGCAGAATTATAACTATACATCTTACAATCTTCCTTCAACAGCAAAAAAGTAAGTTTCCCATATCTTCTAAAATTTCTGTCTCTCCTATGTAGACAAAACCTGTGATATACAATTGCCAYTTTATTTTACTTTCACAATGTCTAGAGATATCCTTGAGGATAATCCTCCATTTWAGATAATTTCATAATGGTTTTTGTCCCATGCGGAAATAAGGTCACCAATTCCAGTCAGGAACTGGAGGAGGAGAATGTGGTGCRTCTAGAAGAGACCCCTTATTGTCAGAGCAGAAGATTATAGTGGTCTGGTATGATGCTCTTATTATTAAAGAATTATTATTTCTAATTGGCTAGAGTACAGTCCAYTTGAAAACACCAATAGCAGAATCTTAATTTGGTTTTAGTTTAGTTYTTAAATTCTTATGCAACTATTAAGATGGGGAAAATGTCTTTATGATCTTGATTATAGCACTGTATGCCTCAAACCTCCATCATGGTTTTTTTGATAAATATATAATGCAGCATTAGCTGAAACAAAATGTGSAAAGCACATTTCATTCAGAATATCTGCTAGAACAAATAGTGAAACAAAACACCTGAAAAACTTATTCAGACATTTATTGAATTATTAGGAGGTACAGGTTTTCAGAACTAAGAGCAAGTATAATACTAATTTTCTTCTTTGGTGTATTTCAAGACCCATATGAATTCATATCACTTCTTCAGTGAGATATATATTGACACAAATTAGGAAATTTTGTTACAATATAGTGAGATGATGATTTTTAAAAAATGTGAACACATATTTATCAGATGGCTTACTTTGAGACTTACTCTGAGCATATTTATAATAATTAATATTAATTTTAAACTATTATCAGAAAATAACATTAGAGAATGCAATCACCATATGAGTTGCAATATGCTCCTAGTGAGAACCCAAATTTACTTTGAGAATAATATCTGGTTTGGATTCAGAAAGTAACCAATATAAAATTGAACTAATAGATATAAATGAGACTCTCTCTATTTGCTATATGAAAATCTGAGAGTACTAGTTATGAAGAGTAGCAAAAAAAAATTACTCRCATGCTTTTGACTATGGCATAATTCAGTTTATGAAGCCATGAAAAAAAGCCTGTGTCCTGTTATCATATTTTTGTCAGTGAACAGTACATTTTCTATTAAGTTATACAGTGATTGTCATTGGSTGAATAGCATAAAAAGAACTTCAATACTAAAAGCTGACTAAAGAATTCCTAAAATATACTAAAGCACCACACATACTTAAATGTGTTATGCAAACTGGGGCATGCTTTCCAGGTTGTTATTTAGGTTTCCAGAGTGGAGCTTGATTCAGAAGCTGATAGGGTTAGTAGGTCTCACTTACTGTAGTTCTTTGGTGTTTATTTTCTAAAATAAATTTCCACTAAGGCAAATTAATTACACAAAGTACKAGGTTATTATGCTTTTTCTCTATTTTCTCATTATTCCTAAATGTAGCTATTGCTTGATGCTATATTTTAAGTCATTATGTTCCACGAGTTCTCAGAGAAGCCTCTAGCAAAATTAAAAATCAGTAAATAACAAGCAAAAGTCTGGTTTCAAATAATTCAATGACTCATTGTTACTGGTCACAGTCTTGATGGACTTGCCTCCTTTATGCTACTAGCCTCCATTTCTCTTGAATGGAGTGCCAGAGAAATGGTGAAAATACAAGTTCCATTACAAATTAAAGCTGCATGGAGATATAGATTGCACTTAGAGTTGGGGAGGCCATGAAGACATTTTTTTGTCCTTTAGAATGAATAAAGCTCAGCTAAATTCCCACTGCCCTCAGTGTTGCATAGTATCCACCATATGTTTATACTTCAATGAAAAGCGTTAGAATTAAATTCATTGTAAGTAGCAATGAAAATTTCTGRAGTAGCAAAGTGCTCTACATTAGCATTTTCATGGTTTTTGCTTTCTTAAGTGGAAAGACAGATTGCAAGCTGGAGGAAAGAAATTGCTTTTGTTGAGCATCAAAAAAAGTTATCAGTCAAGATCTTATTTCACAGCCTTTGATATTATCAGATTTGAGAAGGATCAGAAGAAGCTACCTTTGGTGTATGTAGGAATAAGTCTTGACAATTTTCTTGTTTGTGATCTGTTTGAATTTTTGTAGATTATAAAACACCCCCAAACCAGAGTAATTATAAAGTGGCTTGTGAGCCATATTTTCATGATTATTGAATTCATAATTAATTTTCAAGATAATTGTGTAATTTATAAACACATTTACCTGGATATTTACAAGACCATTCTAGATGAGAATTCCTGGAGGCCAGTAAACTTTTGTCAGTGAGAAAACACGCTGTTGATGTGGACTATACTGCCAGATAAATGGGTACAAATATTTTTTTTCTAGATGAARGTAGCTAATATTGTTGCTGACCAAAGCATATGCTTCTAATATCAATAGATATTTACCTCCCTTCTTGGGAGTTACTTCTAAGCTCCATGAGCACACAGTAAGGTGGACTGAAAACTGGCTCAATGATTTTCAGGGCAGCACTTGTCTTTGTTGAACCTCAAAAAGTTTACAAAGACCCACTTCCTGTGCTTGTCCAGGGCCCTCTGGATGGCATCCTATTCTTCAGGCATGTAAACTGCACCACTAAGCTTGATGTCTACTCTTTCACCATAAAGGTCATCAGTGGCCTCTTTTTCTATGATTTTTAAGTATGAATTCTTCTCAACTCTTAATACAAGTAGCATATAATTTAAACTTTTAATGGCAGTATTTTCAGTTCCTTTCTATTAAACCACATTTCAGGACTCCCTCCTTTGGCTTTTTAAACTATACTTCATATTGTTAATAAAAAATGGATTTATTAAATGCAARTTATTCAAGAGTACAGTGAGAAACAAACACCGAATACTGTTAAGAAAAGGTATCTAAGAAAAATTGTATTTTATGAACAGAGAGAATATTTCATAAGAATATTTTTTAGGATTTCTGTTTACACAGAGTTACAGCATCACAGAATAGGCTGAATTGGAAGGGACCCTCAAGGATCATCAAGTCCAACTCCTGGCTCTTCACAGCATCATCCCCAAGAGTCACGTGATGTGCCTGAGAGGATTGTTCAAACACTTCTGAACTGTGTCTGGCTTGGTGCTGTTTCTGATATTGAATAAAAAAGGGKTTTTTTTTAACGGAATATTTTGGACAAAAAAGTAATTCTAAATTTTTAAAATATGGACACTTCCAACTTTTTGGAGAAAAAATTTGAGTTCAACACTGAGCATCCCATTTTTGAAAATCTCTTCTCAGTAGTTTGTGCTCAGGATGATTCAATGTCTGTGACCTACAAAAAAAAAATAGAACAGCAAATTCTTCTCAGGCAAAACATTTAAGGAGATGATTGCTTACTGTCTCATTCTGCGTCTCTGTTTTCTCACTTTGACAACAGTAAACACTATTTTCCTCCCTTGAAATGCATAAATCCAAATTTTACTGTGAAATCATATAATCATAAACATGGCCTAGATGAAAAATAAAGCAAAGCAAATGAGAAGAAAATACTTTTAGGAAGGAATTGTAAAAAGATATTTAGGAAGGGACAAAAACACACATGCACAAACTGAGAGTGGTACTCTGACCTCTGTCAAAATATTCCTTGGACAGTAGAGAATAATAAACAGTGACAGAGAGGGTGCAGTCAAGCTTAAATTACTGGTAGGTAAATTCCTAATCGATCAAAAAGTCAAGACTATGAGACTTGTAGGTAAACTTTTTGAAATAGCCACTGACAGTAGTGACATTGATGGTTTTTTTATCTATATGAAAGAAATTAATGATTTTTTAAACATATTTGTCAATATACAGGCTTAGCTTYTAGGGCAGGAAAACACTACAGGCTCAGCTTTGAACTAGATCACTATTTGGCCCAGTGCTCTGTTACTGTATCATCTTCTCGAAAACTCTAGTTGTCTGACATTTCTTACACGTTCAGGGCACCCATATTTTTTCTCTTAATCTCCTTTTAAAAATCATAATGACTTCAATGATAATATTTGAGCTGTTTTTCTTGTGGTCCCAGTGTCAGCTTCCCACTGTCACTGGCACATGTCAATGTGCCCTAGGCATCCACAGTACTTTTGCCAATCTTCAGAAACCTGTCTTTGCTTGCAGAAAATATGCAAGTCTGCAAGGCACAAACTTTCAAAGCACCCTCCCAATTCTCCTATTTCCACACCACCATCACCCACACAGAAAAAATATCTAGTTTTGGATAGGAGAGAAGAAAGATGCAAAATAAATTTACAGCGAAACTTTGAAATCTAAAACTTAAGTCTGTATTTCTGGGGTTTACACAGCTCAAGTCAAACAAAAATATCATCAAATAAGGTGGGAATGAAAATATTTCAAGACTATTCAGATTAAAGAAAGGAACCCTTGTGTTTGGAGAAGGAATGTGGTTTCACATAACCTCTTTTATCTGCTTCAGTGCTTGAGTGACACTTGTGCACAGCCAGTTTGGATTGACATTTTTCTTTGGATGAAAAAAAAAAAAAAAAAGAAGCTAGACAAATGTTTTTCCAGGAAAATTAATGATAAACTAATTTCAGAAATATAGTCAGATAAACCCTAAGGAATCCTGGATTCTTACCAAGTTTCTGTATCTTCTGCATTTTCAAATTATTGTTCCTGTGTCCCTAATCACTTCTCTCAAGTTGTCTTATGTCCAACTAATTTAAAAAGATTTACTTTGGGATTTTTATGTTTCAAAAGGGAAGAAATGTCAAGTCCATCAGTCTGGGTGTGGATACTATAGGTAGTTTGTTGAAATGATGGTCTAAAATGCAGTATCTTCCCGATACCTGTCATATCTCAAAACATATGAGTTAGCAGTTTATCCGGATTAGGAATATGTAAATTGAAATAARTTTTAGCTAAAAACAAAGGGGAAATTGTTCCAAATCCACACTTATTAAAGCTCCAAGAACTGTTTTGTCTCAAGGTAAGACTGATAATGTTTTAAACAGTTTATGTTTTTTTTTCTGAATTGTTTCTGATTCACTAAAAATGACATTAACTTAATGAGACTGTTCCCCTGAGGAGATGGTGTACAAAGTTCCCCAGTTTTGGAGGACAAACATGTGTGATCTTTCTATGTTTCTGAAAACATTTTTTTGTTCTGTTTCAATTCAGTAGAAAGCTGTGAGGTGGTTTGAAAGTCTCACTAGGAAAGTAGAAAGGAAGTTATTTATCAGAGTTGCTATAAAACACATGATCTTAATATTCAATATCAGAAATACAGAAACAACACAGAGGTATAAAAAGCCTTAGTGTGTACCAACAGCAAGGCTTGCCAAGCTCAAATAAAAAATAATTTAATTTTGGATCTGGATGAATAAAGAATGCCTCCTTCCTAATGCTACATTGCTGTTAAGGAGTTTTATTTTACCTTTTTTTTTTGGTAAAAATATCATTCTGCCTTGATTTCTGCATGTATTTTCTTAAGGGAAATTTTGTACATTTGATTTGCTATAAATAAAATTTAATAAAAACTGTAATGAAATTGCTCAAAATATAACTACTTTCATCTTTATGAGAATCAATACATTTGCATTTTTTCAATACATTTTTCCAACAGATTTTGATTTTATCAGATGCTGATCTTAACCTCTGTTTACATACTGTGATGTGATGCTGGTCATGTATGTTCAGTGCTCATTCACATGACTGCTGTCCAGAAGACTGAAAAGTTACTTAAAGACACTTCTGAGGMAATTCTTTCCAGTTATAGAAATTAGCCCCATTTAAAAAATGAATAATTTCCCAATTTTTCTGTTTTTCAACAAGCTGGCATGTCTTTSTCTTAGAAGGTTATTTTTATATTATCACTTGTATTCCAAGTGCTATTCTAACAGAATTAAAACAAAAAAAGACTATTTTTTAACAGTAAAAATAATTAAAACAGAACAGGCTAATTTTTTAAATGGCAAAAATAAAATTTTCTTAATACACAGAAATTTTCACTGAAAAATTACATTTCTGAATGCTTCTTTTTGTCTATTAACATATTGATATATCTTATCACATTGTGTATATAACCCAAGGAAATAAAGGCTAAAATTTATAAGCATATGGTTATTTATTTTTTTTAATCTAAAAAAAATGATAGAGCATGTGGAAAAAGTAATGAAAAACACWATACAGTTGGGAGAACCTCAACGTAAATATTAATTACTATTTTTCATACAGGTTTAGTGCCTTAGGAACATCTAATTTTTAATCACTGAGAAAGGTTTTCTTCTGTTGACAATGTTAACAATACTATCTCTGCTCAGTACTGCAGCACACGAATATTTTGCATTCTGGAACAAGAACATTTCAGAATAGAAATATCTCTAATTTGCACTTAAGAAAAAATTAGAGGCAAACCCCGCTCCAAATTAAACCCACAATATTAGACATTTCTTTCTTAGCTTCAAAATCTTAAATGAATCTCCCACAATATTTGGTCCTCTATATAGGCTGAGCATGTGAACTCACATTTAGCTTCAAAGTCCTTCTGAAAACTCAGAAAAAGGCTTTTTCCAACCTTATTCTTTGAGGAGTTTTGGGGACTTTTTTTAATGTAAGATACTGTGAATACTGTTTGTCAGCCCAGTTTTTTAACTGGGGAAGGAAATTATGTTCTGACACATTCTGTTCAAAGTAAGAATTGGGGAAGAGAGAAAGTATCAGTTGAGTTCAATAATGAGGGGAATATCACCCAATTTCATGTGCAAGGAGAAGCAAAATGGCTATTATGAAAATACTACTCATAATAGTAGAAGAAAATTGTAAAAGTCAGTGGATAAATACAGCAAATTTCAGCTTTCTTAATATTTGAAAGAAAATTTTAATAGTATGCATTTATATACAAAATATTTTGCATGACTCCTTTATATCCCATGACTTGTAAAATTATATTTTCCATAACAGTTTCAAAAGTGAACATATTTTCTTTTTTTCCTTTCTTTTACACAGCTCTGAAGCAAAATACATCTTTCAAAGGAAARCCCTACTGCAAAATCACAGCAGGTAGATAAAGTCTTGTAACTATATTCACAGGTTTATTGATAAATATAAGTGTCTATTTTATTCATTTGGGTTTTTTTTAAGTGTTCCAACATAATTTTTTTTTTCTGTAAGTGTAATAGCAATGAGTTGAGCTCTTAGTTTTCTTGTAAGCTTTTCTTTCATTTATTACAAAAATTATGGAAATTAAACATAAACAAATTTGAATTATAATGACTATAGCAATCTAATTCTATCTAAGATAAAAAAATAGGTATAGATTTAATGACTAACAAAGATATCACCATGAACTGAGACATAGCTGCTGAAAACATGACTAATCTCTGTGATTTATAGTAATGATGGATTTCTACAATGTCAAAATATGTTTGAATAATTCAAGTAAAATAGTAATAAAACATCCCAAACAAAACAAATGACCACAGTGTGTATCCATAATGRGGTTTAGAGGATTTTTCATTTTGAGTTTCTCAGAATCTACTGAGAAATAATTATGGAAATTTCTAGGACCATATATCTACATATAAGATTTGCTAAGAAGATCAACATGAATATAAATAAAGTGAGAATAAAGAGCACAACATTTGCTATRATGTACTCAGACAATTGAGAAAGCAGACAAACCTGTTCCTGATATTAACAATACCACTGTTTGGCTTGTCAGTGGGAGTAGATGAAAAGACTCTGACAAGTCGGATAAGAACAATAAGGTAATCACAGAAATYAAGACTAAGTTTGAAAGGGGTTTGAAATCTTGCTTTTAGTCTTTTGGTCTCTATAATTTTGTTTCTGGATCTCCAATTTTGAGCATATACAAATTAATTTTTTCTTCTTTTGGGGAATGTCATTGGTGTTGCACCTGTCAATAACAACATGGGTTATTCCTCACTTGAGGATTTGTATACAAAACTTACAGCCAATGGTCATTTAGTAGGGTACAGATATAAAAGTGTACCAACATCTGGAAGAGAGAGTATTTGCTAAATATTTTTGTAGCTTTTGCTTCAATTCYTATGTTGAAACAAAACATTATATGATTAACTTTATCATTATTGGAAAACAAAGAACTGAGTTTGTATAAATTGACTCAATCCACATAGAAGCCTTGTGATTAATAGGCTAGCACTGCTTATGCTGTTATCAATACTTTTGTAAAATTAGTACAATGCACAAGAGCTGCCTCTACAGATAAACTCAACCTTCATAGGTTTGTGGTTTGGAGGCACTCTGCTACCATTTCTGTAAACAAAACAAAATTTTTAAGTCATGTACTAGACAGAGGTATAAATTGGATAGGAATTAGAAGCTTATTTTATTTATGAGTAATTGAATTTCATAAGCAATACAATCTGCCATGCAATTTTGCAAGAATTATTAAACTTCAGATTCCTCCAGGCATGGCTTAACACAGAGAATTCTTAAGAAAACATTTTAAGAAAACCAAACTCTTATATATAAAAAAWTACATTTTCTAAAATAAAAATTCTGCAAATATTATTTTTGGAATACTGTCATTGAGAATTTTGTGCAAGGACCAGACCACACCACACTGTAATGTACAACCTAAATTTATTTCCTAAGCAGGATGGGCAAAATGAGTGAATAGCTGTTCTTATTGAAGACAAAAATATTTTTTTTATTTCTTGTAATGGAATCACAAAATCTTTGAAGCTGGAAGGATTCTCTGGAGATCACAAAGTCCAGCCCCGCTGCTCAGAGCAGGCTCAGTTGTGATATATTGCTCAGGGTTGTGTTGAGTTAGGTTCTGAATATCTCCAAGGATAAACCTTCCACAACTTGCCTAGACAGCATGTTCTAGGGAGTAAATATCTCACAATTAAAAAAAAAAAAATAAATGGAAATTTCTGTATTTTATTTCTCCCAATTGCCCCTTCTTCTCTAATTTAGAGAAGTCTGGCTTCTGATATTGGCTTCCCCTTATCAGAGATTTTCATACATTGATGAGATTCTCCCTGAACCTTCTCCTGTTTGGACTAAGCAGTGTTGATCTTTCTGTTGCTTTTGTTTATAAAGGTGTTCCAGTTCCTCAATCATCTTTATGATTTCTTGTAGGCCTTGTTCCAGGTTGCCCATGTCTTTTCTACTGGAGAGGCCAGAACTGGACGTAGACCTCTGACAGGGTCTCACCAGCAGTGAGAGGAAGAATCACCCCCCCCGCTGCACCTGCTGCCTACGTTGCTGCTGAGTGACCACAGGGTGCTGTTGGCCTTCTTTATCACAAGTGTACCTCGCTTACTTATGTTCAACTTGTTGCCCATCAAGAACACCAGGGCCTTTCTGAACTTTCCAACTGCCTGGCTCCAGCACGTACTTGTGCATTGAGTTACTCCTTGGTGGGTGCAGAACTTTGTGCTTGTCTCTGTTAATCTTTGTGAGTCTCATCATGATATTTTACTCACACACTTCACGTTCATGTAAAGTAAGGGCCAAGCCTCTCCTGTAATTTGTGGCAAGTCCCATGGACCAAGCAGAAGAATTGCTTTAATTACTTGCTGTGTCCCCATCCTTGATTGTCTAGGCTTTTATGTGTGGAGGTTTCATCTCGGGTTTAGACTCCTGTACAGTGTCACATATCAGATGAATATGTCTCCCCACAYAGGGCCACAGTCTGAATTTTGGGGTGTTATGTTTGGTTGGTTGTTCTTTGTTTTGTTTTGTTCTGTTTTTGTTTTTGTTTTGTTTTGTAATTTTTTGTTTTGTTTTGCTTTAGAGCAGATTGTGGGTATTAGCTGCCAATTTACTTATAAGTTTGGTATTTTCAAGCTGATCTCTCTTACTTTCCCATTATATAATGCCAAATCATTATTGTTACATTTGTGACTATTTTCCTTTAGCTTCTGTCCCAATTGATTGAGAAGAATGTAAATCTGACGACAATTGCTCAGCAAAACCCATTCATGCCTCTCTGTGTAGTAATTTAATTATAGCAATAATCTAATCAATTAGGGTTGATACATATATAAATACAGAACAGATGTAGTCCAGATCTTCTATGTTTGAGTAGTGCTTTCAGATTGACTTCTTCCTCCAACAAATACAGAAGAGTAATTCAAATATTTTAAATAGAATTTTAAAGTTTTTGAGAAACAAAATAGCAAGTATTTTAAGGATAAACTTTGTACAAGTTTCAAATAACTSGTATGTAAATATAAATCTAGCAGTGATGCACAAGAGGCTCTGTGCTTGGTCAGCCTCATCTAAGCTCTAAAATTATTGATTGCAATGAGATCTATTGCAGATCTGAAGAAAAAATCCACCCAGAGTCAGTCACCTGCTTTTCAAAGGTAACAGTATGAGCAGCTAGTGGGTAAAGCTGTGCAAGAGAGGGCTGTGTTAGAGCTGTGCAGGTTCTTCTTGGACACTTCCAATGCATCATCAAGCAGYGACAATTTGATTGATACTGCACGCATGTCATGGTTTGACACTGGCACAATGCCAGTGCCCCCATGAAAATACCCTCTCCCTGGTGTCTGCTGTGAGATGTGACCAGGAATAAGCAAAGCAGGCCTTCCCTTAGAAATAAAGAAGACTTTATTAGCTAAACTACAAAGAAAAAAACTAAACTACAAGAGGAAAAAAAACACACAAGGAAAATGAAAACTGCACAGAAGCATTTTCCTCCTCCCATCAAATTTCCAATACAGCTTCCAAATCACCAACTCTTGGTCCAGCACCACCCTTCAGAATACCCAATCCTCAGTTCATCAAGAGGAGAAGGAGTCCTTCTTTGTGCCATGATGGCCTCTTCCTTCATGTCCAGTGCTCTCACCACTAAACACAGACCAGGGCTGCATCCAGGGTTGTCTTTTAAGGATGCCTTGTCCCGTTCCAAAAAGAGCACAGTCTCACCTTTGGGACGCCTGTCCCTCCCATATTTTTCACCCCCTGGGGCCGAGGGGTCTCAACACTGAATTCTTTTGGCTCTGAGCCACTGCTCCCCCTGGATGCAGTCTCTGTGTCACAAGGAACATGGCTCTGTCCATGGCTACACAAAAGAGTCCAGCAAAAATGCCACTCCATCTTCTCCATTCCTCCAACATCTCTCTCTCTCTCTCTGGCACAGGCCTTCATCTCACTTACTCAATTCCCTCTTCATCTTCTGCTCCATTGCAGGAAAGGTAAATGCTCTGCAAAATTTTCATTGTCCACAAAAGGGTTAAAACTYGGGCTCTGTCCACCCACAGAGACTCCCACAAGCAGTCAGACACCTTCTCGCTGCAACCCTCCCCCTTCTCCGCAGGCCGGGCTGTGCTGTCAGCACATGATATCAAATTTCAAAGTAACAGTCCCAGGCACAGGCTCTCTCCCTCTGTCTCCCGGGGGGGGGGGCCCGATGCCTCCTGGCGCTTCTTTCTCTTCCACCCTTCCAAGGCCTACCTCTCCCAGCCGCATGGCCTTCCCCTACCCCTGCCCAGCCAGCAGCTGAGACGGGGGAGAGATCCGAACTGTTTTCCCACCAGAAACCCAAGAGAACCTTCCAGGGGGAGAACCCTGCTTTAACCCCGTGTTCTCAGGGGTGGATCCAATGCCCCAATGGCCGAAACAGCTGCCAATATTAAAATCTGACCACCCATTGGCTTGACCACAGGATCCCAGAAATCCTGTTTCCTGTCAAACYAGCACAAYGCATCCTTTCCCTAGAAAGTCCACAAAAATGTTGTATTACTGCCATTCTTCTAGTATTTATGTAGCTTAGTAAATACAATAGTTGGATGGAAAATTTATGAAATGGATACTAAAATTGTAAACAGGGAGAGGTAAGAAAGGGGACAGATGGAATGAGTTATGTACTAGATAGAAGAAAATAGACATAGAACTTTAATATCACTTTTGCTAATGAAGGTTTTGCTTCTTTTTTTCTTTAGGTGCGAGAAAAAGATTGGCTTTTACTGTTGTTTCTTCCACAAATGTTATCAATGTTATGTGTTGTATTGTACTCAATTACTTTAGTTTGCACTGGTGATGGKAAGTGTGTACTGGGCACATGGTATCTCCCTCACACCCTCCCTCCCTTGGTGGTCTCTCCACAGGTGGTCCCTCCCCTTACCCCTCCACAGTGTTATTCCATTGGCTGCGGTCCTCTTTCCCTGCCCCCATCATCTGGGGCATAAAACCCCCTGCTGGTATAGGTTCGATCTCTTTGCTTCATGGGCAGTCRCTGACCAGAAGTGTCCTGTCTCAACCTAATAAACTGGATATTCTTCTGCCCGAGGCAAAGAGCACTTCTCGTCTTTTTTCTCGTTCATGCAATTCCATGTGGGCTTRATTCCCCAGCAAGCCGGATTTGGACTCATATAAGCCCGGAGAACTGCGGATATTGCAGTTATTCAACAACTATGTGTGTGGATGTACATTATCCATACATTATTTTCATAACCTTCCGTACTGCAACATATTCAAACCAGCCAAGAAAATCAAAATTGCAAGCATAAACCTTAAAAATCCTTAAAATAATGATCTTTGGTASAGACCTACAGTAAAAGACTACAGAAAATTGAAATATAGTGTATGAAGAAGACTACAGAACCAGGTTTCGAGCTAATGTATTAAAGTTAGGGAATGTAAAAAACAATCTTTAATGTGAAATTCAAAGAGTGCTGCTCTTTCACCATGTTACACCCCCGTCACCCTCTCTGTGAAGCCCTAATTAGGCCTTTTGACTACTGTTATCAAGAGACTGATGGCTAAACTCAACAGCTAAATTCTACTTTGTCTTATATTCAGAGCAGTCATGCTGAAATCACAGCAAGTCAGTGMAGAATTTATTTTAAATACGTACTTAGAATCCTGAACATGTTCTCTCTGCATTTTAGCTACTCCATCTGTATATTCATGCTGTATGACTTTTCCTTTTACTGTGCCACACTATATTTCTGCAATAATAGGTAGGAATCATTTATGAGGACACAGTTAATGGGTATTCTTAACCCTAGCTGAAAGCAAATATAGGTTCAGGTAAAACTTTGGYATTATGCTTAGCACACTGTGATAGGAGCTGCAGTGCAGAAAGGCTAMTTCTTGTACACAGAGCAAATGGCAATATTCTGGTGGCTGTATCTCAGGAATAATTACAGCTGCCATCATAAAAATAAGCATGTGGCACCAGAGAAGGTCAGTTCCCACAAATGTTTAGTCTAATYTTGTTCAGACTTTTCAATTTTGCAAATAGGTAAAGGTACTGTGAGATTTACATACTTGCTGAGATATCACCATCCCCTAGTATGAACCATTTCCACTAGTGGAAAAAAATAAAAARGATGAAATTTGACTGACTGCAGAATTTACCTCCTCAGAACAGTTTGCATTTTTGAGAAATATTATATCTTGAAATAAAATTAAATAGCTAAAAATMATATATTTAATATTATGTAAAAGTTAATTTAGACCTAATGCAAAAACATGAAGTTGACTGACAGACTCTGATGGACTAAACTGCTTAAAAATCTTCTGCAGGAAATAATCTATTTTTGGACAMAAAACAACTACTGTTTTAGTCAATGAAAAAATTCTCATTGTTTGCAGTGGGAGCAGACAATGGACAAACTCTAAACAGAAAGGAAGGACCAGAAGATTTTGCTGCTGAAAGAGGGATTAAGCAACTGTAAAAACACAAATCGCCAAATGCAGTTCTGGCACAGTTAGATGAATAAAATTCATYTCCCTTAATGTAGGCTGAAAAAAAGACAAAGCCAGAGGATATAACAAATTCCTTTGCAGCCATTTGTAAAAGTTTTAAATTTATCATTGTGAAGTTTCATTGTAGTGTGCAGACCTGGCAGGTAGGCCCTGCTGGATTAGCAGCAAACATACCAAACTCGTTCCATATCAGGAACAGACCACATCAGGGATGGCAGGAGCTGCAGGTGGGGGTGGTTTTACCTCTGACTTGGAACAGATAGCATGGACTCCTCTTGATAGCAGTTGACAAATAGAGGAGGATTAAGAGCTACCATTCTTGAAATACAAAGACCTTTAGGTCACATCTGTTAATCTGTAAAATAAATGTTCACGGAATATCTGATGACCAACTTGCACAATGTAGCCCTCACCCACTGTTTCAGATTCTCAAACATTCTGAAACAGCATAGCCACATCTAAACTCAGTGAGATGAATGGTTTCCAGCCCTTGATAACTTCTGCCCATGTTCAAGTTCAATGGGAAATAACTGGAAAAGAAAAACCAAGACCAGGAGAGATGCTGTTTAAAAAAAATTTTTTTTTTTTGTTTTCCTTCTTCAGCAGTATTTTTAAAAATAAAAACAGAAATTATCACATCCCTACTAGTTTGAACATCAAGCCAGAGAAAAATCACTTGCAAAGACAGCTGGAAAAGATTTACCTTTTTTTCTTAGAGGCATGGAGTATAATATAGGTCTSTGTTTTATTGTAGTCGGCCCTCATACAGAGAAACACTTGTGAACAAGTTGGACCAGTCTTTCTTGATGTTTCAGGCTCAAAATCTTAACTGTTAATATGTGCAGTGTGGAAGAAAAATAATTTTATATGTCCTCTGTATTTCCTTCAATAAAATGTTGAGCATCTTCATCACAAGGAAACAAGTGTGAATGACAATACATTTCAACTGACTTTTCTGTTACTTTTTTAAAGGARTTTCTCTACAAGCGTGTTTAAAGATTTTGAATTAAAGTACAATCAAATTTCCAAAAAAGGACCATTCAAGAAAGGTACAAAATACAGTAATAAATTTTACAATGTTTCAACAAACTCTGGTTATTCTAATGATTGATATCAAAATGTTTCAGGACTATTATTCCCTATTTTCATAAYTGAATTAATTTTATTGTGATTGTTTCAGTGAAAAACATAAAAAAACCTTCCTGCAGGTAACACGACTTAAAGGAATACTAGAGGTGTTAAAATAACTCCCCAAAATCTTTAAATCAAAATTCAACTTTTCTTAAAATTAGACTTTTTGAAAAATGAGTCAAGGTCATATCAGCTTTTCCTTTACTCCAGTTGAATATTTTTACCTTGTCGTGTCTCCTTTATTCCTACATACAATACAAAATATTAACTGAGCAATCCAATTTGCTTTCTGTAAGGTTGTTTTGAAGATTCTTTTTCCCTTTGTTTATTCACTTTCAGTCCAATGAGCTCTTGTGCTTTGAATTGTAACAATTCTTCTGACAAATACTGGGTTTGTTTTTMCTGTAAAAAATTTAGAGGTGTTTACACAGAAGTGAGTGTTCATCATAACTCTTTAAAGAAAAGGGGAAAATATAATGGCCAAAACTTGTAAAACTGGGCCTMAATCCAGACTCTAGAAGTTGCATCGCAATTCCCAAAGACATTGTCAAACATGATAAGCACGTATTTGTAGTCTCACCTGAAGGATGCCAAATTCCAGCTGATGACATATGAACTGCATTTACAAAAAGAAATTCCTAAGTCAGGAGCTTGCAATTGACCAGATTTTTCAATAGTGCTGAAAATCCTGTTCATGGTCTACTTTAGGAGTGAAGTTTTGTGCCAAATGAATAAGATTCATAGATCTTGACATTTTAAAACACAGTCTTTAAAATAACATTAACAATTACTACATACTGATATACRCTGATCATTTTATATCAGTCTAGTGAAGATGACTTTATATTTGGAAGGTAAATGCAGACAATTTTGATTGCTTCTGGAGGAAAGTCAATACTAATACTTTTGTATTCTCATCAACTACATAAGCTAAAAGCATCAACCCTCTAGCCAAGTCACTCAATCTGACAGCAGGAACAATACTGAAGAGGCTATTATCCTGCAGTTAACCAAGCTAGTCTGACATGCTCTACAAAATACAGATTGGAAAAAAGAAATCATATGATGGATCTGATGCTTGATTGTGTTCAAAATAGAAAAAAAAAAATTTTGTGTCCTTGCAACAGAACAGTTTAATTTATTCTTCAGTCATATAAAGAAATGTATTTTCTTTTGTTGTATTTGAAGACTTATGATTGTAACAATCAATTACTGTGATAAGAATTACTTACCAGATTTTAAAATTACGGATTACATAACATACATTAGCATTAACTCCTTACAGGCTTCTTCTTGTGCCTGTTTTGGTTCTACTTCAGGCTTTTTCTAACAACTAGGGAAGAGTACAGGCATTCTTCTTATCTAATACCTGAACAGACCAAATCATACTTTCATCAGTTAATACAGTTACACTTACAGAAAGTACCCTCAGTTTCATGTCAACAATTGTTCTGTATTACTTACACACACAACTGATCTTCTGAATTTGTTTTCATGCTAGCACACCATGGGTCTTCCAGTTGTTTGTATTTTCAAACACAGTTTCTTTTATGAAGTTGTAACAGTTTAACACCTTTAGTTATTTCTCTTCTATCCATCCTGCTGTGATTCATTTTAATTCAGWACCACATTCCCATCTGTGAAACATGATATTAGATTATAACTTGGTTTTTAGATATGGARTCATCACAGATATCAGAGAGGAGTTTTTTGGTTGTTTTTTTGGTTTGGTTTGTTGTTTATTTTCCTAAAATAGTAAGCTTATTGTGGTGGTGGTCGCAGGGGTCCCAGGAAGAGGGAAGAGACGAGGATCTGACTCCATGTTTTAGAAGGGTTGATTTATTATTTTACGATATGTATTATATTAAAACTTACTAAAAGAATAGAAGAAAGGATTTCATAAGAAGGCTAGCAAGCAAAGGGAAAAAATGGAATCATAATAAAATCTTGTGACTGACCAGAGTCCCGACATAGCTGGGCTGTGATTGGCCATTAATTAGAAACAACCAACATGGACCAATCAAAGATGCACCTGTTGCATTCCGCAGCAGCAGATAATTATTGTTTCCATTTTGTTTCTGAGGCCTCTCAGCTTCTCAGGAGAAAAAAATCGTAGTGAAAGGATTTTTCATAAAAAGTGTCTGTGACAGCTTATAAACTCTTCATTGAGTTATTAATAATATTWACTGTGTAGCATCATAATCAATAAGTATAAATCTGCCTGTAAATTTAGAAGGAAGAAAAATTGTGCTTGGCTATCTGCAAAAGGCTTCAYTGATTGGACAGCAGTATTTTCAAACTTGAGACAAAAAGAATTGCAACTAATTAAACTGATGAAGGGAACAAATTTGCAGTCTTCAGTACTTTGTTCTGACGTGAAAACACTTTTTTATTCCTTCTGATGATTTTATTTGCATTTAGTGTTTCTGTCCTAATCTTAAGATTAACTACCATCATGTCTGATTCTGTCTCCAATTCTCTCTCTCATGATGTCACCTTTGTAATGCAGTTTGTTCCTCATTCTCCCAACTAGATCCATGGTTTGTTTTTGCCTTCCAAGCTCTCCCTAGCACAACAAATGTCTTTGAGAGTTAAGCTAAAAATTTCCTTACYTCATCTTTGGGTCTACCTTTCAGAAAAACTTCCACAGTGTTTTAAAACATTAATCCATCAAATCAATAATATATATTTTATGCATTGTGGTTTGAGAAGARAAAAGGTTCAGTTGCAAATGGATTTGGCAAACACTATTTCTAATGTGTCTGTGGCAATTTCATTGCTTCTTTCTACTGTTCAGTCTTCTTACCAGAATATATTTGAAAATATTAGACTGAAGAACCCTAATCTAAAATACAGACCTTTCGTTCGTTTTGCATTCTTTTTACAACCTTTTTGATGATGTAAAATTATACATTGAAATTGAATATCAAGATATTTTTTTTTATCTCCCACACAATAGATAAGAAAAGAAAGATGAGTTTTGAATGAGGGAATCAACATTTGYTTTATTTTTGTGAGCATTTCCAATAGAGTAGAAATGTTAGAGAATTAGAATTTAACCTTTAGTTATTCTCTGAGCATTATACTTATTGTGTGGTTGAATGTGTCTTAAAGTATCTGAGCAAAAATTATATATAAAGATTAAGAACATCAACCATTTTTTCATATATTAGAATTTTTAAGACAGTGCCTAGAAAAGTGCAAAACTGACCATTGCTTCTTATAAGGACATGGTTTCATTAAGGAATGTTTTTCACAGAACTTTTTCATGCTTGTCAACCCTAATGTATGTTTTCTAATTAATTAAGGACTAATTGAAGAAATTTACTGTAAAATGTAGTGCAGAGGCTATTAGCACAGCTGAAAAGAATCTCTTATTCAGAACTCACTGAGATCTAAAAACAAAATAGAAATAATATTCTCTTCTCTCATGCATGCATATTTTAAAAGTGTAAATTACTAGTGGCTAATTTTTGAGACATTAAGGGAAGAGGAGCTTTAACTGTTTCATTAAAGTATTTACTCAACAGTTTACTTTTTATAATATGAAAGAGGAAGGAARCATTATATACACATTTTCATTCCACTGATTTTTTAGTTTCTTCAGAAGACCCTGGTGATCTTGCTTAAATGAAAAATGTCAAGTTTATTCCTGAATGACTAAAGTCTCTACATTGACTTGTATGCTTGTACATGCRTGTAAGCATCTGCCTTGATAAGGAAAGATGTCCATGTCAGTCTGACATATGYTGACAATATGGGTATATGATGAAAGGAAAGAGTACTTACTACCTACAAGAAAACCACAAGAATACCTCCTCTTAATGCAACATCCAGAGTTCAGAAATGAACTATGAAGAGACTTCTGTATTAGGGCTCCCTCAATGGGCCTCAGAAGCCTGTTTTAAGCAACTTGCTTCTGTTAAGAGTTCAGAAAAAAAGGTATGCAGGGTAAATTAGTGTTTTGTTTAGACTTAGCCATTATACCATATACCTATGGAAACACTCCTTTTGGCTATAATGAGAATGAAAACTTCACATGATCCCAGATAAAACAGTAAGTAGGACATTTTAGAAATCTCTTGTATAAGTTAGTGTTTACTTGGAATTCTGAAGTTTGCTGAATCAATTTGTTAGATACTCTTAATTACACGTGGGCCATATAATTGTGTATGGGTGTGCCTTAAAAGCCTCCTGTAGATTAAGCATGCTAGCACTTGTACATCTTAGAGAAAAGGTTTTAGATTAAATRTATTGGAACATAACCAGATATGTACAAGTTACTGGGGAGAAACCTCAAATTCTGTCAGCTAAGTCACTGTAATTCTGATAGCCTGTGTGTATGACAGGGATAATATGGAAAGTAACCCTAATCCACTAGTGGCAAAAGTTATTTTTAAAATGTAGAGGAAAATTTTAGAGCTGATGATTAGTTTAAAATTAATTTCTAATAAACTGGTGATTCACACCATAACAAAGTATATAGAAATAGTGTCCCAATATTACCGGATGGGACGTGCCTGGGCTYGTCTGGCCCTTGCTGCTTGGCCAGTGGCGGCAGCTGTGGTGTTTCACCTCAGAGACACCCCTGGCTGGCTGTATGATGCAGCTAGGCACTGGAACAAGTCCAGGCAGGGTAGAAACTCAGTTTACCTCTGGTGGAAAGCATTCAGGCAACGGTGAAGAAGAAAAGGAGAGGATTCTGCGGAGGGTTTATATCCAGAGTTTACTGCTACACACAGAATCCCGACTGCATGATCTCAATGTCCTTTTAAGCCCAGGGGGAGGGGGCAGGGAAAGGATAGGTGAGCTACCAACCAGGTGGGAGGAGGGGAAGGCTCAAGGGATAAAGACACTTGGACAGGCCAATGAACCCGGAGCTGAGTGGCATCTTTTGAACTTCTGCCAACCACACCATGCCCCTGCTAAAATGTTAAGATTGATGGACAGCTCTTGGCAGGAGGGCAAAGGGAGAGGGGAAAGGAGAGGTTGGCACMCCTGGGGGATTGGGCTAGGTGAAACAGGAAATGGCATCACACTGCAACAACAAAGCTCTGTTATAATGCTGGAAATACCACTGTGTTACAGCTACAAGCTTTTTTTTTTTGGAAGAAATATAATAATGCTAAYGAATACCACCTTGAAAAGAGTCAGTATTAGTGCTTGCTACTAATTAACTAAGAAATTTGTTGCACCTATACATCTTCAAAAATGCATTTATCTATAAGATGTAAAACCACAAATGATTATGTACAACATATGCACAGGTATATAATTTTGTAGTCTGAACTCTACTTATCTAATACTTGTAAGAAAGTGTCTTAAAAATACATTTGCCGGGTGTTTTTAACCACAGATCTTTTCCTTTTTCCTGTYATGTAAGTTTAATAGCACATATATGTGCATACATTCCATTTAGCATTGAGACAATTGGTCACTCTTCTGGTAAACATCAAACAGGAGTAGAAAGATCTGCAACTACAGGAGATGATGCCAAACTTTTGTCTCATTTTCCATCCMCAGAAAGTTCTGCTAGTACTTTCTGAATTGATTTAGGTTGAGATGGTTTAAGTCCATTTCAATGACTATATCTACATTTATAAAATAGATCCAAAAACCAGTAAATGTTAYTTCTTAATACATATCTCAACACAGGTTGCTTATCTGTTTGGGTAAGTATGTATCTAAAATAACAACCAAGGGCCACTGAGCAGGTGTCTAAGAGTAGGAAAAAGGGCATATTCTGAGTTCATTACCAGTCCCATAGGACAAGAATCTTCCTTTTTATTTAAACAAAAWTTTCTTCTAGACTTAAATTAGAGAATACTTTAATAGGCAGCATTTTAAAATTAATATTTATGTGTAAAATAACAGGGTTTTTTTAATAACATGATACTGTATTGCTTTTTCTATGATTTCCAATATTGCAGCAGCTTTAAAAAAATAGATAAGAGTTTTACCTGGATATTTTTTTAATTAGGGAAACATTAATAAACAACTTTTCTGTCCTTTCAAGAAAAACTCTTAAAAATGGAAGTTGTTACAAGTGGATGCTGTTTGTTTTTTTGTTTTAAACAACCAAGAGGACCAAATCAAAGCATTCAGGTATATTCCCTGCCTAGAGTTCTTTAACTGCTAAGAGTATACCTCCCTTTTTTGAGGAAACAGTGACATTTAGAATTTGGCCCTGCAAGTAGATAAGTTGGACCACTCTTCTCCTCTTCAAAATGTTTTGCAATACATCTAGCTCACATGAAACGCATTCATCTCTGGGAGATGCCAYTTCTGACTGATAGGATAAACATCCCTACTGGTCTAACATTTCCTTTAGCTGCATAAAATYTTTCTAATCCTGTGAAGAAAAATAAGCCCATGAGTGGTAGTAGATGAGCAGATATGACACTGGAACCTTTGACTGTGTGGAGAGASATAAATGAAAACCAAAATTAACATTCAGATATTCAGCATCTGCTTTTTCAATGATGTCAAATTTCACCTTATAGAGAGAGCATGTGCTTCAATGTGTTCTCATAAATACTTGTATATCATGTATAGTACTAAACTCAGTAGTTATACCAGGATGAGAATACATGAGGTAGGCTCATGCCTCACACTCAATAGTGGTCTCCTTGGAAGAAAGAAGGAAATAGACATGGAAATCATCAACTCATGAGGGCACTTGGAGGCAATAACTGTATCTGTACATACAACCAGAAGAATAACTCAAAGTAAGTTATCTATGTTTTGGGTAAAATCAATCRGTTTTTAAATTGTGTTTGCATCACATCCTCATGGGGAAAAAAATCCAAAARCATTCTCTCAAATTGTTTTCATTGTGTAATGAACAAAAAGTATAGGAATGCACTAGTGAGTGGAATTCCAAGCTGGTAAATTCATGTAGTGGTGTGAAATGCTGCTCAGACCTTACCAGTAATGAGCTCAGGAAAGCACTTTTCATGGAAAAGTAGTAGTGAAGGGCATTTGAGAGCCTACACTCAAAAGGCAGCTCCCTGATAATCAGAGCTATTTGAGAAGCTTCAGATATCCTTAGAGGTCTTCAAGAAAAGTCTGGAAGAAGGATCAGAAGACTAGCTGCTTCAAATACCTCTGTTAAGAAACCTCATCAGAGGCTTCTCCCCTTCTTCATGTGAAAGCTATATCTAACCTGAGGTTTTGTGTACGGTTCTGGCCCAAGCTTTGTCCTATCAGCTTTAAAGATCATTCAGTCACTAAYTTTAACTCACAGATTTGACTTCCAGGTTTGACCTCAGACTTGTTTCATCATGATGGCCTTGTCTGGCAATTTCTGTATGGTTTCTAATCCTGGTTAATTATTTCCAGATCCATCCTAACCTTGACTCGTGAACTTCCTGAGTTGGATTCAGGTCTGCTTTTTCAAGAGGGACTTGTTTGGCTCCCCGTACTCTTGTTGAACCTGGTTACCATCACTAGATGTGCTTTGTTTGCCTTGTCTGTGACATGACTGTCTGTGTGACCACTAGTGCTGCCCTTCCATCCTTCTTCCACTTCCTACATCCTGATAGATCCGATTAAAGTCCTCCATGACTTAAGGAGAGCAGGAGGGTGCTTGGAGAAGATAGTACCTCGTTGATCTTAGGGGCTCAGGGAAATYACCAGAGGCAATAAATACAAGCTGTTGGAATTAATGTAACGAAAATTTCATAAGAGTTGTTAAATCATGAAACAGGTTGCTCAAAGCATTTTCAGACTTTCCATTCTTGGAGGTTTTCAAAATTCAGCTAGACAACATCTTTAAYAATTTCATCTAATTTTCCAGTTAGGCCTGTTTTGACTAGGAGTTGAGACTACAAAACTTCCAGGGAATTAACTAGATGACTTATAATTTATTTTTGTAGGATTATATAGTAGTACTTTCTTGGCAAGAGTGCAAAAAAGCTTGGATATGTACTGACAGTGWTTGCAATGGTAGCCCAGAATACAGTTTCTGAGAAATAATAATGACTTTTTTGTTCAAAAAGTATAATGAGGTACAGACATGGAAAAAAATCTACAGGAAAACCYGTATATTGTTCTTGGTATCTTGCTGCATGCTCTGGAAAAATTGTGGTTGCATTTATGATCTAATTGTTCTTTGTCCCKCTTGGGCATCATGCCTTTAGTGACTTTGGTTTTGTTCCAGTACAGAGACCATTKSTGGGACAAGCTTTCATACAGATCAYGTGGGTGCAAAGTTGCCAGCCACAATTTAGCTTATTATACTAAAGCAGATGGAGTGTGCTGCAAACCCATTAACACCCAGCGGTGACTTGCTACACTCTTGTCTGTCAACAGGGGCCAAGTTTTCTGAAGAAATAGGAAATAAATTTTGTTCCCTTCGTTACTTTGAATAGTTATAAAATCTTGCTCTAAGCAAAAAAGACGTCAGAGATGGAATTATTATAAAGTAATTGCAAGTGTGTCAACAAAGGCAAATTAAACAAAGAAGCACACCTAAATGAGATAAATATTCAAGCGGCACTCACATTGAAAAGAAACAAATCAGGGTGGAAAACCTGAATATTTTGTCTTTGCAAATTAACTTAATTTAGACAGTGATTTTCATAACTTACTACATTTCCAGGTTTTTTTAAGGTTGCTGACAGCAACTGGTGAAATATACCATTATTATGCAAACATTGATCCATGTTTCCCCATTAATAACAAAATTTATAAAGTGATGTGAGTTCTTTTTTATGTAATTGGGAATGACAATCAGAGGTATTATGTCTTCAGTAATGGTTTTTCTCTAATTAATTCTTAGCATATTTCTGGCTGATAGCAAAGCTCCTAGCAACAGTGAGTTTATGTCACTGGACTGATATCACTGTATATCCCACTTGACTTGCTTTGCAGTTAGATTTAATACCACTTTGTCTTTRATCATCTAATTACATGAGATATTCTCGTATTTTCTATGCCTAKTAAATCAAGCATTCTTTGAAAATTATTTTTTCTCTTAATAATACCATAGTCTAAACAAAGGTGAATTCCCTCCGGCCATTAATTTAATATTAATCAAATGGCAATTACTTTTCATTTYAACTCTAATTTGCAATCATTTAAGTAAATGTAAAACAAATTTGCTGGCATGGTGATTATGTMAGAAGGGAACTGCACTAAATGGCTTCTGTCTCCTGTTTGTTTTGAACAAATTTTTTTGAACAAAAGGTATTTAAAATTCTGGTAARTACCAGAGATTGTTACTGCTTATCACGATCTTTCAATTGAGTATTTATCACTAAATCTTTTTACTGATATTTTAATTTTAGAAATAATAAAAATACAGTCTAAAATTCTGAGGCTTTTAAAACCYTATTCCTTGGGTAAAATAGTGGCTGAAACAATTGTTTAGGTGCAAGATATATCAACCTGATCCTCGGCTTTGCAGTGCTCTACTCTGCTGCCTTAAGCATCTTCATTATTGTATCTCCATTTCCTTTTAACATCMTTAAAGTGTCAGTATAAATCTTAAACCCTCCCATTGCTGGGGTGACCTTTCTTACACTTTGCTGTGGGGTTTCTACTTGGTCCTAGAAGGAAATTCCAAGCTGGTCATATTGGAAGACAGTAAGTGTAWTAATTGACTTTTTATAAAGTGTTTGTGGTACATGTTGGGAAAACAGACTGCARAATACAAGTATGAGCATTGAAATAACACTATTTACAGATAGACAGAATTAAAAATTAATTTTTATGCACTTTTCTAGGATATATTTAACTGTTCCTTAAAATCTGTACTCCACTTTGCCAAGACAAGTACAAAAGAGGGACTTCTTTTGGCAAAAATGGAGGATTGTACTTTTGACTGACATACTCTGCACCTTGTTTTATCTTCACTGGTTTTCTAATCTACATTCCATTTGAAAGTAGCTACATAAGTATGTTTGACATGCATTTAATGCCTATTCTCTGTTTTCATTGCTATCCTTTAACTGATTTTACCCAGGACACAAGGCGGTATCATTATAATGTCCCTGTAATGATCAGTAATCACTGGTCATGAAAGGGCATTATTCTTTYAGAACTGACATACCACTTAAACTTGTGTGAGATTAATCTACTCAGAAATTTCTCAGAGATTAGGTAATCATGTACCTAAGATGTTTACAGATATAAACATTTGAATGCTATTTTTATTAGAATCTGTGATACTTGAGGCAGCAAGAAGAGTTGTAATATGCATTTCTGCTTAAAATGGACCATGAAGGATGCAAGCAAACCAGCATGACTGGGGGCACTGAACCCGTTCTCCATGGTGCACATGCTTGACTCAGATGTGAACTATTGACCCACATTTAAATACTAATTCATGAAAGAGACCTAAATATTAAGGTGTTCAGTTCCCTGGAGAAGATTTCTTTAAAATCCTTCAGGTTCAGCTTTCAGACTTGACCTCTGGTCACAAAGCCAGCATWCATACAAAGCAGTTCTGCCTGGGAGTTTTCTGGGATAGAAGAATATGGAAGTAGACTACTGAATATAGTCCACATGGTTTTATTATTAGTAAATGGCAGCACTTGCTGAAAGTTAACAGTGACTTTTTTCCAGACTTTTTAGGCTGTCATTACACTAAAAACAACGAATAAATGGGAAAAGAAAAACCCCACTACTGTCTTTGTACAATATCTTAAGACAACTGTGTTGCTATCTTATATGCCATTTTGTGATGTCCAAACTAGACATCTATCGTTGTAAGTTTCTGCATTGCATTATAACTTAGGGAGCTGAGGTTGTTTAGCCTGGAGAAAAGRAGACTCAGAGGTGACCTTATCACTCTCTACAACTTCCAGAAAGGTGGCTGTAGTCAGGTGGGGGTTGGTCTCTTTCACCAGGCAGCAACTGACAGAACAAGAGGACACAGTCAAGTTGTGCCAAGGGAAATATAGGTTGAATATAAGAAAACATTTTTTTACAGAAAGGGTGATAAAATTCTGGAATGGTCTGCCCTGGGAGGTGGTGGAGTCCCCATTCATGGATGTATTTTATAAAAGACTGGATGTGACACTCAATGCCATGGTTCAGTTGAGGTATTATGGCATGGGCTGAACTCGATGATCTTTAAGGTCTCTTCTAACCTAGTCAGTCTGTGAATTGTGTGAATTATAAAAATGTTAAGCCATTCCTCCTCCTTCCTGAAAGCAATAAGACAATTGAGGAGTATATTATACTATAGGCAATGACAATAGGCATTGTACAGATTTCACTCATTTCATTCAGTATTCAGTTCTGATTACATATGACTTTCTGTGACAGACTGCAGATACCCTTTTTTTCTCTCTGTCTCTCTAATCTTCAATATGTCCACAACTTCCTGTAATAAAGCTTAGTATTATTTATGGACTTCAGCTAATGGGTATAAAAGAAAGTCCATTTTCTGACTTTTATTATTTATAGAATAGAGCTGGAGATGTGCAAAATRCTCTGCTTCTTCAATGACCTTACAGATGAGGACAAAGAGAAGAAAGACAAGAACTAGAATAGAAGGAGTTGTAAAGAGTGCCACAGGGAAAATTACCCTGAAAATGTACAGGAAAGACTGTTCTCAGTGAGGAAATAATCTGTTCCTTTTTTGAGTCTAATTAACATCACCCCTTGAATACTGCAGAAGTTACAGTATTAACATGACTTTATTGTCCTACGCTGAGCAAGAAGAGATTTTAATGTTTCTCTTGAATTGATTGCATACCTGGAGATTTATATTCTTCTGGAATTATTGGTTGTCCCCAGATGCCGTTTGCCTTAGAACTAGTTATAGCACCCTAGTTCTTTTGAGCCCAAATAATAGAATATAGAATAATTCAGGTTGAAAGGGACCTTTAAAGGTCACCTCTTCCGATCCCCCTACCATGACCAGGGATGGCTTCATCTAGATCCTGTTGCTCAGGGACCTGTCCAACCTGACCTTGAGTGTTTGCAGTGGTGCCACCTCCTTGGGAAACCTGTGGAAACCTGTTCCAGTGTTTTACCACTCTTCTCATAAAAAAAAAAAAATATGGAGTCTAAATCTACCCTCTTTCCTATCACTACAGGACCTATTAAAAGATCTGCCTCTATCATGCCTGTAAGTTCCCTTTAGGTACTAAAAACCTTCAATGATGTCTTCCTGGAACCTTTTCTTCTCCRGGCTGAACAGCCCCAACTCTCTCAGCCTTTTCACACTGAAGAGGTGTTCCAGCCCTATGGCAATTTTTTTGGCTCTCCTCTGGACCTACCCCAAAGGATCTATGTCTTTCCTGTACTAACGATTCCAGAGTTGGATTCAGTATTCCAGGAAGGACCTCAGTATTCCAGATGGTATAGAGGGRTAGAATCACTTCTCCCAACCTGCTGGCCACTTTGCTTTGGATGCAGCCCAAGAAAAAGTTGGCCTTCTGCCTGAAAGCAGACATTTCTTAGTCATGTCCAGCTTTTCATCCACTAGCACCACCAAGTTCTTCTCAGCAAGGCTGCTTTTGATCTGCTCATCCCCCAGCCTGGATTGATACTGGGTGTTGCCCTGATCCAGGTGCAGCACATTGAACCTGGCCTTGTAGAACTTAATGAGTTTTACATGGGCCCACTTCTCAAATTTTCCAAGTCCCTCTAGATGACATCCTGTCCCKCTGGCATGTCAGCAGCTCTGGTATGCATGAGATCATCTGCAAACTTGTTGAGGGTGCAATCAATCCCATTATCTATGTCATTGATGAAGACATTAAACAGTATTGCTTTTAATATGGACCCCTAAGGAACACAATTCATCATTGATCTCCATCTGGACATTGAGCAGTGGTTAAATTTATTGTGGGAATGGTCAAATTCATTGCAGAAATTACTGCATCAATACCTTCAATGAATAAGGTTATAGGGAACATGGAATTACCTCTCTGTTAGCGAATTTTCCCTTCTATATTTCATCATAGGATGAACTTGACAGTATTAAAGTTTAGACWGGAAATCTCTTATAAGAAATGTCATATCTCAGCTTTTTCCAGCTTTGAAATATTGACAGCAAATGGACATGTTTTTGTCTCACAAATGTAAAAATTGTGATTGCTGTTGTTGTTTCATTACTTTACTTTGCTATATGAATGTTTTGACTGTGTAGCTAGTTAGATGGATCGCCAAATGTCAGTCGTGGTTGAATGGCTACTCGTTTTTGGATATAGACTCATAGATGTTTCACATTCACATTTTGTTAAAATAAAAACCTAATAGTAGGCTTCCAAAATGCTTYATCTATAATCTATTCACAGCTCTCACTAAAACAAAAGCTATTAATATTTAAATACATTGTCAGGAAACAAAAAGCCAACCAAACAAAACCAGATAACCCCAAATAGCTGTAACTGATAAGAGAGATTTTCAAGATTTTACTAGAGGCATTCAAATGTCTGCTGATGTAATCAACAAGTTAAATTCTACTACTATAGAATTGAACAGTACCTAGAAAATAAATTTTTCTTGAGAAGTAGAGAGACACAAAATGATGTCTCTCAAAATCAGACAAGACCTGGATTCACAGCATTCTGTGACAGGAATCAAGGGACAATAACTTGTAATGAATATATTTATTAACCCTGAAAAACCTGTGCACACTCTCACTAGTGAAATATTCCGTAGTGATCCTTCTGGTTGCAGTGCTTGCAGTTCTACTACTGAAACAGAGATGAATGTTCTTCAACTATCTTTCTAGGATATGCTTTGAATTTTTTTAATAACAAAATTGGATTCACATAGTCCCTTGTATTGCTATGTCTTCATGACACCCTGATGAAATTGGATTAATAAGTGTTTAATAAAATTAAACAGAGGCATGATTATCTCAGTATAGCACAAAGCATAAGAAAAAATTTCATTTTTCTTCTCATTCCTTAATGTGTTCTGAAAATCTTCAGAATAWTCATATATCTGTAGTGAAATTTAATTTATCTGTGTAGACATGTATGTTAATGGTTTAAGCACGTTGACGCATTAAATTTAATCCCCAGTGTATGATCAGATAAAGACCAAAAATATTTATGACTTTAAATTTTTGTCCATGAAAAGCTGCATATCAACAAACAAAGTGAGAATTTTAAAAATGAGCAATCCATGAAAAGCATAAGATATTTTCTTAAGATGAGGAGGAAGAGAAAATGTTTTAATCTTGATTAAAACTCATTCATTTCTGTTAAATGATTGCACAAAATACTTCATTACATTTCATCTTGTTATGAGTAATTTATTATGAACAGTATTTACAGACTTCCTCCATAAAGCAATTTAAAATTTAYCTTCATATCTGTTAGTATTATATCCACTATAACTCAATCAAGAAAAATACTGATTTAACAGATAAATTCAGTGCCAAACTAGGAAAATATCTGGTAATACACTTTAAACAATTATTTCATTGTCCTAAGGCCTCTGAGCTTGTGTATAAATGTTCTTTTCCTTACTTTCTTTTTACTATTATTTTTCAGACTTGATAGCAAYCCTCAGTAATGCTCTCTGCATCAATCTCTCACATTCATGCTTCCATTCCTGCTCAGCTGGAAAGTCTACCTCTGCATAGTAAATTCTCTCTAAAAAGCACGCACTGTTTCCCACACTCCTGCTGTTCACTTGGCATGTCACAGATTGCCAATCAGTGTTGTTATTCTTTTTTTTTCCCCTCAGTATCTCTACAGTCTGTGTCATCTATGGCTCTTTGAGGGATATTCTCTGTTTTAGATGCCCATAATATGCTTCTGTTTTGATTTTTTTGTGCACTACTTATTAGCAGACATGATTGGTTCAACTTTCTCTTCTACATGCATGATTATAATTTTTTCTCTTCATCAAAATCAAGAACATTTCCAGGAGGGCATTGGCCAATTCTCTAAGATGCTGGGCATTGTGAAAACAGTGAACAGTCCTCAGCAGTTCTTCCTCACCTTGCAAGTACAGACACTGCCTGACAACACATTCTGAATGATGAAACACTAAACAGAAGAAAATGTTTTGCCTTATATGCAATTTTAAACAGCAAGAACACTCCAGATGAGACAAGATTTCAGCCAAAAAGTTTATTCACAGTTCTGACATAGCTTCCATTAAATACCTAACTTCAATTCATCTTTAAATTGTGCTATATCCATAATGTCAGACCACTCTTAAATCATTCAARGACATCCTTTCAAGTGCATGAGTCTCAGCAGACTCTTCCTTTTATATGGTTTTGCTGTAAAGGAGTATTGTAACATTTTTCTATTTGTCTCATTCAAGCAGTGCTTTCCCACACCATGCACAAAGGAGCAGTGAGAAAATAGTTGTAGCCATGTGTGATTGAGGAAGGCTGATACCAGCACTCTTGAGGCTGCTGTTCTTCAAAGGATTTGAAAGTTTGTTCTGATAAAAGATAAAGCGATCAGAGGCACAAAAAAAAAAATAAAAGGGTAACTTCTGATAAGCTTCACTTGTTCAGTTTGGACTGGGCACAGACAGTCAAAGTTGCCAGCATGGCTAAGCTGGATAAGGAAATGAATGGCAAAAAGGAAATAAGAGCCACAGTAGAAGTCAGATGAGAAATATGTGAATGCTTGTCAATGCTGGGAACATAGGAGAACGGAGTTTCCTTCAGTATGTCTAAATTATTTGTACAAGTRTTTCACAGGCATGAACTACACAATATGCAGTACTTGCAGTCTTCCTAAACTGGTAATGCTTGCCTGTAATAGAGAAGAATTATCCTACAGGCAGGTTATTGAATGTGTTCACCTGCATGTATTCTCTCCAATTTACTGTATACTTTTCTCTGGAGGGCCTGCAAAGATCAGAAATCTGATTTTCATTCTGCAAATAATAGGATCACAATCAAATTCCTTCTGAAAGAGACCTCCAAAACTCATCGGATCTGACCTCTTGCTTAAGGCAGGTTTAATTTCATGGTTGAATCARTGCCTTTATGGCATACATTCCAGATCCCCTTGTTATCACCGTGGAAGACCTTCACTGGATTTTCTTCAGATTGTTAGCACCTGCCTTGTTCAAGGTGGCCCAAAATGGTATCTCATTCTTCAGCTGTTTTGCAAGTTCTGTATGAATGAAAAAAATAATCCTTTTTGATTTTCTGGTCACACCCTTTTTGATGAAACACAGAATGTTGTCTAGGTGCTGAAGATACCCTTTCTGAGAGTCTTGGAAGCCCCTTTGGCCAGCTTTCACTCATTTATGTTGTTCCTCACTACAAAAATTAAGTAGTTAACCACTGAAACTTCTCATTAGAGCTGGCATATGTAAGAAGTCACTAATGAAACAGGCTTAAATTCAAACACCTACAATGTAAATGTAGAGAAATGCAAGTTACAATGACAAAGATCTTGCCTGAATGACAGCCTGCTGCTTTGTGACTGATCCTTTTCAAATGAGGCAATTGCTGTAGTGATGACTGATTTTATCCTGTTTTTTGTCTGCACCAGGGACTATCTCCATGAGATAGAACTCTCATTTTCTCTYATTTCCCTCTTGCTGCAGTATAAAAAACCCTAAAAATCTTTATTTTCTTAAGATAATATTTCATTTACCTCATAATATGACTGCTATCATTTATACTGTAAGMAAAATATGGATAAAAAACTAAGAGGTGCAATATTTAATATTCTCTGTGCAAAATATTTTTTAATGTTTTGTTTTGTAGTCTCTTAGCCACTGGAAACACTCCTGTAGTTTCCTTTAAAAATGGGCAATGATCATTACCTTTTCAGTAAAGTCCTCAGAAACATATAATTTTATCGTTACAATTTAAAGAACCACTCAGAAAAAGCATCCAGGAAAGACTTCTGGAAAAGTGAAAAGTCCATTAAAACTCCCCAAGTTTTATAACTGGRAGCTGATCACATTTGATACAAAGTTTCATTTATCACTTCAGTGTGCACTTCTCTGTGTCTCTCACTAATGGACTAATCTTCACTTTTTTATTTTGTCAATATTTCTTTGAGATTTTTCCTTGGCAGTTTTCCATTTATAACAATTTTTCTTGTGGTACCTCCTTAAATTTCTGTACATTTTTCTGCCYGGAAGACTAATCAATTTAAAAAGACAGCAAAAGAGAGGAGAGAMTAATTCCATCCTCTAAAAAATTTTAAATTTAATTTCTTTTAATGGTATCTGGATTTATTCCTGGTAGTTCTAAGTGGGTTTTTAATCAGTCAGCATTGATTTATACAGTTCAGGTAGTCAATATTGCCTTGTTAAGTCCTCATGCAACGTCCTCTAAGAAAAATAGATCCTAAATGCTTTCTGACACGCATTCAGCTTAGCCTATATGCTATAATGTTGCAGTTTTGAAAAGAGGCATAACATAATGAAATTTAATATATTTCTTTTGTCTGTGACTTTAATCACTGCTTTCACAGTACGAAAAATGTAAACAAAGCAATTGACTGAAAAGGTTCTTAAAAACTACCTAGAAATKAAAATATAGTGGATTTTCAAGGGTTATTCCTTTGTTGTTCAATTGATATTGTGCAATTTTATGTTTGAGATTTATAATTCGAAGTTAGAGGTAAAATTCTGTGGTACTGGAGTGAATGAGAACAGAATGTTAAATATAGGCATTTTCTGCATTAATGTCTTGTAGCTCCATTTTCTGTTCCATTAACTTTTATACTTATGCATGTTGGTTCACACGTAGATTTCTATACTAACTGACAAGCAGAATTTTAAGCCTTGTATAATGTTTCTATAAAAATACATGGTGCTCAACTCAACTTCCCCCTTCTGGGATCTCCAAACTGAGAACGAAGAGAATGAGGYACTCTAAACTGGCATTATCATGTGTGACTGCTCAGGTGTCTCCTTGTTTAGACTGGCCATTCTGAAGTACACACTTTATAGCCATCATGCCTTGAGATACATTGGAAGTATGTGTGTAAAGTGCGTAAAGGACAGCATCAAAATTGTTCTAAGAGAATACAGAAATAACTTTTAAACACAATTTACTGCATGGGTGCTTGGAAGCATGCATCTGAAGTACTCTTGGGAATTTAGTAAACRGCACTGTCTGCTACAGGTAGAAGTGCCGGATGAGCACCTCCTAGAATATTTCTATGTATTGAATTTTTTGTGAAGGATCTGTATATTAATTAAAGCCATAAGGCTAAATTTACTAAGCAGCATATGCACCTAATTGTAATTTAGGAAGTCTTAGGCAAACATTGAAGTGGTAATAAAAACTCCCAAAAGAAGCCTCAGTCATATCTCCTGTGTCAGTTGTCACTTCTGTGTCACTCTGGTTTGTCCCCTCCTCTTTGCTGACTATTCAAAGGATCTGGGAATTATCTTYACATAAGAATCTATTAACCAGACACTTAAAATGCATTGAAGAAATACCCACTCTGAAAATTTTAGATGTAAGATACTTATTAGATATTGCAGCTCACACATAAATGGTCTGAMCAACACTATGATAGGTCTGTGATGGGTTTCTCCTAGTCTCTTCTGATGTAATTCTGTCATTTCATATGGATTTTTTCACTACAAAGAGAACATGAACAAGTGAGCAATTATTTAGTCATGATAACCCTCAGCTTAGAGATGCCACAATGAGATACTCAGCACTTTACATGTGGCCTTTTCAGTCTGAAATATGCTGCAAGATCACATTTCTGCCATTGTTTCCCTCGATTGCCTATCTTTGAGAGCTGGGCAGCTTTATAACCTTTAAGCATCAGTAGTCTTTTGGGCTTGTTTCTTTGCACCTTTTGATCTGCAATGGCATTCACATTTCTGCCACAAAGAACTGTGATTACATAGAAGTTCTAGCTCTTTTTTTTGTTATTTCTTATTCCCTCTTAAATGAAATGCAAGGGTAGTTCATCAAAAGAAYTTAACTCGTAATCTCAATAGATGCATTTATGTTTCACTGTCATGATGCTTTGGAGTGTATTCATATTTTGAATATATTAATTCTTCACTCTGTTGAAAACCTACAGTCTATGTGATTTCTTATATAATTTGGAATTTTTTTCCACAGAAAAAAATTGAAACACAGAGGACTGGGTACTTAATAATGTTATTGTACTACAGTAGTACATAAAATATTGTATGAGTAAATTTTTCTTAGTTTTCAGTGACACATTCAAGCATTTCTTTATTTTTTGGAATTGTTACTCATATGTMATTTTGGGTGAATTGCTGCTTCAATTTTTAGCTGGTTCTTTTTCACTAATTGGAAGGATTAAAATCTAATATTTTATTAATTGGACTATAAAACAGTACTGTTTTGTTTTTTATTTTCCCAAAATTTAGCATGGGTCTATATAGTTGCTGATGCTCCTTAATTCTAAATCAGCAGAAGAAGTATGATTTTAGCAAGCTTGATTTGTTCAGGTTACTGTTTATCCTCYGATGTATTCTCAGCACACATAGTTCAAAGACATCATTGTTTAAGTCTATACATTACTTTGAATTGACATCCTAATTGTAGCATTGGTAGAATTTTTCACACAAGTCACTTTATCATGAATAATATACTAGTTGTGTGGGTTTCTATTTCAGTTGATATGACACCTTTTTTTTTGCATCTTTTTACATCTTTAAATATCAAATTCCACATCCAAACTTATAGTTGAAGTAAAAAAACTTGAACTTATCTAGAAAAAGAATTCACTTTTTTCACTATATTTTGAGATGGAAGGTGGGTCCTAGTTGGCTGGTCTATAATCAGGTTGTCATAAATATGAATTTTGTCATGTGAGAAATATACCAATACATGCAACTAACACACACTAATACATGCAACTATGAGGCACAGTTTGCCGTGGAAAAAAGAACCATAAACTAACTGACAGAGAACTTCCTTTGACAGCATGAAATGCATTTATTTGGTTATTTATGTTGCCCAAATTCTTTTGCTTTTGTCATATTCCTAACAGGCACTTACACCAGCAGAAGCTGTTGCAGTGGTCCTGCAAAAAGAGAAAGTAATACGAAATAAATATACATAGAAAGCAAATAGGAAAGACCCCAATAAATTGAGGATACCTGCAACTTTTTACAGTTCCAGAATGCAGAAAAGGAAGACAAAGAAAAATATAGAAGAMAAAAGACAGTTGAGAACATGAGAAGCCTTAAAAAAATTGAGATATTAAGAAAATATCTGTGAGGAAACAGGATGCAAAAGAACAGGATGCACTYAGGAGCTTCAAGAGGCAAAGGGTGATGAGGTAAATGTTCTTAAAGCACCACAGGAGGAAAGTAAAATACAGTACCCATGTCTGGGGACATCATGAGCTGCGTTATCCATGAGTAATGGAAACCAAGAATATTTTCTCAGTGAAAATGAAAAGACAAAATCAATAAGGATAGGTGAGGATAAACACTGCGTACATTTCTGGAAAACAGCTATATTTTTTTTTTTTCCTTGATGATTGTTTATGTTTGAAATTAGGCATTTGTTGGTTAGGATCAGTATCTCCTTTGAGCATCAAACAAAAGGAAATTCATATGGTTTTCTTTTCTTCTGTTAATGAAAACAGTAAATATGTGGACAGGAACTGAAATTTTATTTATTCTGCAAAGAATTTTACTGTGTAAAGATCCTACTATAAAATTAGTGTTAAAGAAGCTTTTAATTCTAGAACAATTAAAAATTTAAAAAAATTTCAAAATATAATTTAACCAATCAAGACAGAAAGAGAATAAAAGAAATAAAAGTGTTACTGAACATTTTTATAGAAATAAATTGTTACTGACATTTGGGATATCTGGCTTTTTTCTTAGTCCTGACACACCAGTTTTAAAGAAAAGCAAAATGGGTCTATGAACAGAAACACTATCATTTGTTAGTAATGCCAATTTTTCTAAAGGAGGAGGAATTTGATCTTTAAGTATAACTTGTATTCTTCATATGCTTTCATAAGCAAAAAAAGATGATATACATTTGTTTTTATCCTAGTGTAACAAGATAGTTGATACCTACAATAGTAGAAGTGAATACTGAGGGAGGGGAAAAAGAACAGCCTTGCAACAAATTTTCTACCACTGATTTTTATGAAATATCTTCAGATATGACAGAAACAAGAAAATTAGCATATGTTTGCTTAAGAAATTAGCTGCATGTTGTATATGCAGATACATTCTAAAGGTCATAAATTTTGCAGTCTCCTTTGATGTACAGCATTTCAAAGGGTGCAAGTAGAAATCTTTTTTCTCTTGAAGTTGTATTCAACGTGTTGATCAGCAAAATAAATTACATACATAAATTTTGAAAAAATACTTTCTGATCAGGGCAGGGTATTGTMAACTCAGGATCAAGAGAATCATTAGTTATATGTAAACTGACAAGGCTCATGACCTATTATTATTATTATTTRCTATTTCAACTCCAGGTGTGGTGTCACCAGTTCTGGGRAAGGATCACCTCCTGCACCCTGTCAGCAATACTCCTCCTAATACAGCCCAGTATAACGTTTGCCTTCTGTAAGGACTTAGAGAGCACAATTGTCGACAGCAGACTGGACATGAGCCGGCAGTGTGCCCTGGTAGCCAAGAAGGCCAACAGCATCCTGGTCTGTATCAGGAATAGTGTGGTCAGCAGGAGCAGGGAGGTCATTTTTCCCCTGTACTTGGTACTGGTTAGGCTGCACCTTRAGTGCTGTGTCCTGTTCTGGGCCCCTCAGTTTGGGAAGG
This sequence comes from Cardinalis cardinalis, assembly GCA_014549065.1. Lineage (NCBI taxonomy): Eukaryota > Metazoa > Chordata > Aves > Passeriformes > Cardinalidae > Cardinalis > Cardinalis cardinalis. Next base: position 9,927,155 of record JACDOX010000012.1, read on the forward strand.
ACATTGAGACACTCAAATGCATCCAGAGGAGGCAATGAGSCTGGTGAAGGGCTTGGAACACAAGCCCTGTGAGGAGCAAYTGAGGGAGCTGGGGTTGTTCAGCCTGGAGAAAAGGAGACTCAGATGCGACCTTATCACTCTCTACAACTCCCTGAAAGGTGGCTGTGGTGAGCTGGGGGTCGGTCTCTTTCTCCAGGCAGAAACTGACAGAATGAGAGGACACAGTCCCAAGATGCATCAGGAGAAATATAAGTTAGATATTAGGAGGAAGTTTTTCACAGAAAGAGTGACAAAGTATTGGAATYGTCTGCCTGGGGAGGTGGTGGAGTCACCATCCCTGGGTAYGTTCAAAAAAAGACTGGATATGGCACTCAGTGCCGTGGTTTACTWCAGGTACTTAGGRCATGGGTTGGACTTGATGATCTTGAAGGTCTMTTCCAACCTAGTGATTCTGTGATTCTGCRATTCTGTGATTGCCTGTCTCAAACAGAGTTACCACAGAAGGGCTTTGCCATGAGGTAGGGGCAGAATGGAGGGGCAAGGTGGTGCTARCTCCAGGTCTGGGGAGGTCAGATCTGATTAGCACATCCTGGGTAATGCATCCACACAAAATTCACTCAATGGCAAACTGTGTCAAGAGGCAGCTGATTGTACATATATCCCTGGCCAAACAAAAAYCATCCACAGTTATGAGACAGATGGTATCTGTGGCCACCAAAACCCTCCCAGCCCCTGTTAAGCCACCAGTGRTGGGAACTTGAGATAAGATAAAGGTGGTTCTGTTGTCCAAATGTTATCTCAGGCCTAGGGGGAGGTAAACAAAGCTGAGGAGCAAAAATGTACTGCTGATAATGGCAGAATTTATGGGTCACACRGAAATCAGCTCCACAGTTGAGCTGAAATCAGCTTGGACTGGGCAAAAGGTAATTCTGGTAGGGGGAGATTGCAGCCACCTCCTCACAACCAACAGTCAAAAGAAGAGAAAGACTGAGGATTTGACTAATTAACATTAGAAGCAAGGGAATCACTTAGCCAATAGAATAAGGGAATTCTATAACCAATGAGCAKTAATTCCTCTGTTTGCAAAAATGCATACATAGCAAAGTTTTGAACTACCTTGGGACCMCCATTACCAACAAGACCAGAGTGAAGAAGGATCAACTGCAGACCACAGATCTGTAGATGGTGGCTTATCTTCTGCCTGATCTCTCAATCTCTCCCCCATCCTTTTCTGTGCCTTTCTCTCTGTCCCCCCGTCTACCTCCCATTTATTGTTTCTGTATTATTGACTTAGGCATATGGTCTAGTTTGCACTTTAATTGGTGTGGAATCATCTCTCGCTAATTGGATCTTAACACCTTACATGTGGCAAGGGCACACTGCTGACTCATGATCAACTTGGATCCACCAGGAAGCCCAGGGCTGTTTCTGCCAAGTATTTTTCTGGCCAGTTAACCCTCAGCATATTCTGGTGCGTAGGATTGTTCTTCCCCAGCTGTAGGACTCTGCTGAACTTCCTGACATCACTGTCAGCCCATTTCTCCAGCCTGCCAAGGTCCCTTTGAATGGCAGCAGGACCCTCTGACATACCAGCCACTCTTCCCACTTAGTGTCAACTGAAAACCTGCAGAGGCCACTCTGTCTCATCATCCTGATCATTAATGAAAATTAAAATGAAATGAAATCAGAATGGAGCGTGGTATTGTCCCATGGGGTGCATTGTTACTGACTGGTCTCCAACTAGCCTTTGTGACATTGATTATTACACTTTTTGGTCTGGATGTTCAGCCAGTTTTCATTCCAATAAATTATATATTTTAAAAGAATAACCTTGTGTGCTTGTAGTTTGCCCTGAAGCACCTAGAATTGCCAATTGGATCAATCAAATTTTCTAGTTAATGTGCAATGTGAAGTAAAAATCTGTGAAGCATACAGTAAAAGAGTCAAGTCATAGTCCTGTGACTAGAGCAGTCAAGTGGATTAAATATATAAGGAAAGGTTATAGGGAAAACAATCTAAACTTACATAGACTATATAGACAAGATATTTTCAATCACATTTTCGATCTGTGTTTGCAGAGAAGACTGTTAGAACAGATTTTTAATAACCACAAGATATTGGATCCAAAGCCATGTGAATATAGAAGTCATTAAAGTATTACAGTGTATTATGGTTATTTAGAAATACTCTTCAGTATCTTTAAAGAGCTTGCATTTYCTTTCTGGATAGATTCTCACAGCAAGAGCCATTATGCCATTGTTCTAGTGTGTTTACAGTGCTTTGCAGCTGTACAACATTGCTGTTTGTGGACAACTTTAAAGATTTCAAAGAGGTATTATCTCATCCACATTTGAATTTCATTGCAGAAACTGTCAGAATCCTTTAAAACTAACTAGTGAGTTTATTTATCAGTAATAACAGAACGTACATTTTTATTGGTGATAATTTCTTTTATAGAAATTTTATTCAGCTGGCATTCTTTACACTGCTTATAGACAAAGAGAATATATCGAACTTTTGGTTAAATACATATTATTAAATTATGATGAATATTATTTTTTTACATAACAATTGCACACACCTAAGTGTGGTATTTTTTCAGAAAATAAAAAGTCACAAAAATATTATTTTAAGCATTTTAGTTTCTCCTTTTAAAGGACCATACAGTGTTCTGTCAACTATATCAATATTTAGACAAGAGATTTCTTAAAATCTAGTCAGTAAGATGTATGGTTATCGAAAAGAAGAATAAAAAGTAGAGCAGTGGAAATACAGGCTTGATTTTAACATGTCACTTCATCAACATGAGTATTATTCCGATGATTTGAATTTCACCATTGGCTTGTAGCTGGCAAAGGAGCAGACAGAGCCTACTGTAAGGTGGTGATATTGGAATCTCATTACCACCYAGCTAGGCAGTGAATCCACATTTGACAAATATCATATTTCTTCTCTGGCAAACTTTCATGCAAATTCAGACCAAATTTTAATGGCCTGAGTTTCATTAAGCCAAGATGCAGCTGGGATTTGGAGAAATGTTTAACAAATGTATACTAAAAAAGTCAACCAACCAAAATAAAAAAAAGAATATAACCATGACTAAAAAAAAAAACTAAAACTCAAACAAAGCTTTAGTTAAGCTAATTAGAAGTATTATCAGCTTTCATAGAGAGTAAGGCACAGATAATTCCCAGAYACTCAATTCCTTACATTTAAATCTTAATTTGTTTTGGTAAAAAGTTTCAAAATAGCTGTGATTTTTCACCTCTACTGTGAAAAACCTACATTTTACATGTCCTGAAAATCTAAATCACAAGTGATCTAATAACTTTCTAATTCACAATAACTTTTCAATAAGCTTAAATAATTTCATCTTCAAAAATCTTCAAACAGAACTGTTTTCATAGCTATGTTCTACATGAATTGTAGCTTCAGTTATTGAAATTGTTTTCCACTTTAAATTTCCATCTTTAACTTGAAATCCTGAATCCTCTTTGATTGAAATTATGTTACCCTGAGACTTYCAAAACACGAAAAATAAAAACTTATATTTTTGCATTTTTGAAGGTATTTAAATGTTTTTGGCTGGATTTCCATTTTTTATTCCAAAATATTTTCCTTTTTTCTTTCATTTATTTTTCCAGACTAGTGAACCAAGGTATTCAAGTACCACATAATTGTATGTATGATATTTCTTTATGAAACAGATTGATTTTCACTCTAAAACATTATATAATTATGACAAGTGTCCCTTCAATATTATATCATTTTAAAAATTCTTTTCTTACACTCTAGTAAAAATACCCATATTATTATCTTTTGTCCTGAAAGAGAAGCCTTWACAGCACATGTAAAATATGTGCTTCAGATGAGGCTAGATRATGCTCAATGCAATTGGGTTAATTGGTTATCATATTTCAGAGAAAGCTGAGAAAATAGCTTACCTAGATCAACATGATTGTTTAAGGAACTTATCACAGAATACCTTTACATATATTGAAAAGGGTAAATATTTTCTGGTTTAACTTTAATCTTTACATTTATTAACATATTACAATCATAATTTGAAAGCTTTAAAAACAATGCGGTGCTCTATACAGGTACCCAAAATAATTTACTCATGCTGAAATAGATTCCTTCTGCTGTTTCTCAAAGAATGACGTTTGTAACATGGCAGGTTGGGGGTTGGGGGACGACTGTATAGGATGACCCAGGGAGTTGGTATTTAATCCCTTTCTTAGTGTCAAATCAGATCTCTGAAATTTCCTACAGCTTTTGATGCAGGGCACTGGTAGGACAAGCTGAATATGTGGAATTTACGTTTGCACTTGAAATGTTACCAACAGAATAAAACAAAACAGGTARGTCTACCAGAAATAGCATGATAAGCTTATTAGGGCAAAACAAGAAATAGCAATATTGGTTCAGCCCAGGACACATAGAAAATGTGTGACAGAGATAAAAATTTAGAGCCATTGATTTCAATATATCTTAACTATGTCTTCATGGAAACTCATACAATTTGTTATGCAAYAAGAAAAAACAAATTCACAAAACACCAAAACGTAGCAGAAGAAAATAAGCAAATGGAGAAGACCTTTCTTTTYGGACTGCTGTGCGTAGGGGAGACAGATATCAATGATTAAAAATGTGGAAAAAGTACATAATAAGGCTCTGACCCACAAAAGTTTTAATAGACTCACATGTATTAAATAAAACAATTTTTGTATATTTTCTTTGGGATGAGATCTCAGAATCTAGGCAGATGAAAATTACAAGATAAAGAGGCTTTCTGTGAAAAATGACACCTCATAATCCCAAACAGTTAAGATTTATAGATATGTATATTATAACCTTGCTCAAAAAGAGTCTTTATCTTGATCTCCATCCCCAATGACAGGTACAAGACACCTGCCAGATGGTTTACATCTTAATTTGAGCAAAGTAATCTTGCACAACAGCTACTCAGTGTTTGAAGAGTCCCTCTTTTGAGTCTGTATTGTAACAGAAGATTATCCCTAACTTAAAATCCTTAAACAGAAAAATCAAGAAGTTTCAGGTAATCAAAATATTATAAACTGGTTTTCTGTTCAGAAATCACCATCAAACACTCTTAAATTCTAAGTTCAGAATTTGCTTTTTTTGCATTATTGATCCATCTGCCATGCACACCAGCCATGGGCAGAGGGGAAAACACCTGCACTGGAGTAGAAAAGCTGCCAATGCAGACTSCCCTTTGGCAAGTGGGATAAAAATTCAGCTTTTGGAGATAAGATTGTCTTGTGTCTGTCATCATCCACATGTTCATTGGGACTATTTTCAACTGCTGAAGCTAACAGCGTTTAAATACTGATAGAGGCTTGCAGTTCTTAAAGTGTTCCTATCTTTAGGAATGAGCTTTTTGAGGTTTAAGTAAAACCTCAAAAAAACACACCAAAAACCTTGATGAGCCATGGATTGCCAGAGTAAAGRAACTGATGCAAGAAAAATTGGAATGTACAAATATGGTTCATAAAATTCTGTAAATGTTAAATTCTGACCTAATGGACCTGTGAAAGCCACAGACTGTACATCTATGTTATGTTATTGTAATATAATGTTATTGTAGAATATTCCTGAATTTTTCACCTGACACAGAGTTTATTCTGAATCTTTGTCTCTTTTAGATACAAAAATATACTAGTACAGTATGAATGTTCATTATCCCTTGAGAAACTCATGCAAAATTACCACAGCTTGCAGACAACTCCGAGTGACTATTCGCAGTTGTGGAACTAAGGAGTCACAAAAATCAAATCASTTTTCTTCTCTCTCTCCTCTCTAGCCAGCAGTACTTTATTTAAAATAATTATGCAAAAAGGGCTTATGTAAAATGAGACTATTTTCAGGTGACAGTTACTCTGACCTGGTTTAAACATTTTTATTAAGTTGACTTGAATTATTTCCCACACGTAGCCATTTCTCTCTGCTGCCAGTAAACTCAGTAACTATCTCAGCTAAAAATGTCTGCCTAGACATATCTTACATTCCTCTCTGGAAGCTCAGCATCTTGACAGATGGATCACACTTCTATTATTCAAATGCTTATAATAAAATATTTAATTCTTTACACAATTTATGAATAAAATTGCTCTCCTTTTGGCATTGGAAGCTTCATACTTACCTGTAGTCAGCTCTCATCACCACCATAAAATGATGTAAATACCAATAGTAACATTATTAATCTTGATGTCTTTTCCATGCCATCAAGTAACGATATTTCCTGATATTAAGAGCCATTCACAATCCTAGACCTTATTGTCTATAATCCTAATTTCCCACTTCTCTTATTTAGCGTTTGATATATAGGATGCAATACACAATACAGAAATTTCAGTAGTATTCCCTGTGGCTGGTTACCTTTGCAAGTCCCTGCTTATGACATGCAATGATTTGCAGGGCTTTGGGTATTGTCCCAAGCCTTCCCCTTTTTTTGTTAGAATTAGCAGTGCTATTAAATGCAATTTTGAGATTCTRTGTGGGAAAATATTGTTTCTCTTCCATTTGCTTCTCATTTGAGTTTAGTGTGTCTTTTTTAAAAATAAAGCATCTGATACTAAGGTTTWTTCATCTTGAAATGGAAATAATGAGTTAGTTTTCCTCTCACAGCTGAGACTCCTATCTGTTCATATAGCACTGTGARTCTTGATATGTCAGTGTGGATTTTGAATATTTCCTGCCTTTTTTAGTTAATGCATGAATTCACTTACATTTTTCACTTGCTCTAAATAAGGACRACACATACAGATACCTAGTAAATGTGATGTTGCAATCTTCTGCTTGAAATGGTAGCTAAAATTGCAGTGATCCTGCAAAGGCTAGAGAAGCAGGTAAAGAAGAGAAAACAGGCATGTTTGGTGTCTGCTGTAGATGAGGTGGTAAAATGGCATTATTCAAAATGGTTCATAAGAAGTTGTGGTTGTTCAGTTACATTGGAAGGCAGAAAATTTGAAGCAGATTGAAAAATACTTTTTTTAAGAAACTCATCTCGATAAGTCATCATCAGAAAATTCTGTGTCAAGGGTTCAGCAAAATGAAACCCAAAAGTTCAGGAAGGATTACAAACTAATATCAAGGAATCTGCCAATACTCCAACAGAAGAGTGTTAAGAAGGAATTAGACAATTTTCTGGTAGGCAAGTTTTTCTAGACTTCAACAGCAAACACTTTTTTTGTCTTCTTGAAAACTTCCTCAAATCTTAGTGATCCTTCTAGTTTAGTGTCTTTCTATGAAATTAAGACCACATTTTAAAAGATGGAAAAAGGGTAACAGTCAGAAATATCAAAGGCTGATATTAAATCAAAGCAGAATTTTCATTTGCAGAAAKTCCTAACATAATACAAAAATATGCCCACAATTTTAGACAATAAATTTCCTTTTTCTTTTCAGTTGGGCTTTTTCCTATTTTATTTTTACTGATATTGTTTGCGCTTACACAGTAAAGAGAAATACATGCAGTATTCTTAATTTTAGAATTTCAGATTATTTTTGTCTTTTTGAAAAGCAAATGTATCATTATAAGGAAATTGAAATTAGCAAATGGATCAGGAAACAGGAAGAGAGAAGGTAAAAGAATAGCCTTCATGGGAAATAAAGAAAAAAGCAAAGGCAAGTCAACATTTGGGACCACTCCTTAGAATTAATTAAAATTTAGAGGGTTTTTTTTCACTTTTAGATTATCACACTCTTACACAAGACTGATACTTCATTACACAAGACTGATACTTCATACTCATTTTTCTCTACCTTCTCTTTCATGCTTCAAAAATGTATTTTCAGAGGAAAAAAAAGTTGACAATTTTCAACTAAGAATATTTTTAGTAGGTGTAGTTTGAGCAACAAGCAGATATTATAATTCTCATCCCATGAGAATGTAGGGCTGAATACAAATACAGGTGAAATATAAGCTTTCTTTAGATACATATTTATTGATAATAGTAAGCTTTTGATATGTTTTATAAATGACATTTCTGGAGACTGAAAATGACAACAGTTTAACTTTCCGTCCTATGTTATAATCCATGTTAAATCAAAGCCTTCTTCCAAGACTTTGATAAGAATTGTGGGAATTATGTCTTCTAAGAGTATTGATTTTAAATAGCTGTCAGTTTTTTATATGACTTTGCTTTATATAACAACTCTTTAGGGAATATTTAATTAAATCATAATTGCCAAAAATATCCTTGTCAGGCACTGCAGGACTGTAGGGAAATGGAAAGACATGTTGAAGAGAATCTCATTATCAATGACCTGTTTAATACAAATTAAAATTTACTTATTCTAAATAGACTAGATGAAATAAACAGTCTATATCTTTGCAAACTAATATAGTTCAAACATACTATGGAACTCAATACAAGAATATATTAAAATATGAAGCATGTACTTAATTGCGATATGAAACTGATGAASAATAAGAATCCCCAAAATATCTCTAAAATTCAAATGGCAAGAAACTTCAACAATAATGCAAACGCCTTCAATCTTTTTCTCTCTTGTGATTCTGCTCCTCAGCCCTGCAGTCTTGCAGTTTCCAAAGTGCATTAAACAGATGTAGAGTTGAACTCTCTCATTAACTATAACAGTGTAGCAGGACATTCATATTACTTTCACTACAAAGGTGCAAATCAACCAATTGAATCAATAAAATCAGCACCTGCTACAAAACAAAATGCTGATCTCTTTACTGAGTCATACAGACACAATATTCTGACTGTGTGTATTAGATTGGAAAATACAGGTTGCTGGTTACTGGAAATGTCAGCTTGCTACTCTATAGGTGGGTAAAGACATCAAAGAAACAAGCTGTCCATGTTTGTCTTCAGGAATTTACAATATAAGGATCAAAGAATGACATGAAACWTTCAAAGAGGAAAAATAATCTTTAGACTAGGTACAAAATAATGCTTTAGAAAGCAGTAAGAGTGCTTGTGAGATTCTTATTAGATGATACAGTATTTGTTATCAAAAACTTCTGTTATTTAAACTATCTATCTTGTAAATAGACAAGACTCTTTAGAATAAATATTTTCAAAGTTTAATCATTAGGGTTTCTACAAAAACAAGATCCTGTGTTTATTACTTCCCATACTTTGTTCTAGTGCTCCTACAGTCTCCAGGTCATAGAGAGAGAGAAGATTAACYTGTGTCTTTTCTTTGAATTTGCCTTTTCCCCAGCATATTTTCTGAGATTATTAACTTTTTGGGTACTGTGACAATATGTTTCTCTGTGTCATCTTTACTGCAGCTTTCCTGGCACTATGGAAATTTACAGACATTATTCTTTGTGATAGATGCCTAATTAGAAAATGAGTAAGGAGAACAAAGTTGGCAAGAGGTTCTAAAAAGAGACTTGTCCTTGATGAACATTAGCATATGTTTCTGTCGAATTCCTCCTTTTGTCTACCTCATTTTTTTGTGTTTTTAATTAGAATAGAACACTGAGTTATGGCTTGTACAGTGTAGGTTATTGATCATTCTTCCTACACAGTCCAAAACAAAAGACTGAAGCATTTGTGCTTCCTTCTGTTATTTTGTGCCAGTGCYTGTACATAAAACTGAGTGCCCCAACACCAGCTGTTCTGGACTGACAGATTTTGAAACTCACCATCTCTATGGGATCAGTCTTGCTGATATTTTACCATAGATTTAAAAGGGAAGAGCTCTGAAGGAAACTACAGAGCCAATAGAGAGGTCGTAGTTGAAAATAATTGTTCTTTACAGCTCCTAAGCATCTTTTAAAAGACTGAATATCAGTTGTTCTTCTTGAGCAATTTACATGAGACATTACAAAAGAAAGTAGAAGCCTAAAGAATTAATGTTTTCACCTCTGATATCTTGRGATTTTCTTTTATTCCCAGTTCTTAAGATCATGCTGTATTAATATCAGGGACATAAATCCTTTGCCATAATTCCATTAAGTCCCATTCACTTTCCTGAATTAGCAGCTAGTTCTTCTGAAGGCTGATTTTCTTCTCTGTTGTCACATTTTCTGTCACTCATAGTATTAAAGCAGGGAGAATATTAAAGCAGCATTGAAGGCCACAGCAATTAAGAGAGAATTCAGTGTCACCTGCACTTGGTGTGTGCGATACTGCTCCAGATCAGACAGAAATGAGTTCTGCATAACAGATGAGATGTTATGAAAAAGGACTGTGAAGAATGACCCTGAAGAAGTGTGGGAAGAAGAAAGCAGTGGAAAGGAAAATTCAAATATAACCTCAATAAGTGATAGTGCAGCACTAAGGAACAACATCATGGCCTGAAAAACAACTTGAGAACTCCGACTCTCCCTCAACATGTACAACTGCTGATCAAATTTCACATAAACATTGCTTAGCTTATCTATAATAGACATACATCTAACTGGACAAATTCTGCAGTAACTGGTAAAGTCTCACCTTAAGTGATGATGTATGTCACTCCTAGTAGACTTTAAAGTGGCACTCTTAGTTAAAATAGGCATTTTGCCCTTTGTGTAGAAATGCCCTTCTCATCCCCTTGAAGAACCAACTGATGAAGGCCTTGAAAGTATTTCCTCAGCTGGCTGGTCCCATCGACACAYGCACAGCATTTCTCAATACAGCTAATTAAGTGTGGAATTTGAAGTGATAATGTGTATCTTAAAATTAGTTCAATTGCTTTGCATGGGATAGTTCAGTTTATCAAACACACACTTATGGCACTATTTAAATGTTCACAAGTTGTTCTTATCTGGTCTGTAACTGTAGGTCAAAAATTTTAGGAATCTCCCTAGTGTGTATCTCTTTTTTTSTACCATATTTGACTTATATCTTCATATATCTATCTAGATGGCTTGAATATTGTGTTGCTGCTACAATGGCAATTTATGTTTGTGTTTAAGCAACTGACATGAACTGATTTACTCAACTGACTTCCTCTGATTCCTATTTAGATTCAGACCTTGTTAACAAAAGGTAGGCATCTATTGTCTTTGAAAGTACTGGACTTCAACTGGCAATCCAGGACAGCATCAGTCTTCTGTAGATCCTGTCAGATATAATCTCAAATAAGAATAACTTTTTCCAAGGCAACTGACCTGAATTGCTCAAATCCAAAATTTAGATGACTAAATGTGTCAAATTTTCATTGACTCTCATCCACTATAATGTATAATAAATATTCCTGTGTATGACTGAAATGTGTGTTAAAACTTGGTATTCTTATGGACAACCAATATCTAGCATCCTTTAGTTTTATTTAAGAAGCATAAGCATATTTAAAACCTCCAGCCATATCATTGATTCTTGACTGAAAGAATTAAATTCAGCTGATTAAATATAAATCAGACACGCTTACTTTACAACCACAGCTTTGTGAACTGAACTAAAAGAAACATTTGTGTTCTTTCTGTGCTGCCCAGTCTAGCTCTTAGTACAAAGAAAGAATCATGGCTGAACCCTGTGCAATCAGACAYTGCCACTGCATCCTCCTGCTCAGTCCTCAAAATAATTTCTTTTCTACTTCTGTTGAAGGTATGAATTTACTTTATGTGCTGGATCCTTTCAGTTCATATGAAGATGAACTTCAGGTAAAGATTGTCTAAGAAAAGAGTGATTGATGAA